>CM042559.1:3732500-3875000 GCA_023630585.1 Cranoglanis bouderius
AATCATTCTTATCATCATTGCTTGTTATTTTATATTGCTAGGTATTAGGCTAAACCATCCCTGAGATCATTTGTCATGCTCTGTCAAAAAAGTTATTTTGCTAATTCACTGCTTCACAATGATTCAACAGAAAATACTCCTGATCACCCTCATACTGTAAGTTAACCAGCTAGGTAACCAACAGTAACCAAAAGAAAGATAACAAACCCTCCACCTTTATGTGTGTCCTTGAATTAGTACAAATAAAAGTGCATACCATGCCATGTGAATCTTTCACGCTCATAAACAATGATACATATGAGCATGGATGTTTGATAGTCTTGTTTTCATCTAGACAAATGCACCACCTGTAGCTGTAGTGTGATGCTGTTATTCTCCAGACAGGTCTGTGCAAGCTGAAGTGCACACATTTACACATCTACACATTTACACACATCTACTAATTAAAAATATTCACCTTGGTTCCTGAGAGAACAGTTTGTACAATGTCATTTGATTGATTAAAAAAAAAAAACAATGTTGAACTGGTTACTTGGTGGAAAAGTAGATGGTTACTGGAAATAGCTCCGTGATTTTATCACAAAATTTAAAGTACTGAAATGAATTCCTTTAAAAAACAAAACAAATTAATTAATTAATTAACAAAACCACTACAACTATTACTACTACTATTACTACTACTACTATATAGTGCTTTTCTCATACCCAAGGTAGCTATACAGCCAAACTACCCAGAAAATGCACACAAATACACAAAAATAAAATCAGATGCTATAAGAAAATGAGTGAAAGTGTTGATAAAAGAGAAAGGTTTTAATCTTAAGTACGGAATTAAATTTATGCCAAAAGTACTGAACATAACTTTTCAAGAAACAAACAAAAATATCCAATGAGAAAGAAGAAAAGCCACTCATGGTTTCTGAATGCGCTGCCAGAGTCTTTGTTTATGCTTTCAAACTTTTCGTTTACACTCCGAAAGTTTACACCGACTTACTCTCATTGGCCAGTGAGATTTGAATCGACAGCTGCCTGACCAGGAAGTAGAGACTTCAGTGATGCGGATTTTAGAGAGCGTTCTGGACGCGGTTCTGTGTATACTTATAGTGTTTGTACTTTGTAGTGGAAATGACTTACTTACTTAGTCAGTATATTAGTTTGTAATGAATATTTGAGGTTTGGGTAGTCTCATACCAATATTTTTTCGAGATGAGGTCATTACCGTCATCATCACCGGTATCATCCTCCTCCTCAGCTGGACACTCGAGCTGTCGATCCAAATCTCACTAGCCAATGAGAGTAAATCGCTGTACAGAATGGCAAACATAAAATTACGGAGCGTAAACGAAAACTCTGGCAGCGCATTCATAAACTATGATTAGCGAAAGGGAAGCTTAGAAAACTGTTAACAAAGAACGCTGTTCATTTGAAGACCACGTTACATTTTTGCCACTGAGTTCATTGTTTTCAATTTCAGACTGTCTTTCTTCTTCCTCATTGTTTATTCTTTTCGTTTCTTGAGATGTTACGTTCAATACTTTTGGCTAAAAATTTAATTCCATAGGCCTTGAAGGTTGGCAGCCAACCTTATCATCCTGACACCCCCCCCCCCCCCAAACCCTGACCGTAGGCCTGCATCTCATTACTACGCAAGGATTTCAGTTTTTCCCCGAAGTTGATGAAACTCTGTAAAAACTTACTGGAACTCTTTCCTGGCAGATCTGCCTTTTATCATTCAAGCTAACTAGATTTCTGCCCCTCAAGTAGTGTTATGCCAAAGTAAACAGATATGCAGTGACCTTTTCAAACACACTTAATGGACATTGTGTTTGACAGGCCCTGCAGCCTCACACACACTTTGTCATAGTCTCACACCCCCTCGTACACAGCACCGACACACTGGCATGCCCTGCTTCTATTCCTAAAGACAGTTTACATTACAGTAAAAGCCTCAGGAACACTGCAGGCTGACAGGACATTTTGTGTGTGTGTGTGTGTGTGTGGGTGTGGGTGTGTAAGCACTGCTTCCAGGAAAAAGGTTTGCACTATGATGTGCATCAGAAACACACACACACACACACACACACACCTGGCAGTGAGTCAGCTCATAGTGGTTTGAGTAATCCATTAGGACGCACTTTCTCTGGGAGAGATGAGCTTAGCCAATGAAAGCACTGACATCCAATCTAATGTAATGTTCGCAATATCAACATTCATCTAATCTTCGCTCTAATCCAAGCAGAGAGCCTTTTCCTCTTTGTGTTTGTGTGTGTGTGTGTTTGTGTGTATGCACGCATAATTTCTATCTGTCCTTTGTTAAATGTTCAGCACTCTTGTAACCTTTCCTCTTACTTGCATTGTAGTGCTGAATTTATAGAAGTTACTTGAATAATATGATTTCTGATGAATATCTGTATAATAAGCCAGGTGTTTAAAGGGTTAAGCTCCACTGCATGATTTAAAGTTTAAATATTTGCTTCAGCTGTGCTCATCAGGTGAAAGACTGCACATGAAAGCAAAATTGAATTTCATTTGAATTAGAGTGTAAATGGAAATCAGTCAAGTGGAAACACTATATATGATTTTTTTTTTTTTTTTTTTTTTTTTTTTTTAAACTGAGCAAAATGAATTGAACTTGAATAGCTGTTAATGGGAAACTTTTTTTTTTCCATTAACCAAGCCATGGAGCAAAATGTGACAGTTGATGGGTTTGGTAATAGGTTCACAAGTAGAACCCATTTATATTCATATGCGTATGCGTATTTTTGTGTGAGAAAGTCGACTGCAACATGCAGTAGGCAATTTTATGGCAAAATAAAACAAACAAAAAAACAGTCATGTACGTTTTACAAGACTACGCATTTCAATTTGGAATAGGAAAACTATGCAATTCTCCTCTGATGGATTCTGCATAATGTCATAACTGGATGTAATCTTTTCCATACATGTTTTTTTTTTTAATATTTGATAAATGTCAACAGTTACAACTCTTGAAGGAAAATAATCATGACATACAATAATGGTTAGCACGTTTGCCTCACACCTCCGGCATTGGGGGTTTGATTCCCACCTCCTCCCTGTCTGCATGTTCTTCCCGTGCTTTAGGGGTTTCCTCCTGGTCCTCCAGTTTCGTCCCCCAGTCCAAAAACATGCATTGTAGACTGATTGACATCTTTAAATTGTCCGTAGTGTGTGAATGTGTGTGAGATTGTGCACTGAGATGGGTTGGCATCATGGAAGCAATACATATATTCTAGGCAAATTAAGAATGAAGATATTTTAATTAAGAACTGTCACCCTGAATCAAATTCAAATTGAATCCTGTGGTGTCGTAAGATTCTCACCCCTCATTTAGTGCAGAGATTTAGCAAATATCTCATACTGAACAACAGCATCAGGATTTAGACGACTTTTAATGGACCAAATTAATAAAATAATCGCTGGAGTGCAAGATAACGGCACTCATCTCACTCGATCCCTGAATCAGCACTCTTCTAAATTTTAATGCTGCTTAAAGAGAACAAAATAAATTTACACTGCATAAAATACACCGGTAAGGCAGCCCTAAGCGGTCATGCATTATTCTTTTTTTTTTCCTTTGTTATTTCTCGTGATCACGACTTAATTTTCTCTACATAACAAAAAGTTGTTTTCTCACAACATCATTTTATCACAAGGAAATCACGCCCCTTGGGTCCGGTGTTGCATGCACTTTGGCGTCTTCTCCATTGCCATCATAAATGTAATAATTGCGCGCTGTAGAGATGGACCTTATCTCCGCATTAAGAGAGAGGGGTGTCCCCTTCTCAAGGGTCGGACACTGATGTGGAAGTATGTAGTGAGTTATGTAGAGCTACTGTATTTCAGCTTGAGTGAGTCCCTGATCAAAGTAAAAACGAATTTGTTCATCCATGATGCTGTGGGACTGCACTAAGCTTTTGCTGCCTCGAGAACTATAAACAAACAACAACATGCTGTTATGTCGAGTACACAGAAAAATTAAGTCGTGATCATGAGAAAACAAGAAAGAAACAATAATAATAATGCAGGGCTTCCGTATACCAGCACAAAAGCCTCCAAGTATTATAAACTGAAACTGTGTGTGTGTGTGTGTGTGTGTGTGTGTGTGTGTGTGTGTGTGTGTGTGTGTGTAGCATTTTTTGGGAAATATCTGAACGAGTATAATGGCAGCTACATTCCCCCTGGTTGGAGAGAGTGGGTGGGGATGGTGAAGAACTCCCGCTTCTACAACTACACCATCTGCAGGAACGGAGTCCGTGAGAAACATGGATTCGACTACTCACAGGTGTGTATATGAATAAAAGATTATACAGTATGTTTTTTTTTGTTTTGTTTTTTTACATTTTAGTTATTTGTTTTATAGAAAATGATAGAAAATGTGCGTAATACTAAATGACATCATTCAATTATTCCTTCTCTACTGAAACTAATCTGTTTTGTACTACTTGGTGCTGTTCTGTAAACTTTTCCCATAGGTGTTTTAATCTTTAATATATACATATGTCAAATTTGTCTGTGCATCTCTATTATCAAAAAAAAAAAACCTTCAGTTCACTCTCCCACACCTCCTGTTTTTTTTCCCCACAAACCTACTTTCTCTTTCCCTGTGGAGAGTTGCCAGATGTCTCAGCCCTTAACTCAGACATGGCCCAGCTGTTCAGACTGTTCACAAAAAGCACTTGCTTATACATGTTCATACAGTTAGAGAACCTTCTTTATCGTGTATTATCACAAGCAGTTAATTTAAGCTAAGAAACTTTTTAAAGAACAGCTGAGTATAAAATTTTTTAAAAATCTTGATACTGGCTAGAACCAATTCCTCAATTATTTCCAGAAATATATGTATACAAACATAATAGTAATAAATGTAAATGTTAAGTGGAAAAGCTAAATGTTAAATGTAATTATACCACAGTACTCTTTAATTCTGATAGGTCAGAAGGTGCTGATTAAATGTCTGTTAATCAACAGTACATCTCGGACAGCATTTCCGGCTGTCATTCAAACCACAGGTTTACATCAGTGCGTTCAATCGGATATGTGATTATTTATATAATAACAACTTACTCAGGGACCTTGTATGGTGAATGTTCTCCATAAAAGATTTTTAAAATCTGTATAATTGATGATATGGTGAAAGGTTTCGTAAGGGGACGTGTTGTCTAGCATTTGTGGAAGGACTCCTGTGTCAGTGCTTTCTAACAGTCTGAGGTAAAGCTGTTTCTTTAAGTTTTCCAACACAGGAAAGTCTTCAGGACAGAGTATTTCAGGAAGTAACTTCAGGAGAGAGCAAAGAGAAGCTTGTGAGAGAATAACTGTTAGTTGTTGCTACAGAAGTAGTTGTTATTACAGTTGTTATTACAAGGTAATAACAAGAACGGACTTATTTTCCGGACAACCCACAAAATTAAATATGACTTGAAATGGATTTTTTTTTTTAAAAAAAGGTGTTGTGTTGTTAAAACATTAATAATAAGAATAATAAGAATAATAATAATAATTCCTTAGATTCATATAGCACTTTTCTAGGCACTCAAAGCTCTTTATATAGTTTGGGGGGGGGGAGCGCATTATTAGTACTGGCAAACTTCTGTGGTGTAAGTGGAAGGAAACACTTCTTCACATGCTGTTATGTAAGGGATAATCCACGGCTAGGTGTGCATTACACGATATTAATGCACGACATGGAGACAAAGAACCACCCGACGCAAAGCGGACACCTAGCTGTGGATTATTATACCATGGTCACTTGCCAGCACTGACAAGCTGTCATTGATGTTTGCAGTGCAACATTTGACTGAAAGAATAAAAATAACGGTTAATTTATATACGGGTTGATAGATCTAGAATTCTGCCCGCTCTAAATCATACACAGAGATAAATTAGTGCAATAAGATTACATTTATTTGAAACAATTATACAAATTATTATTAGAGCGAGAGAGAGAGAGAGACAGACAGACAGAGATTGTGTGTGTGTATGTGTGTGTGTGTGTGTGTGTGTGTGTGTGTGTGTGTGTGTGTGTGTGTGTGTGAATTACCTGCGTTTGTGCTGAATCTCTACTAATAATGAAGCTGTGATTTTAACTTTTGTATGAAACTGTATCTGTATGTTACTATGGTTACAATTGTTTATAGGCAGCGCATTAATTTAGAACGGCGATTAAACTGACTGGAACTACCAGGAGGTATTCAATGGTTTGAACGCACGCCTCAGAATCGAGTATTCAGACAGACCATGGTATAAAAGAAAATAATCTTCACTTCAGGGTGGTAACAGCTTTTCAGCATTTTTCAATCATTATACAGTATATAGCAAAACACAGCAATGAAACTTAACACTGTTATTTTACACAAATTCAGTACAAGTAATACATCAGCCAGGTATCGTTCAGAAACTAGATGCTGTTCAAACCCAGCATCATGTTCTTGAGGAAGGTTTAGCATCAAAACACACAACCCATAAATAAAACCCTCCCCACTGTTTCCTCAGGACTATCTGACAGACCTGATAACCAACGACAGCATCACTTACTTTCGCATGTCCAAGAAAATCTATCCTCACAGGCCAGTGATGATGGTGATCAGTCACGCCGCCCCCCACGGGCCAGAGGATGCAGCGCCGCAGTTCGCCACCGCCTTCCCCAACGCATCCCAACACATGTGAGTCCCCCTGCTGCTAATAGCAATGATGAGAAAGACAAGGGTTCCTTGAATAGAGGTTCATAGTTGTGTTGATTTTTGTTGCGCTATTACGTGTTAAGATGGTTGATCGCTCTTGTGGTTTGAGGTTCCATGTTACATTAGTCAACTGTGAGTCTTCCTTCGTTTGCTTGTAAGAACTGTATCAATCATAGTTTGAATGACTGCTTGGTGATAAATGTGTGTATCACTCTTAAGTACTTGCAGTTCTCTCCCCTTGTGAGTAGTGGCAACTCTCTCTCTCTCTCTCTCTCTCTCTCTCTCTCTCTCTCTCTGTACATTATACAATTATCTTCCATTTGTTTCCGGTCAGTTGGTGGAAACTTTTTATTTTCACCTCGCCCAATTGCTTGGCCCGTGTACTCTGGATCGATTCTGGGCACGTTTAAGGAATGGGGGCATCACACAGACAGATTGCTTCTGAACCGTGGAATGATTTTTAATCCAATTTTATGTATCACTTCTGCTGATGTGCATTTTTTTGCAAAACGGGAGACTACTCCATTTATTTTTCTTATTATGGCTATTTAATTACTGTATTATTGATTTAGGTAGTATCTTTCCTGTCATTAATAACATCAGTCAACTGGTTGGGTGAGTCTTTTCCGTCGCAACTACGTACTACCAAAACAATTCCTCATTTTCATGAGTAGTCACATACATTTGAAGGGCTTCTACATATCGAGAAGGCATTCTGTTTCATCTGCAGACCGCAACATGCCTTTCCGTGCCAGTGTGATATTCGAAACAGGAAGTGACATGACAAACTGAACCTCATAATTCCACACACAGGTCCGGGACTGGATCACTTTCACTGTAAGCGCACCCCAGACTACTGTTTTCAGCTGGAGTAGCGATCAGTTCCCCGGAGTGCACATGAGTTTTGACTCTTCATGTATACCGAAGTTTTAGTACAAATGGCTTCAGGACCGGGGGGGGGGGGGGGGGGGGGAATGCAAGCATGAACATGAATTGTATTCTGTGTCACTTCTAATTCACATTGGATAGAAGCACTTTTGTGTGTTCTTCCTCGTGTTTGTATGTTCTTTGCCATATCAATGGACTCTGGTTTGTGGTTAGATATGAAGATTAGACACACACAGAGCAATAATTGATAGGAATCCATGTCATGAGATCAAGCAGCTGCTGAGTGATGCCTCCTCTCCACTGTCCTTTGTCCGTGCTTTTTCCACACAAGAAGCACTTCAGACTCGTAGAAAAGCTAACTGTCTCGCAGTGACATTTCTCTGGGCCCTGTCTCTCGTCCTCTCTGTTTGGCCTGTCACTATCTCATTTGCTTGCTGTCTATGCGCTCATTTTCTCCTTTAACAAAGAAACAGCTCTCTCTCTCCCTCTCCAAGTGGATATACTTGTTTTCTGCCCACATACACATTTGTTTTCTCCTCGCTGCTGTCAGATGTCTCTTCTCTTTTTTCACTATCACACACACAAACACACACACACACATATATATTCAGCTTGTGCTTAAATCCTGCCAGCGGGTGCTGCCGTTGTTTTTGCCATGGCTGGATTAACAGCCCCATCTGTAACCCACAACTGATCCAAACCTCCAGCTTTCTTGTTCTACAGTTCGGACTGACAAACCTCCTACTCCTGGCCATCTTCTCAGCAATCTGTGTGATATTTCCATTGTTCTTTTGTTCTTCAGTGACTTAAATCCCAATAAAAACTGAACATTATAAAAAGGCAAATGTAATCATATTGGAGTAATGATGGTAGTAATGAGTAATTACTGCTATTACTACTACGAATATTGTATGCATACTACAGGGTGCCCCAAAATTCTCCATACATAGGGGACTATGTATACCAGCACCAGGTCAGTTGTGCCTTCGTCAGTGGATGTTCGTGGACGCCCACTTCCCGGTCGGTCCACTTCCAGTCTTTTTGAATTTGTTAATAAGTTTGGCAGCAGTGTCGTGTGTGATGTGCTCGCCATGTTTCCTGTTAAAGTCCATCGCAACCTTGCGACAGCTTCCCGATCCTGCCATGAGAATGATTTCAGAATGTTCTTCTTTTGTCAAAGGCATTCTTAAAGGCTATCTGAAAAAAATATGAAAAATTTTGGAAGACATTTTGCTTAAAAGTGTTCATTTCCCCTATGCATGGAGACTTTTGGGATACCTTGTATATGTATTTGTACATGCAGACAGGTGACAAATTAAAGGGGAAAAAAGCAATACTAAGGCCCTGATTTAGTAAGAGCCAAAATAATTTGTGTGTAGGATTGGAATAATTTTTGCACACAAAAAATGGGCATGTGGCCATCCATCCATCCATCCATCCATCCATCCATCCATCCATTTTCTGTACCGCTTATATTACACAGGGTCACGGGGAGCTCGGGAATTCGGGGCACAAGGCGAGGTACCAATGCATCACAGGGCACAAGGCATGTGGCCAGTGATTTACAATTAGAATAAATAATATTTAAATTTAAATCAAATCAGTCATAATAATCGCATGAACTATGTCATGTGCAAAGTCATGAGAAACACCATACGCAAATTCGTTTGTTTTTTTTCGGGGGGGTTTTGCACATGATGACTGTTCTTGATAGCTACGGTGAGTTAAATTCTCAGAGACTCGCAGAAGAATGAAATTGAATCTCAAGTATAACACCATTTAAAGGTGATGAGACATGTCAAAACACTATCCAAAATATGATACGAATATAAGATAAACATGAGCATGTAGACATGAGAGTGTTCTGTTTATAAGGTACATGTGAATGATAAGCTTTTCACAGTGTATATGTAAATGTTGTTTACATAGCGCCTGGTGGTAAAGTTATAATTTTAAGAAACTTTAAACTGGCCATTTAGAGATAGTAATCCATAATCATGATAAACCTTCTTGTTATTAGGACATTATTAGGAGTAAATGGTATAATTATGCCTCTAACTGGCAGAAACAACTTCTGCAAATTTAATACCTGCTTTTCGTTTGTATTTATTTGCGACTACAGTTTCTGTGAATTTCAGTCTTAGTAACTCACTTTGCCGGGGCTCTGTATGCCACCCAGTATTAGGCACTTTTAGACAGAAAAACGTCAAATTACCTATCTATTGATGCAAAACCAGACAAGTCATGTTATTTGCTAACATTAAACATGCAATCCTCCATAGATCCTATTAGTTATCCAGCTTGCACCCTTTTTTGTAGGGGTTTGCATGCATTTATACTTAGTAAATAAGAGTCTGTACTGGAGGGTTGAACACAATACTTCCAAAAGATATTTCCTTAATTAGTGTTTTGATAATGTTATTGAGGTGCGTCTAACCCCTTAGTACAAAATCTCCTGTAGTTGTTCATTTGGGTTGAGATCTGGTGATTGTGAGGGCCATAGTATTTAATCATTTTCATACTCACCAAACCATTCGGTGACTCCGCATGCTCTGTAGAGGGGGCGGGGTCATTCTGCAAGAGACCATTCCCATCAGAATAAAAATGTTTCACAGTAGGATAAAGATGATCGGTCTGAATAAGTTTGTATTGATTTGCAGTGACGCTTCCTTATAAGGTGACCCAAAACCATTCCAGAAAATTCCCCCACAGACTAACAGAGCCAACGTTTTCACTGTTTCCTGTCACCTGTCTGTATTTACACTAGTCTAGCTGTTACGTTTTGTGTCTTTTTATAAAGAATAATTCCCTACAGATATGAACTCCCTCACATGATGCGGTATATATGACCTACAGACTGATGGAGAGAGCAACAGAAAAAGGACCGAATCTTTGTTGGAAAATAATACATAAAAACAGCATGTTGAAAACAGTAATTTTCTACTTGAAAGACAAATGAGTAAGAACTGCAATGCTGCTATGGCTTTCTCTTTTTGACATATAGATAGTGAAGTGCTTTAAGGGTAGCTTCAAAAGAGCAGTTCTTAGTGTGTGTGTGTGTGTGTGTGTGTGTGTGTGTGTGTGTGTGTGTGTAAGGAGGGTGCATGGATTTTATGCTGTTGTTGTGTAATTGACCACTGAAAAGTCATTACAATTTGTTACCTCACTTTACTGTTCAACTAGAACATCCATTAACAGCCCCAAGTGGCAGATTAAACATGTGTGTCTCTAAATGTGTTATTGACCATTATTATAGTGCAGTTTCTTGGTCTCTGCGGCTGTGATGTGGGACTTTTCACTCTTCTAATCGTTCCCAACTAACCATTTTTCAAACAGTGACAAAATGCCAGATGCTTCCTCATCTCCTATTCAACTGGATTCAATTTGATTTGTGTAGCATGTCACGAAGCAGCTTCTGGATGTTGATGTAGATCCCAAATGAGCAAGCCAGAGGAGACAGGAAAAAGTCCCGGAGGAAGAACTCTTAAGAGGAGAGAGACTCAAAAGGAAACCCATCCTCTTCTGGGTGACACCGGATAGTGGGATTATCAGTCATTACAGTATACAGGTGTAGAAGTGAAAAGTCAGATAGTACTTTGGACATTGCAAGTCTCACCAGTGAGAAATACACATCTTTAGGGTATCTATGCACTGTATACATCCACTGGATTGTATTCTGTAATCTGTATCCAGTCACACTCAAACCCCTTGTTCTCTAATAACTGCAAGAATTGTAACAAGCCATCCCTCTAAAGTACTTCCTCAGCCCTGAAAAAATCCACTTCCTACATTTTGCTCTAATTCTCCATGAAGAATCTGAGAAACTCCCACCGGTCTCCTTCTGTCTACTCCGCTGTCCGCTCTAATAACCACCCACCAGCATGAAATTCTCCTCTGAGGTCCTCTGCCCCTTCGCTTTGCCCCTGCATAGGGGGGTGTACTTTGCTCCCAGTTCTCAACAATCGTGTATTGGATTAAATTTTCTTGCTCTCGGACTGGAGCAGTGCTCAGGAAAAAAAAGCTCTCTGGATCCCTGCAGCTTTCCCAGCGAGCATCCACTTATTTTCCTGCTCTTTTTTGCTGTGTCAGATCCCTCACTCCTCTCGCAACAGGGGCCTTCACATCCTTCAGTACAGCAAAGGTGGAAGGAGTGAAGAAAAATTTGAAGTGAAAGAGTGGGGAGGGGGGTATTTCCAAACAATCAGATTTTCTTATTTTCTTTTTACCAGGGAGAGAGAGAGAGAGAGAGAGAGAGAGAGAGAGAGAGAGAGAGAGAGAGAGAGAGAGAGAGAGAGAGGTCTGAAAGGATTTAAATGATTATACATGGACTCGTAAAGTAGATCCATAGAAAGTGCAAAGAAGGGGGGTGAAGGATAAAGAAAAAGTTAGGTAGGAAAAAAAAGATTACAAAGAATTTTAGGGGAAAAAAAGATCTTTCACTGAACTTTTATATAAACAAGGGGAAACGATTAGTAGGGATCTAAATCTGTAATCTACATGTGGATTTGTGTAAAGCTGCTTTGTGACAATATCTGTTGTTAAAAGCCTTATACAATAACATTTAAGATAAAGAAAGTGGGAGATTATATCATTTTGTCTGGCTTACAGGACAGAGCTGTGACACAACTAAGGACAATAACGTCACTGGTACTATATACTTAAAGCTATGATCTGCAAGATTTTTTAGTAGAAAAAAAATGGTTTTAAAGCCTGGATTATACTTTAAAGTACGCATAGAAAATATGGCTGCTGCCTGCATCCTGTGGTTGTCAGAAATTAATTACGCTACTCGTCCGTGTGATGCAATACTAATGTAAGTCGTGGAGGCATTAGAGCACCATGTACAGTACACTGTGTCTCCAAACAAATTAAATTCTATTCAGGTTTATTTGTATAGCGATTTTAACAATGGACATTGTCCCAAAGCAGCTTTACAGAAATATATAAATTAAGGATATAAATTTTAAATGTATGAATTTATACCTAATGAGCAAACCAGAGGTGACGGTGGGAAGGAAAAACTCCCTGAGATGATATGAGAAAGAAAGCTTGAGAGGAACCAGACTCAAAAGCTAACCCATCCTCATCTGGTTGACACCAGATAGTGTGATTATAAATAAATCCCTTCTATAACTGTGTATGACATGTTCAAATTGAGTAACCAGGAAATTCATTCCAGTTTTCACATGAAATCTGTTTTGTTGAACTTATCCACTGATGGAGACTTGAGTGCAAAACTATTTGTGGCAGTTGCAGTTCTAAAGCTATCATAGCATAACTGTTAGTTTTAACAGAGCTTCGCATAACATTTTTAACATCGCTGTGCATAAAATCACTAAACATTCTAAGTCAAACATATAGTATGACTTGGAAACCAGACAAACAGGAATGTTTTGGTTGTAGTCTAGTGAATGTTGTTAGTGAATGTTGCTTTTAATCTTCAAATCCAATTGTACATAAAGTCAGCAGGAGAATATGTGAACAGTGCTGTTTGTGTTGCTGCTGCTTTTGCACGCACATGCAAAATCACGCATCAAGTATAAACTGGCCAACTACTCAGTAAATGTGACAATAAAGGTGTTTTTTTTATAACACATTTGTAATAAGATAATCAGCACATAATTATTATAACTTCAGAGTCACAAATACTTGGACCATGTACTATCACACTAAAAGGCTTGTTTTAAAGGCATACAGGCATACTACCTAGTGTGTATTGCATGGTTTGGGACAGAGTCTTGAATTCTCTGAATAGATACTGACTTGACACTCGCAACTATCAGATTAAGCTGTATGGCGAGCACAAAATGCATATTAAGAGGACCTTCCATTGACTTTTATTTTTTTATTTTTATATAAGCCACATTGTTTTGTATTTTTTTAAAAAGGCAACTTTCCTCATGGGGACCACACACACACACACACACATACACACACACACACACACAGCACGGACTGAAACATCAGGATTGCTGTCTAGCTCGTTTATTGGCAGATAGAGGAGTTGTGTTACAATCTGATGTTCAGTTTGTGTGAAATTCCTAGAAAATTGGAGCAGAGAGAGTGACAGAGCAATTCAGTCTGCTCTGAAAAGTTTTTGGATGAAACTTACACCACACCACAGAAACCAAACTAACTGGCAGGTCAGAACAGAGTGACAGGTTGTTAAACCCACACCAGCTGAATGCCCTGTTCATAATTAACCCTCCTTCTGTCCTATTCATCCAGATTTTGTTCTGATTTGGCATCAACACACTTGTTAAATGTTGTTTGTATATATCCAATATATCTCATCTTCACCTCAATAATTAGATGATATAGACACCTGAAACCTTTTTACATGTTCGGGTTTTACAGATATGAGACTGAATTACCAATGCAGTGAAGTGACATATTTACAAAGACCAGCCATTTTCTCTACATTTATTTGTCCTTGCTACTCTTAAAATGACATGAAAAAATATAATTTATTTAAAAAGTAATTTGTCATGTTCTTTAGATAATGTTTTATGTGTAAAGTCATTATACTGCATCTCCACCTCTAGTAAAAATCATTTATTTTAACATTCATGTTTGTTAATGTCATGACTGTCCCATTTTCTTTTCAGTACTCCGAGTTATAACTATGCTCCAAACCCGGACAAGCACTGGATCATGCGTTACACTGGGCCGATGAAACCCATCCATATGGAGTTCACCAACATGCTGCAGAGGAAGAGGCTGCAGACACTGCTTTCTGTGGATGACAGCGTAGAGAAGGTACGCAAGAGAAAACACACACACACACATAATTGTCCACATGTGGCTGAATCCTGAGAAGCTAATCGAGTTAGGAACTTTTTTCAGGAAGAAAATATTTGGTTGTTTATTCAATCTTTCACCGTGCAGCTACATTAAGGGTCAAGAAAGTGCAGTTTATTAAATAAACTGCAGGAGACTTGGGGGGGGGGGAGGTTTGTTGGTGGATCAGTTGAACTGGACTATTTTTGAAAGTTATATGGACCACTGAGGTTCGGAGACCCACTGGGGTCCGTAAAGCATAGGCAGGGGGTCCGTGATTTTTTAAAATTGTGTTAAAACAGTAGAAATCACAACCCATTCATATCATAGTTATTATATTTTTTTTAATTGAGTTCTTAAGGTTATTAGCCTGGTCACTTGAATTGAATAATCTGAACCTCAAAAACAAGTCATGCCAACTTGGACCTAATGTGTTCTGTCTGTGGAAAGTTCAGGACTAAAAAGCACAAAGGCTCCAATAAATTATCATTGTATACGTTTAAATAATGAGCCTAATATTTGTATAAGTTCAAGTTCAAGTTCAGTTTATTTGTATAGCGCTTTTAACAATGGACATTGTCCCAAAGCAGCTTTACAGAAGTATATAAATTCAGGACATAGATTTTAAATTTATGAATTTATCCCCAATGAGCAAGCCAGCGGCGACGGTGGCAAGGAAAAACTCCCTGAGATGATATAAGGAAGAAACCTTGAGAGGAACCAGACTCAAAAGGGAACCCATCCTCATCTGGGTGACACCGGATAGTGCGATTATAAATAAATAAATCCCTTCTATAAAAAAGGTATAATTAGGTTATGTCCGTAAAATTGAACTGGGTTAAAAGGGTCCCTGTCTGAAAAAGTTTTCGAAACCCTTCTATAGACTATGAGTTCAGCAGCAACTGAGAATTTGACGGCTTTATTAATCGCCTATGGAGCACTGTGCGAGCTATGTAAAGCCCAGATGGTTTGTATTACATTTGTCAGTGTCACCATATAATGCCGTTTATTTCATTTTCTTCAGATTTATAATATGCTTGTGGACACTGGCGAGTTGGACAACACATATGTTATCTACACCTCTGATCACGGCTACCACATCGGGCAGTTTGGACTGGTCAAGGGCAAATCCATGCCTTATGAGTTTGACATACGAGTTCCTTTCTATGTGCGAGGCCCCAGTGTGGCAGGAGGAACCATGTAAGTGTGTGTACGTGTGTATGTGTGTATCTGTACGCTGTGACAATGTGTGTGTCTCTTTATTCGTTTTCTCACATCCAAGAAGATGTTCTTTAGAAATCAGCCAAAGTGGAACAGGTGGTCTGTCAATAAAAGATTATATAAAAGTCTGTTTTCTCTTTCGGGGGTGTAGATAAATATTTATTTAATGATAATGTAGGACAGACATCTCTCAGTCTCCATTTAATGTTTAAAAGCAGTAGTGTTTGCAGTGCTATGCTGCTGCGTGCTCAGATTGGAGAAATGTGGAACTCATGAGACCCGTGGGACAGTGAGTGAATCTTTATGAGTTTCTTTATAACCTCAGACTTGAGTATCACAAGGTTCAGGAATAAGAGAGAGAAGGAGACGAATCGTTGCATGTTTAAAGCAGGAGGAGAATCCTGCTCTGGACACAAGGCCAGGGTCCGCACATAGAATAATAGCTTAATGTTTGTGAGATTTGCTCCATGTAATCGATTTGTAAATCAATTTTTATCATAAATCCCATACAGAAGCATATTCTCATTAGGACTAGGCAGTCTAGAACAGAAAATAGTTCAGTTTGTTTCAGTATTATTTACTTTCTTGGTTTTTTTTTTCTCTGCCTTAATGCTCCAAGCTCAAATCTTAATCCTTTTGTAACATCTATGACTTTTCCCAGCAACCCCCACATTGTGCTGAACATCGACTTGGCCCCCACCATTCTAGACATCGCCGGGCTCGATATTCCTCCAGACATGGACGGCAAGTCCATCCTCAAACTGCTTGATACTGACAGACATATGAACAGGTACAGCACATGTTAATTCAGGATTCTGTGTTCAGAAGCAGTTCTTAAAGATACTTCTCCTGTCATTCATTCAAACAAATCTGGGAGATTTTAATAAAGATGGGTACAGTAGCTGACATGTTTGCATGTTTGATGCTATAGTGAGGCGAAGTGCAAATGTTATGACTAGTATGCATTTTTAAATGAGATGTGAGTGATCAGTGATCATTTGAGACTGGGTTTATGTGACTGTGTTGTTTATATTTATGATAAATATCAGTATTAATCTAAGGGTGTGTCTGTCATAATGAATAAGGGTCTCAGAGAGTCTTGTGGAACCAAAATGAATGTTATATTATATTGAAGTCTCCAAAAATGACTGTTTAAATAAAGAGACAGATTTGTTGTCTTTACGATATTTTGTTACAACTTTGGAGATATGCTTAGGATCAGTGTCCTGCTGGAAGTCCCAGTTGCGGCCAAGTTTTAACTTTATGGCTGATGTCTTTTGATTTTGCTTCAGTATTTCTAGATAACCCTCCTGCCTCATGATGCCATCTATTTTCTGAAGTTCACCAGTCCCATTTCCAGCAAAACATCCCCACAACATGATGCTGCCGTCATCATGCTTCACAGTTGGGATGGTGTTGTTCAAATTAAAAGCCTCACCCATTTTTCTCCAACATAACACTGATCATTATGGGCAAACAGTTCCATTTTGTTTCATCTGACCTGAGAACACACATGGTGATCAACTGAAAACTTCAGTCTGGTTTTAATGCTGGAGTTTTATCTTGGAGTTGGGGCTTCTTCCTTGCACAACAGCCTTTTAGGCCATGGTGATATAGGACTCTCTTAAAGGTGGATGTACATGCTTTGGTACCTGATGCCTCCACTCCACCAGTTCCTTTTTTGTTGTCTTGAGGTTCAGTTAAGCCTTTCAATCTGAAGTTCATTCATCACTGGGAGTTC
This sequence comes from Cranoglanis bouderius, assembly GCA_023630585.1. Lineage (NCBI taxonomy): Eukaryota > Metazoa > Chordata > Actinopteri > Siluriformes > Cranoglanididae > Cranoglanis > Cranoglanis bouderius. The sequence goes on from CM042559.1 coordinate 3,749,829, forward strand.
ATTTGTGCCGCCTTCCTGAACACTGAAGTGTCTGTGTGGTCCCAAGAGTTTTACATATGTTTGCATCCAATTGTTTTTATAGATGTTTGTGTTACCTTAAGTTGTTTGGTAATTGCTCCTAAGGAGAAACTGGACTATTTTTCTGAGATCTTGGCTGAATTGCTTGCATTTTCCCATGGTATCGAGGACAGAAAGGCACTGGCTCTAAATTCAGCCGTAGGTGCATACTTAATTAAACCCTAATTATGTATGACAATTGGCCAATCAAAAGCTTCTAAAGTCATTAAATCAGTTTCTGTAATCTTCCAGACCGTTTCAAGAGACAGTCAACTTAGTGATTTTTGAACCACTGAAATTCTGTTATACTGAAATAAATCTGTCTAATTAATTGTTTTAAAATTATCTCTGATGTGAACAAAGTAGACGTCGTAATTAACATGCCAAAAGAAATGCATGGTAACATGAAATGCGTGGAGTTGTGAAAAACTTTGAGATTGACTATCTTGTATATGTGTATCTAGGTGTATGTAAACCTTTGGACTCAACTGTGCAAATTTTCATGAGATCATGTTAGATTTTTGTAATGATCTACTCTGTTGCAATTAAATGCAGTACAACTGGCTGCTGATATATTTCGAGAAATTCTAACAAGTGATATTAGTAAATTTGTTAAATTAAATAAATAAATAAATAAATAAATAAAAGCTAGTGCATTAATATTGTCCCATCACCCCTTTGCCTCTCATGACTTCTCATATGATTTGGATATTCCAAGTATGATTTTGTCAAACTATTTTGGGATGTACCCAAATATTATAGAAAATAAATCACTCGAATATGCTTGTGGGCTTTTCACTGGTTAGCAAATAAAGATCGAATTATGCAGACAAAATCCCCAATATAGATCTGTAGAAGAAATAAATGAATAAGATATAGGAGAAGAATGCTCTGACTAGTAGAATCAACAACCCCTTCTCCCTTGTAAAACATGCACAAGGAGTCCAAGTTTAAGGCCAGAAGACAGAGATAAAGTAAACATAATAAGGATTGCACACCTTTAGCACACTCTCTTTGTCCTCCCCCTAGCAATTCATTCATCCATCTCTGCTGCAAAGATCAGAGCAGCTCAGCAATGATCAATACCGCATAATGGCAACGAAGGTCAAAAGCGGCCCAGGATACTGTTTATTTTTCTTGCGCTCCTTGATTCCATCATTCTTGTTTTTCATCAATCTGAAATGCCGTTTCAATTCTGGAGCCCATTTGCCCCGGAGGTGCTTTTTCTCTTTTTTTTCCTCTCACTCCCAGTCCCTTTTTTTTCCAAACCATGGCCAAACCTGTTGTCATTGTTTTGAAGATTCAGGCATGCACACTAGATGAAACTGAGTCGTACGAGGCAGTGATCAGATTCCATGAGAGCTAATTGATTTTCTGCCCTCTTTCCTAATCTCAGGTTCCAGGTCAACAAGAAGGGGAAAGTATGGAGGGACTCCTTCCTGGTGGAGAGAGGGTGAGTCGGCAATACGTGTGTATCTGTTTGGATACAGTATGTCTATCATATTATTCTGTTGTGGTCAAAATGACCAATTTTACAGTTCATAATAAAAAAAAAAAATATATCATGAAACTTGTTTTTGCTCAATTTCTGTAAATCTGCATGATGGGAAATTTTATAATTTCATCCACTCTGATAGAAAAGGTATTGTCCCAAAACCGAATAATATACATGTTTGCATAAATAGTAATGACACCAGTGGTGTAGTGACATGCAATTTAGTAGGATAGGATGCAGATTGGGACATGGCCCAATTATTCATGGCCCACAATTGCTCAGTATTAGAGAAGTGTTATGAAGATAAAAATAAGTTTATTGTGCACAATAAAGTGACACAGTGTCACAGTTACTGAGCAAAACTTCTCAGCAAGAGCTGTTAGCTACCGTCAGATGATTAGCTCTGACTGGGCCCTATTTAAAGTTGACTAATTAAGTCTGTACCAGATACAATCAGAATCAGTCCATTCTTCTTGGTTTTGAGTGGCCTGAATAGGGAAATTATTTTTTTGTCATTCTCCCTTTGACAGTAAACTACTTCATAAAGTAGTGCATGATGGGAAGGACGTGGCACAAGAAGAGAACTATCTTCCCAAGTATCAGCGAGTCAAAGACCTGTGTCAGCGTGCGGAGTACCAGACACCCTGTGAACAGATTGGACAGGTACAGACTCACATGTACACATGCCTTTATATGGAGTGGTAGATAGTCCTGTAGAGCCTCTTATTTTCATGACCAGGATTCTGGATATGACCAAGAACTATCATTACTGTATATCTGACTCATAGCTCTGCACATTTGAGCACTGAACTTCCCGCCCAAATGATATGTTGTGCTGCATAATATAAATTATAATTGAATAAGGTGAAATATTGATTAAATACACTGGCCATTGCTGTAGATGCAGCTCTGCTCCCAGAGCTACCTGTAGTATTATGCCATGCTGTATTTTTCTTTATTATATTTTTTATTTATGTTCATTTTTAATTATTTGTTTGATGGACACTTTTATCCAAAATAAGCCCCCAAAATAAGCTGCTTACACACGAGGCACAGACTTTATTGTAGCTGTTATTACACTGGTTTATTTCTATAGTGCTGTGAAAAAGTATTTGCCCCCATCCTGATTTCTACTGTTTCTGCGTGTATATCTCATATTAAACAAAGGCAACATGAGTAAACACACAATACAGTTTTTATTTATTTTTTATTTTTTTATTGAAGCTAAAAATGTTATTCAACACCTATCACCCATGTGAATAACTAATTGCCCCCTTAAACTTAAAATCTGGTTGTGCCACCTTTAGCAGGAATAACTGCAACCAAACACTTCTGATAACTGGAGATCAGTCTTTCGCTTACTTCTAGGACTAGGACTTACTCCTATGCTTTGGATCATTGTCTTGCTGCATAATCCAGTTGCGCTTTAGTTTCAACTTACAGACTGAAGACCGGACATTCTCCTTTAGGATTTTCTGGTAGAGAGCAGAATTCATGTTTCCCTAAATTATTGCAGGTTGCCCAGGCCCTGAAGCACCAAAGCATCCCTACACCATCACACTTCCACCACCATGCTTTACTGTAGGTATGATGTTATTTTTGTGGAATTCAGTGTTTGGTTTATGCCAGTTGTAACAGGACTCCTGTCTTCCAAACAGTTCCACTTTCAACTCATCAATCCACAGAACAGTCTCCCAAAAAGTTGGAGGATCATCAACGTGTGTTTTGGCAAAATTCAGATGATCTTTAATGTTCTTCTGGGTTAGCAGTGGTTTTCACTTTGCCACTCTTCCATGGATGCCATTTTTGCCTAGTGTCTTCCTGATAGTGGAGTCATGAACACCTTTATTGATGCAAGAGAGGCCTGTAGGTCCTTTGATGTTGTCTTTGGCTCTTTTGTGACTTCCTGGATGAGTAGTTGCTGTGCTCTTGGAGGAATTTTGGAAGGTCGGCCATTTCTGGGAAGGTTCACTACTGTGCCAAGTTTTTCCATTTGGAGATAATGACTCTCACTGTGGTCCTTTGCAGCCCCAGAGTCTTTGAAATAGCTTTGTAACCCTTCCCAGACTGATGTATTTCAATCACCTTCTTTCTCATCATTTCTGGAATTTCATTCAATTTTGCCATAGTGCATGATGCTATCTGTTCTATTTCCCAAAATATAAAACAGCCAGCAGCCTATCTGAAACGACCGCAACCCTGACCAGGCAGTTACTAAGGATGAATGAATGAACATTGCATAGCAATTCATGCTCACATTAATGAATGTGGTATTTCTTTTTCCTGTAACCTTCATATCTGACCACCCACTTGCACTCAGGGGCTTCACATCTGACCTCTTGCTCATGCACACAAGCTTCATACTTGACCACTTACTCACATGAAAGTAAAAACCTCCTGCTTGTGTGACTTTTTTTGTTGTTAGTTTCTTGTTGTACACCTCTAGTCTTAACCAGATGCCCTGTCTCGTCGGCCTCAGGTGTGAGTGGAGCGTGGTTGGCCGTCTCATCGGCCTCAGGCGTGAGCTTGGCCTTGGGGGCTGCCTGTTCAGCCCCGGGCAGGAACTTGGCCTTGGGGGCCGCCTGGTCGGCCCCGGGCAGGAACTTGGCCTTGGGGGCCGCCTGGTCGGCCCCGGGCAGGAACTTGGCCTTGGGGGCCGCCTGGTTGGCCCCAGGCAGGAACTTGGACTGGAACCTGGACTGGAACTTAGGCTGGAACTTGCCCTTGGGGATGCCTGGATGGCCCCAGGCAAGAACTTGGATGGGAACTTGGACGGGAACGTGGACTGGAACTTGGACTGGGGCATGAGCTGGGGCATGAACTGGGGCATGAACTTGGGCATGGCTCTGGAGAGGAGGTCGCATCGTTGACCTCCGACTGGAACTCTGGAGAGGAGGTCATCCCGTGGACCTCCGGCATGAATGTGGCTTGAGAGGAGGTCATCCCATGGACCTCTGTCTGGAACGTGGCTTGAGCGGAGATCACCTTGTTGACCTCCAGCATGAATGTGGCTTGAGCGGAGGTCTCCTCGTGGATCTCCTGCAGGAACATGGCTTGAGTGGAGATCGCCTCATTGACCTCCGGCATGAACGTGGCTTGAGAGGAGGTCATCCCGTGGACCTCCGGCAGGAACGTGGCTTGAGTGGAGGTCTCCTCGTGGACCTCCGTCTGGAACATGGCTGGAGTGGAGGTCGCCTCGTTGACCTCCAGCATGAACGTGGTTTGAGTGGAGATCGCCTCGCTGACCTCCGGCATGAACGTGGCTTGAGCGGAAGTCGTCCTGTGGATCTCCGGCAGGAACATGGCTTGAGCGGAGGTTGCCTCGTTGACCTCCGGCAGGAACGTGGCTTGAGCGGAGGTCACCTCGTTGACCTCCGGCAGGAGCATGGCTTGAGCGGAGGTCCCCTCGTGGACCTCCATCTGGAGTGTGGCTGGAGCGGAGGTCGCCACGTTGACCTCCGTTTGGAGCTCCGCCGGGGAGGCCATCTGCTGGATCTTTGGCTGGAGCTCTGGGCTGGAGGTCGCCAGGTTGACCTCCAGTTGGAGCTCCGCTGGGGAGACCATCTGCTGGGTCTCCGGCTGGAGCTCTGAGCTGGAGGTCTCCAGGTTGACCTCCAGTGGGAGCTCCGCCAAGGATACCATCTGCTGGATGTCCGGCTGGAGCTCTGGCCTGGAGGTGATCAGGTTGACCTCCAGTTGGAGCTCCGCTGGGGAGACCATCTGCTGGGTCTCCGGCTGGAGCTCTGAGCTGGAGGTCTCCAGGTTGACCTCCAGTGGGAGCTCCGCCAAGGAGACCATCTGCTGGATCTCCGGCTGGAGCTCTGGCCTGGAGGTGGCCAGGTTGACCTCCAGTTGGAGCTCTGCTGGGGAGACCATCTGCTGGATCTCTGGGTGGAGCTCTGGGCTGGAGGTCACCAGGTTGACCTCCAGTTGGAGCTCCACTGGGGAGACCATCTGCTGGGTCTCCGGCTGGAGCTCTGCAGGTGCTCGCTTGTGTAGCTGCTTGTGGGCATGCCAGCTGCCCTTGAAGCACTCCTGTGAGCAGAAGTAGGAGCCTTCTCTCCCTTGTTTCACACAGGTGGGGCACCGTCTGATGCAGCCCTCGGTCACGCACTCCTGGGTCTGAGGCTGAGAGGTGCAGGCCGCCATGTCGGCCAGCTCCCTCTCATAGTGCACAGTGAACGGCCGGCTTGGCTGATCAGACAGGCGGTCCCTCCCCAAGAAATTCTTTAGGTCGGGAGCAAAATCAGGACTCCCGAACACTTTAATTAGTAGATCCACAAAGCTAGAAACAGTACATAGCTTACTTGATACATTGGCCAGGTGAAGCTCCGCCCACTGGCGAGCTGAGCCGACTAAGCATGATAAGAGGAACCCCAACCACTGCTTTTCGTCGAGCTTGGGGTCCTCTAAACTAAGGAAATAAATTTGCGCTTGTAAAAGAAAACATTGGGGGTAAACTGAAAAACTGTCGTAGGCATCGGGGGATAAATTAATGTCCATTGGGGAAACAAAATGGAATCGAATGTGGGTACGAGGGCTTCAGCGTGATGTCTCCTCCATTTCCCCGCTGCATCCATGGTTTGGCGAAGTATTCTGTTAGGGCGCAGAAACGGGAGCTGGATGGAAGCATAGGGGAAAAAGTCACTTTATTAGGAATACTCAAAATAATAGGACAAAAATAGGAACAGGGAAAAACCGCAAGGCAGAGGCAGAGTCGAAAAACAGTCCACGGTCAAATGCACGTCAAACAGTATCCACTAGGGCAAGGCAAAATCCAAAATTGAGAACAGAGCAATGATCAGAAAACCAGAATAAAGAGTCCACAATAACAAGGCTTGGTATACACAGAATCGACGTAACTGGGCTAATACTTCGCGATGAGGCGAAGAAACACAAAGGCTTAAATACATGAACGAGACGAGAGTTAAACACAAGACACCTGAAACACATAATTACAGAACCAATGAACACACAGGGGCGGAGACAAGACATGATCCAAAACATGACACACGTGGCAAAGTAAACAAAACGAAAGTCCGTGAAATGCGGAAGTGCGCTGCTCGCCCGCTTCGGCGAACAGCGCGAGGGGAAATCCTAACAGTTTTAAATATTTCAAAATTTTAAAACCTTCTGTTTATTTCCAGTTTAATAAATGGAAAAAAATGAAATGAATTTAATTAAATTAAATTTTAAAAAATCCTAGATTTTCAATGTTGTCTCCACTGTACATCGTTAGGAGTTAAGTACAAATATAAGGAAAGATAATATTAGATAATATTAATATTAGATTCATTGGTAATTCATTAATACATGACAGCACCACAGTGGCAAATAAGAAAAACTTGCATACTAACAAGTTTGTTTGTGTAGCTAGTTGTTTTGTAGCGTGTTTATGTGGTGACACAATTGTACAAGATGAATAGACAAAATGCAGCATAGATCTGTGTATAGACCTGCTTCTATACAATAGTTAAAAGCCATATCTACACAAAACTGAAAAGACAGGAGGTATTCATAGGATGTCCTGCAGTGAGATCTTTGTTCTTACACACACACACACACACACACACACACACACACACACACACACACACACACACACACACACATTGGCTAATGAAGGCACAGTGGTAGAGAGCTTTGAGCTGTCAGATCAAACACACCTGACATATCCAGTTCTCCTTTTCTCTCTGTGAGGGAGCTGACCGCTCTCGTCCTCCACAGCCTTCCGTCTCCCACCCAGTAAATCATTCTCTCTTCCTCATCCTGCCTTCCCTTCATCTTCTCTGCTTTTTATCTTTCCATTTCCTGTCAAAATGTCCCTCTCAGACTTGTGAGTAGGATACCATGTTCTTAGCATGTTTCTTGTCCTCCGTCAAGTTTCATCAAAAATGTCCTTCTATGACCATTTTCTTTATATCGTAAATGAACATGCCAGATTAGTATAAAACCTGAATCTGTTATTAATATTTACAATATTTAAACATGCTGTTAAATGCTGTTATTTTTAAAACTGCATCAGACATGCAGATCTAAAAATACCAAATCAATACAGAGCATTGTCTGACGATACCAGAATAATATTGATGATATTGTATATTCCTGTAGCCCCAAGTCAGAAAACACTAGATTCAAATACTTATAGACATTTTACATTTAATTTACTATTTAAACTTATTATCCAGTTCACTGGAAAATGAACACAGTGCAGTTATTCATTCTTCATTTAATATCTTTTTAATTCTTCTTCTTCTTTGTCTATTGTCCTCTTCGTTATTATAACCCTTGTATGATGACATGTGATCATTGATTATTGATTCATCTTAATATATCATATGTAGTTCTGCCCACAAACATGACATGAAAACTGCACCAACTTTTGAAATAATTAGACGATAATAAATAACGTTAAACAACTATAATGATAACTTACAATCATCATTTATAAATTAAAAACTAATTAGTTTAACAATCATTAGAAATAATTAGGTGTACTGTATGTGTAAGGTTTGTTCTTTAAATCGTTGGAAATAGATTTTAAATCTAATTGTTGGTTTTCAGTGAATATATTTCCTAATAATAGCAGTAATAAAACTGAGTCATTACAGCTGTAGAATATTATTTGCTGTATATACTGTATTTGTACACTCAACTCCAGAATTATTGGCACCTTCCAAGAGCAAAGATTGTTGTATAAAGTACAGTGCACACAATAGCTCAACCTAATTATAGAAGGATGAAGCAATTGAAATTAACTTTGATAACAGTTATGTGTGTGGGGGGGGGGGGGGATTGGGGTCCATTACTCAAGAACGATTGAGAAATCTTTTGTAACCTCTTTATCTTCACTGAGGTTCTGGAGTCTATCACAGGATGACTAGATGCAAGGCAAAATCTCTGGAAACACACTGGATGGGATGCCAGGTCATCGCAGGGCATCACACACACTACATTACTGATGGGAGGTTGGAGGAAAAGTGCCAGAGGAATGCCACAAGGACACAGGGATCACGCACAAAACTCCACACAGAGAGTAACCTGAGCTCAGGATCAAACCCTGGTCTCCGGAGCTGCATAGGCACTGGATTCACTCCAACCATAATCAGGACAAAGCGGTTACTGATGATAAATGAATGAATGATTATGGATAAAACTATTTAACATGTGGCAAGGCAACATGTGGCTGCTGCTAAATGACTGACTGCACCTTTAATCGTGCCGCTGAATCTGTTGTGGCATAGAGGAAAATCCCAAAACAAAGACACTGTATCACAACCCTCATTTTTATTCCACTTCTTGTTTCCAGCTGGCTGGTGCAGAGCATCGTACTCGAGCTTTTACAGCATCGTCTCGTTCTTAATGACCTGACAGGGCCCGTGCACCGGCGTGTAAGATGAAAAGAGTGCAACTCGAGCTTTTCTTTAACGAGGCTTTTAACAAGGAGGACTTGGCATGGCATGGTAATTACTGATGACAAAGAGAGCAGGCAGAGATCAGGGAGGCAATTCTCACCACTTAATCGACCCGAACACACGTACACATGCACAAACGCACAAACGCACAAACACAGGCTCGCACAATGCATGCGAGTGCCGCTTTTCACCTGTGCGGTGTCAGAGGTGTGATATAAACATGGATCATTTGTGACAAAATGCTTTCAGCATGTAGACAAAAAAAAATGGAGGTGTGTGCATTGGGTTTGCTTAAAATAGTACTCTATGTATATGTGTGTGAGAGAGTGAGAGAGTGAGAAAGGCCTACTTATATGTGCTCGTTTAAGCAAGCTAAGTGCTCGTGTGTCCCAAGTGCTCACAGCTTTCCTTGAATGTCCTGTCTCTCACAGTGCCCCCTCCCAAACCGTAACCCCCCTCTTTCTCTCTCTGTAGAAGTGGCAGTGTGTGGAGGATTCCACCGGGAAGCTGAGGCTATATAAGTGCAAAGGCATGGCCAGCCTTTCTGCAGCGAGGAAACCAGTGTCCAGCACGAAGCCCCAGTTTTACCAGCGCACTATTAGCACCGGTGTTAAAGCTAACACAGAGCCTGATGACTGTGACTGCGACTTCAGCAGCTACAGACTTAGCACGCTGAAGAAAACGACCCTGCTGTCCAAAAAGAGTAAGCAATTAACATACATGCAAACTAGTGCGTAATACTATACACATCACATCCACACTTATGTTGTATTTCATTTCATGCGTCAGGATTATAGTCATTTTGGGGACCCGACATGCATTTAAAGAGATTTTACAATCGATTAGGATTTACATGCATGTAAAAGCATGTGGTCCATAACTTTACAATAAAAAATTACAATAATGTGCATGATGGTGATTTTTGTTGCAGCAGCCATCTTTCCATTAAACAACTTTTAAAGGAGGAAACTGGTGGTCAAATGTCATGAGCTGATTTGCATATTATTTGAGATGCGATCCAGCAAACTGGAGACATACAGTATTTGTTTACAAGTGTACATTCAAATGAGTCAAATTTTATATGGATGCAACACATACTGTATACTAGGCACGATCAAATAAAACACGATCAGATAAATGAGGACAAGGATACATTTTAATTCAGAGCTGAATCTCACCAGGGGAAAAAAACTTTTTTGCTTAATACACTTCAGTGCACACATTATAGGACTCATGTTCGAGCTTCAGACAGATTTTTGAGATCTGTGATAAAATAAAATAAAAACAGGTCAGTGTTAAAGCCCCTGCGAACTCATTTTCATGATTAGCTTCTTATAGTTATCAACTGCAAAAAAATAAATAAATAAAGATAACCAATTGGCTTTCTTTCAATTAAGAGAAGCCTGGGGTTTTTTTTCCGGCTGTGTTTGAGTAGGACGGTATTATATTTGGTAGAGGTGTGCTGATTGTGTCAGCTTCCCTTTTACCCCAACCACAAAAATTAAAGCGACTTGTTTCCTGCACGCTTAGCATCTGTGTGCCTGATTACGAACATAATACTGTAGCATCCAGTTGGATCTTTTGTATTATGTATTATTTTGTAATAGGATCTCCCTATTGTACCCAATATTCTCTGGGTTAGGCTATCGAGCCACTGTGACCATGACCAGGATAAAGTGGTTACTGATGATGAATGACATAATGAATGAATAAATATTTTAAGAGTAGTAGTATATGTGTGGTAATGGTGAATATTTCTAGTAGTTTGTTGTTGTTGTTTTTTTTGGGGGGGGGGGGGGGGTTAATAGTGAAAGGAATGAGAATTAGCAGGAGTCACTGTATTACTATCATGATCTACACCTAGTACTGTAAGGCATCTGGTCGTTGTGGTACATACTCTCAGCCAAGTTCTGGCTACAAATGTAAGTGGCTTGTTATTGTTGTTTTAGCTCTCAAATGATTACTTAGATTAGCGATTTTAATCTTTATTTGACATTCTAAATACAGTTTGTTTGAGTCTAATGAAGTGTTTATTTATTTATTTATTTATTTATTTTTAATCCACTAGCTTGCCTATGATTCTGCTTTATATATTATGACAGAAATGCATGTGATTAAGCTAACAAATTTATGACATATAAAACTTAAATAGTTTTAAGTTTTACATTTTTGGTGACGTTTTACAACTCGAGTACGTAGTCATGTCACCGGAAATTCAGTCATCAGTGTCCCAGTGTGTAGTGAGCCAGGGCCCGAACTCGGTGTTGCCCGATGTACTGATTCATCACCTACTGAATTAGGGAGCTGCTTTAGACATACCCATTGTCAATGTTTTCATGTTTATATAATAAAAGTCCCTTAACATAAACCCAATATTGCTGAGCATCACTGGCAAAACTCATGACCTTAAATGGTCGCACCACATGATAATAGGTATTTAGAGGAGAGGACAGTGAAGCTTTATCTATTTTATTAATCTATCTTGCTGCTTATGAGTTTTGCAGTGTCATGCTGTATTGATCAGTGTACCTTTTTAGACTAGATGTAAGGGAAAGTAGCACTGGAGTGCACACAAACAGCAATCTTACCCGACCACCGTGCTGCTAAAAATATGTACAAAACTAAAACAATACACCACACAAAGTTCATGATTAACATATAATAAACAGTTCTAGAAGCTTAGCTTGGTCATTCCCACATGCTTTACTTGTACTAGCACTATCTAGTGTTTACCTTGCCAGGGAGACACCACTGTCAGTCATTATGCGACCTGACACCTAGTTTCATGCAATTCTGATCAGGCAGTAAGGTTACAGTAGATGTACTAGATTAGTAGATAAGTAGATTTAGTTATAATTAAACTGTAGTTAGGGATATGTATTTTTTCAATCTATAATTGGTAGATGATCATTTAAAGGTGCAATAGTCAATATTTTTCATTTCTTAGTAGTACAAATAATCTGGAAAATTAAGTAGATCTGCTAAGCCAGAACAAGTGTATTACATAGCTGGGAGAAGAAAAAAAAAACCCAGTTTGGAAACTTCCTTTCCAGTCCAGAATGTTTGTTCGTATGGATTGGCCTCTTGTCAGTCATTTTATAGACACGCCCCCAACACACTCTCCACATCCTCATAAATTATTATGAGGAGGATTTTGCATGTTTATATACAGTAATTTGGCTTTCAGAGTGCACTTGAAAGTGATGTCATGACAGTCCTTGCTAATGGTAGTTCTAGTTGACCCACCATAAGTTTTGAGGGCGGAGCTTTGTGTACATGGGTGGAAATGAGGGCGGGCTCAATGAGTTAATAAAAATCATTCAAATCTCACTCAACTTCACCCATTTAACTTAAGGAGACCTATTTTCCACAAATCTTACCTAATGCACCTTCAATGGCAGATCTTATGTACTGTAACAGAGGGGGTATTTTTGTTTGTTTGTTTGTTTGTTTTGTTTATTGAAATCATATAGTCAGAGACTTAAAGTGTATGCATTTCAGAGGAGTTTTTCAGTCAGGTTTAAAAGCATCACAACATATCAAGTGTGAGTAGCATGGGACCAATGGTGAGAACAAAAATAAACAACAGATAATGAGCGTGTGATTGCAAACCACGAGAAATTATCACTCCTATCATTTGAATAAAGTAGCAAGCTGCTCTTCTTTGGAGTGCTCGACTGGGTTCCCCGGTTTCCTCCCACCTCCCAAAAACATGCTGGTAGGTGGCCTGGCTATGATCAGTTGCTACTAGGTGTGAATGTGTGTGTGTGTGTGTGTGTGTGTGTGTGTGTGTGTGTGTGTGTGTGTGTGTGTGTGTGTGTGTGTGTGTGTGTGCATGGTGCTCTGCGATGGACTGGCATCCCATCACTTGTTGCAAGAAGTAATGAGAGAAATCAATTATACTGTAAATATAAGTCAATAAATTGCACAAAATAAGATGCATAATGAAATTTTCATTCTTTGAATTATTATGAGTCGCAGTATTTATTATTTTAAATGACAGTGTAAGAGGAAACTTGGTAAAGAGTCAGCAGGGAAATATCCTATTCATTAAAAAAAAATAATAAGAAGAAAAAAAAGCACATGTTGAAATCAAATGCAGCATGCAATAATTAAATTAAAAAACGACTACACCAACACAAAAACAAAAGAAATTGTGTTTCCAATTAATTTGAAGACTTAATTTGAAGATTAAATTTAATTATGCGTCCTTTCATCCAGTTTGTTGATGCTCAAGTGATTTCATAATTGGCTTTTTTATTAATTGAACAAATGGACTTCCACACTTCTGGGTCAGACTGCCAGTCTTGTGTGTTTTTTCCTGAGACGGTGGTGTTTGTATCAGCGAGAGTGTCAGGTGAAAGATCTCACCGTTTCTGAGCTTATTGTGTGTGTTGGTTGTGTAGTATGCGCACTACTACAGAGCAAAAACAGATTTACAAGGAAGAATTATGTGTCATGTGAGCTGGACAGAGAGATGTGTGGACTTGGGTAGTGTGCACTTACTCCAACTTCGTGTCTCCGTAATACTCCACTGCCCCCTAGTGAATGAAGTGTAGCTTCATTCCTGTAGAGAGAGAATGAGAGAGTACTTTATTGATCCCCAAAGGGAAATTTCGTGTATGTCTAGCAGTAGTTTGGTGTTTGTCTAGCAGTAGCGAGTGAGGCAACTGAATTTATGTTAAAGTCTTGAAGACATTTCATCACTCACCTCAGATGCTTCATCGGTTCCTCCGAATGGTAAGAAATTCCCCTGTGGAGATTCACACCCACGATGCGATGACATCCTTGGGATAGTGGAATTCCTTCGAGATTAAACCACAAGCTAATTATGAGTGAAGAGGATTACACACTCACACTTATCTGTTTGGCAGAACTGAAGACGCTGAAAGGCTACTCCAGGAACCGCTACGCTCGCTCGCTCTCCGTGGAGATAGATGGAGATCTATATGCAGTGGATCTGGATGACGAATACAGACTAGTCAACAGCAGGAACCTGAGCCACGGCCACCAGGAAGAGGAGGTGTTCAGCGGGATGGGTCCAACTGCCGAGCCGCAAACCAGCAACAGCCTGACATTGCCCTCATCTATTAAAGTCACACACAGGTAAGATGTAAGGTGTGTGTGTGTGTGTGTGTGTCTGTGTGTGTGTTTTACTTCAGGCTCTAAATGGTTAAAAGACAGAAATCAGTACCAAGCTACATTTTCTTCCTAAATGTTCAGTACATTTGCATTTATTATTGAATAAGCCTTTCCACAGCTTTTTAAAAATATATTTATTTTTTAATTTTAAAAATACAGAGTTCATATGAAAGCCTGTGAATTGGATGTCAGGAACTCCGTCAAGATGGTACCACAAATCCAGTCTCCTTAGCTAATTAATCCTAGACATTTCACAATGACCCGGCTTGAAAGACCTACACAGACTCACGCCTGCATATTTGGCAGAACTGAAGATGCCAGAAATGAATTTTGTTCTTGCACAGCATTTAGTTGTTTTTTGTTTGTTTGTTTGTTTGTTTGTTTGTTTTTAAGTTGATTTTTTTTAATAAGTTGCCGGACACCATGAATGTTATGTCATAACAGTGTTAGTTGTCATTTCTTTGTAACTAATACCAGATTTTCACTAATTTAGTACAGTCCTCTATGCACATCTTATATTACTGCGTAATAACCGAATTGTTATTCAGCGTGTGAATAGTAAATGTTTGTAAAAATCTGCTAGAATCATATCAGTCCAAAGATCCTGCAGAAAAGAAAATGATTTGCAATATTGCTATGCAGTGGACGTCCTGTATTTCAAGCTTCGGTTTACATTTTCCAGCTCACAAACAAACTCCAGCACTAAGCTCCGCCTCATTTTGGTTCAGAGAGGAAGGCTTGGTACTGCTGTTATTACAACGAATGCAAATGTGTTCGGTTTTAGAAAATGCCATGAATTTCTCATAGCTGAAAGTCTTGGTATTGACTGTACGCTTTATTTCCAGGTGTTCCATCCTGGCCAACGATACAGTAAAGTGCGACGTAGGATTGTACAAATCACTGCAGGCATGGAAAGATCATAAACTCCACATCGATCATGAGGTGGGCAAATCATATCAATACATACTGTATACGCTCAGTTTTCACAAGCATTACACACACTCAGATTTTCGTGATGAAGATTAAATCCTCACCCCTCAGATCGAGACACTACAGACGAAGATTAAGAACCTGAGAGAGGTCAGAGGGCACCTGAAGAGAGTGAGGCCTGGGGACTGTGACTGCAGCAAGTACATGTAAGAGTGACAATCATAATTTTACACCTGTACCCGGCCACTAAGGGCTTCACTGTGATGTTTAGAAGCATCATTGAATAGACAGGACTGGAATCTGATTGGTTATGACAGGTCCGGGTTACATTTACAGTTCATTTGAATATAAAATGGATAAGCATAGGTTTGTTTATGTAACATATTTATGCTATACATATTTTAAAGGAGACCTATTATGCCCCTTTTTACAAGATGTAATATAAGTCTCAGGTGTCCCCAGAATGTGTCTGTGAAGTTTCAGCTCAAAATACCCCATGGATCATTTATTATGCTGTAAATGCCCCTTTTTGGGAGGAAGCAAAAACACGCTGTTTTCATGTGTCTCTTTAAATGCAAATGAGCTGCTGCTCCCCGCCCCCTTTCCAGAAGAGGGCCGGGAGTACATGAAGACTCTTATGTTCATTCTTACAGCCAACAACAGAACACTTACAAAGCTTATGAAGCTGAGACATTCTTCATATCACTGTAGTTTCTCCAGCGCAGAGAACATGGCAGACTGTGTGCAGCTCACTCAGGGGAGGATCTATACTAACAGGGCAGAGTCCGTCACCCATTGTGGGCGGGGCCTGTTCCAACGTGATGTCACGTTGGAGAGAAAATGCGAACGACTCATTTTGAGACACTGTTTATGTTTTATGGGGAATATAAAAAAAGTTTTTGTGTACACACACTGCCGACACACATATATGTTCAAACACCATGTAAAAGTTACATTTCCATAATAGGTCCCCTTTAAGTATAATAATCTCTGAAAAAATCTTTTAAACAATTATTCATATATATTTCATTTTCAGAGTTTAAATAATTTTGGGGTTATTATTATTATTATTATTATTATTATTATTATTATTATTATTATTATTATTATTATAAGCATAGGTTTGTTTATATAACATTTATGCTATAAATATATTATTAATATGTTATAATATAATACTATATTTTTATATAATATATAAATATATTATTATTAAGTATTAATAATAATAATAACAATAATAATAATAATAATAATAATAATAATAATAATAATAATAATATGGTGCCTTAGTGGTTAGCACTTTTACCTCGCACCTCCAGGGTTGGGGGTTCAATTTCCGCCTCTGCCTGTGTGCACGGAGTTTGCCTGTTCTCCTCGTGCTTCAGGGGGTTCCTCCGTGTACTCCGGTTTCCTCCCCCAGTCCAAAGACATGCATTGTAGGCTGATTGACATCTTTAAATTGCCCATAGTGTGTGAACAAGTGTGTGAGTGATTGTGCCCTGCGATGGATTGGCTCCCCGTGTCTTGTGCCCCGAGCTCCCTGGGATAGGCTCCAGGCTCCCCGCAACCCTGTGTAGGATAAGCGGTACAGAAAATGGATGGATGGAATAATAATAATAATAATAATAATAATAATAATAATAATAATAATAATAATAAACAAATTATTTGTTCTCTGATATGTTTCAGCTACAAGTCCAAGTTCAAGACTAAGCTGAGAAAATATAAATCAGACAGCATGCATCCATTCAGGTGAACAAAAATGAATGTGTGTGTGCGTGTGTGTGGATGTGTGTGTGTGTGTGTGTGTGTGTGTGTGTGTGTGTGTGTTTGAGTGTGTATCAGTGGATTTAACATTGTCTCTCTGCAGGAAAGCGCAGGAGAAGGATAAGAAAGCATGGCTGATGATGGAGCAGAAGCGCAGGAAGAAGCTCAGGAAGATGTTGAAGCGCCTGCGTAACAATGACACATGCAGCATGCCAGGCCTCACCTGCTTCACACATGATAACCAGCACTGGCAGACTGCCCCCTTCTGGACCTGTATGCCACACACACACACACACACACACACACACACTTCTTTAATTATTGGCTGCTTTTACCTGTGATTTATGGCCATGCTTTCTTGCTTACAGTGGGACCTTTCTGCGCTTGCACCAGCGCCAACAACAACACATACTGGTGCATGAGGACCATCAATGAGACGCATAACTTCCTGTTCTGCGAGTTTGCTACAGGCTTCCTGGAATACTTTGACCTTAACACAGATCCATACCAGGTCAGAATTTTTGCACAATATAAAAAGGAACGTGGAAGCATAAATATACAAGAAGATGTGGAATTGATGTAGTAAATTCTCTCCTCTATACAGTAGCGTCCAACAGGTTTTTACTTTGACACAAACACAATTTGATTCAGTTTATAATAATCTTGTGATCCTGTTCTGAAACATTTGCTTTATAATTATGCTTTTATATCATTTTCTAAAATGCTTTATAATTATTGTGACACTAGATATTTCATTTATGCAACACGCATTTTCCTTAGGCAGTATAACAGCAGAGCAACACCAGCGTAATTATTGTTACTATACATATTATATATTATATATTGTACTGTACAATATACAGTATACTATACATACTGTATATTGTTATATATGTTATTGTCATATTTTAATAATTATATCATAATTAATCAGAGTTTTGACAAAATATTACTTTACCAGTGTATAACACAGTTAATAGGCAAATACTTACTGCCATTGTGCCAAAGGTATTTATAAAGGAGGGATAACAATAGGCATGTTATTTAGTCATTTGCCAAACAAAAAATAGCCAAATGTATAAACGTGTCAATGAAAAACTGGGGATGGGGACAGCCGGGAGCTGTAAATAAATGAGTATCATTACCATCGACACTTTGCTATGCAAATAATACATTTCACAGTGTATCAAAGGTGTGTCATGAAGACATGGTTTGTCAAGGTTGGTATGGAAGAACTTGAGTGGCCTGCACAGAGCCCTGATCTCAACCCCACTGAACACCTTTGGGATGTACTGGAACACTAAATGCAACCCAGGCCTCCTCTCCTGACATCGGTGCCTGACCTCACTAATGATCTGGTGGCTGAATGGGAACAAATTCCCACAACCCCACTCCAAAATCTAGTGGAAAGCCTTTCCACAAGAGTGGAGGTTATTATAACAGCAAAGGTGGAATAATCTGGAATAGGAAGGCACATATGGGTGTGATGGTCAGGTGTCCACATACATTTGGCCATATAGTGTATATATACACTCCTGTCCCTCTCCTGTTAGCCAAGAACAGGAATCTGAGGCTAAAGTGGGCACAGGCTCATAGAAACCAGACAGCTGAAAATTGAATCGTTGAGTCTATAGTAGTGGAACCCGATGAGGTCTTCTGCTGTTGTAGCCCATCTGTCTACATGGTTGTAGAGAGTGGTTACTTGAGTTACTGTAGCCTTCCTGTCAGCTAGAACCAGTCTGGCCATTCTACTCTGACCTCTCTGATCAACAAGGTGTTTCCATCTGCAGAACTGCTGTTCACTGGCACATTGTGCCGCTGTCACACACACACACAGGGGCGTCATGCACCTATTTTTTTTGAGAGGGCACAGTGTGCACAACAAACAGAAACGTGTTCACAAATACAGACGTTAAAAGCAATATTCTATTTATTATATATTTATACATCAAACAAATTGAAGCTCCTTTCCGTTCCTTTGATTAAATGTTTTGGATAACTTTCTAGTTCTGTCTGAATGGGACCTCTCTTAATGTAATTCTCGCTGGCCAGTCGATCTTTTGGGATAATGAAGTCTGAATCTTCTTCTAAAGAGGCAAAGCAAGTAATGCAACATGTATTAGTCAAACAGCAATAAACTCCTCCCTTGTCTCTAAATAACCAAGCTAGCCTTTCCTACCTGGTACAGTATCAGTGACTGTCTCCCCTTGCTCATCTGCAACCTCCTTTATGACTGTTTATTGCTTAGTTTATAATGCCGTAATTGTACTTTCTTAACGTACTATTTTAATGTTCAAATTTAACAATTTAACAATAAGTAAATAAATAATACAATCATATTGTACAGTGTTACAGACATTACAGTGCTCTGATTTCTAGACACCAAAACCACAATGACCTGTCACTATGTACAATTTGTGTATATTTTATGGGCTGATATATGTGCATACATATTCCCTTCAGTACTACTGTAGCTCCCAGTGTTTGAATATATGTTTAAATGTATGAATTTATCCCTAATGAGTAAGCCAGAGGCGACGGTGGGAAGGAAAATCTCCCTGAGACGATACGAGGAAGAAACCTTGAGAGGAACCAGACTCAAAAGGGAACCCGTCCTCATCTGGGTGACACTGGATAGTGCAATTATAAATAATTCTGCTATAATTGTGTTCAAATAGTGCAATTGTGTAACCAGGAAATTCATTCCAGTTTTCACATGAAGTCTGTTTTGTTGAACTTATCCACTGTTCACTGATGAAGACTTGAGTGCAAAACTGTTCGTGGTAATTGCAGTCCTAAAGCTATCATAGCAGTTGTAGTCCTAAGCCAAAATAACATAACTGTTCATATGAATTGTGGTCCAAAACCATCTTCATGGTTTTTAAGTGGTACCATCCTCAGTAATCTCAATGATCTTCAAATGTATAATGTGATAAACTGAAAATGTTCTCTGCGGTGAACTTAGACACAGGAAGTTAAACCTTTGTCCGAGTATATAGTCCCAATTACACCGTTTTGTGTTTGTGTGTTTATAGTTGATCAATGCAGTAAACACGTTGGATCGACACGTTCTGAACCAAATGCATGTTCAGCTCATGGAGCTGAGAGGCTGCAAGGGCCACAAACAGTGTAACCCCCGCATACGCAATATGGACCTGGGTGAGTTACACACACATCCTAATGCATGCATACACACTCACACAGATATCTGACTACGCCCACTTAAAGCTGGAGTATTTGCTGGGATATTTGCTATCAAATTACACACAACACTCGTCCTCCATACCTGTGCGCCATGGCTACGGATGGTGCTGAGAGTAGTGTTCCCACGTCTCCGTCATCCTCATCCTCACATGACCCTGGCCCTGCCTTGCTTTCCGTTCTCTGTTTTCATGCAAACAGACCTTCTCACGTTAAGTATCTGAGCTGCTCTGCTGCTAAAGTCAGGTGTCTATTATTAGCATCCTGCAAAGATGAACCTGATCTCGTGTGTTTCTTTATGACTGTTGATTGTTGTAGTATGCAATGAGGCTAATTAAAATCCATCAGAATTTGTCAAATAAAAAATTAATAAATTAATTTAAAAAAACATCAGTAATACATATTACCTTGCTACAGCATCTTTTTCTTGTTTCCTCCCCTCCCCCTCATTGCTTACTGAACACAGCAAAAACCAGTTTCGGAAACACTGACTTGTGATGTTGGTCTGAAACTTCATATCATGCTAAACATATAAACAAATAATTATAATCTAAGCTTTAACCTCAATAAGTATTTATCCAAGCAGCAGCTAATATAGGTTATAGTAGTAGCAGATACAAACTGAATATTATGAGAAGCATGTAAATAGGCCAGTCAGCTCATTATTTGATAAAGGAGTGTTACGTCACTGTAACTTTATCTGTCTTCACGCTCTCTGACTAATGATATTGTCTCTTCTTCAGGAGGCAAAGAGAGAAGCAGCTATGATGAATACAGGTATCTTCGTTAAATGAATTCATGACTTCAGTAGAGTAGAATGACACTAACAGATTGTTATGACTCAGACTCAGCGTCTGCTATAAACAGCATTTATTAGCCAACAATCTGATGAATGCAAAGTGTTTTGATGAACACACCACACCTTAACAGTTTAAAAACAGGCTACATATGTTAGATATGTGCCGGGAGTAAAATAAAGGAGAAGACTTTTTGAACTTTAATTGAATTTAATCTGGGGTTTCCTCTGGGTGGTCTGGTTTCCTCCTAACTGTCAAAAACATGCCAGTAGATGGATTGGCTACATTGTCCCTAGGTGTGAATGAATGCTTGAACGTGTGTGTGCATGGTGACGTGAGAGGGACCGGCGTCCCATTTTCTCCCCGTGCTTAGGGGGTTTCCTCTGGGTACTGCGGTTTCCTCCCCCAGTCCCTGTAGGCTGATTGGTGTCTCTAAATTGTCCATTGTGTGCGAATGTGTGTGCGATTGTGCCCTGCAATGTGCCCCCGCCTTGTACCCTGAGTTCCCTGGGATAGGCTCCAGGCTCCCCATGACCATGTGTAGTATAAGCGGTATGGAAAATGGGTGGATGGATGGATGGACAAATATTGTGAAAGACAATATTGTTATTTGAAAAAATAACTTTCAATGTATGAGGAAACAATTTAATTTTATTTTATTTGATTGCTGATATAAAAACAGTTGGTTTTGATCAGCATTATTTAGTATTAATGGTTTGCAGTGAAACAGTGGGTGTCATTTCAGTCTTTCACTGCGCAGAACACTCTCAGCTTTTCATTTATATGTAGTTGCCACTTTTTTGGCTATTAAATTGTCTTCTCCTTTATTTTAATTCCATAGAGGGCATTACACTGCTCTCTCTCTCTCTCTCTCTCTCTCTCTCTCTCTCTCTCTCTCTCTCTCTCTCTGTCTCTCTCTCTCTCTCTCTCTCTCTCTCTCTCTCTCTCTCTCTCTCGTCTTCTTGCATGTCTACTCTGGCTGCTGAGATGTACATGTTAAAGCTTGCAAGCCTTCTGATTGGCTCTCCTTGGCCACCTGCTTGAATTTGGGTGGCAGAGTAACACTGTTTTATCATTGCTTGTGGCATTAGGCAATTTCAGCGTCGCAAATGGCCCAAAATGAGGAAGTCTGCCTCCAAATTGCTGTGAGTTTGGACTGTTCTGCTTCTTCACCTACCTTTGGGATATGAGACCACTAAACCACTGCCCAGTCTAATTCATCTTTTCCTCTTTCCTCTTATTTGACCTAAGTTTTGTTTGACTTGCTTTCCTATCTGCTTGTTTCAGAGAAGGTTTCTTGCTTTGTCTGTCTGCATGGAGTTTTGTTTTTTTGTTTGTTTGTTTGTTTGTTTTGTACCTGGACTGCTGTTTTGTTTTTGGGCCATTAGAGGGTAGATTCACCTCCTTCATTCCTCAGCTCGTCAACAAATCACTTAATACACCTCTCTGGTTCTGTAGGGGACTGCCTGGAGCATTTATATGCCTTTATTCCTCTCTCTGATCATGTGCCTGGTTTATTTCTCTCATCACTGTTTTGCTTAATTTGCTCCATATTGAAACTGTGAACATCAATCCATTCCATTTAAGGCATGTCACTATTATTTACACATTGCCCTTTTATACTCAGAACCTTTTCATATCAAACAGCATTTTGAAAAGTGAATTTGTGTGTGTGTGTGTGTGTGTGTGTGTGTGTGTGTGTGATTTGCCTACATAGAGGGCAGATTTGGGAAGGATGGGAAGGATAAGAACCAGACGGATAAGAACCAATTTCAACCCTTGTACACACTCGATGAGCACGCCTACGATCTCGACCTCAACTTCACCTTGAGCCTGGAGGACTGGGCCCACTTCAGCCGCTCAGTGGACCACACGTACACGTTCCTTAGCAACCATAACAGGCCTTGCCCACACGATCTGGTGGGAGGGGCCAGAGGAAGAGACTGTGCCCTCGTGTCCTCTGCCAGTGGATCGGCTTCAGTCGTCTACCTTACCACTCTGGCCACTCCTGCTTTGTTGCTGAGGGAGGCGGGGACACAACTTCTGAGAGAGGCTTTGGGATTGAGACCGAAGCCACACCCCTCTTCCTCGGCCCCTCCCACTTCTTCTTCTCCTCCTTCCACACGTTTTCTCTCCTCAGGCCCACACGAGGACAGGGGCACTTCAGAGGAAATAGTGAATAAGCTTATGTGGAGTGGACGAACAGAAGAGGAGAAGAGAGAGGGGGAGGAGGAGGAGGAGGAGGAAGAGGACAGTGATGAAGATGACAAGGGGGAGGTTGTAATTAAGAAACGTACAGGTCGACGGAGGCTCGGCACCGCCCACTGTGACTGCAGCTATTTCCAGGTCTCCGTCTGACTGTCTGTATTGGCCTACTGTCGTTACCTCGTTCCTCGGAGAAGACGTTTAACCTTTAAAGGAAGCGTACAGAAGTTTACCTCGAGCCTACAACCAACCTCTTTCTCTCCTACCTCTCGTTCTCTCATTCTGCCTCTTCGGTCCACATCAGTCTTCCGCATCAGCCACAGCCTCCAGGCTATGTTTCTTTTCAGTCCGTCTGTCCCTCCTTTAAGTCTGTCCATCATGCCACATAACTAATATTCCAGAGATTGCCTAGGCTTCAAAGAGAGCACATTTCTCCATTGAACATTTAGTAGGTGAGGTTGTGGGAGTGATGAGAAGGTTACAAGTGAAAGAAAGTTGACGTATTTGGGACTGAGTTTCGTATTGTGGATACGTGTACGTGTTTTCTTTTGAGTTCTGTAAGTGCTGATGGCTGTGTGTACATCTCCCCTGCACAGCTTCAGACCATGTGGCACATTCCCCACTCTCTTTTCATAACTGCCTGTCCAACAACCCCTTTATCTGATATCCTGGCTGACCTCGAGGCCACACTAATAAGATACTTGTTTAACCCTTATGTTCTGTTCTGTTTGAGTCGAAATGACCCGTTTTAAATTTTTTACAAAAAGTTAAACCACACCAAAAATGATTTTTACAACACAACATTGTCTGTGCTAGTCACAGTTGAAAATCATTTATATTACAGAGGTCATGTTTAGGTCTTTTTCACCTCAGAGAAGCAAGGTACAGTACTGTGCAAAAGTTTTAGGCACCAATTTTTTTGTCCAAACTTTGTTATAGATTTTTTTATTTTATGATTTCTACATTATCAAGTCAGTACAAAAAACATTTTAGATTCCCCAACCATTAGTTTTCTAGCACAAAATTAAATGTTACAGAAAAATGTTTGTATGTCATTAAAAAAGCAGCATATTACATAAGAGACACTTTTCAGACAAAAAACACAATGAAGGCTGCTGGGTTTTGCTGCAAAAATAAGAAGCGAGTGCGAAAGTCAAAGTGTCCAGAAGAACTATGGCTGGTTCTGCAAGATGCTCAATAAAACTTACCAGCTCATTTCCTTATAAAACTGCACTAATTGTACTGGAGACTACTATTTTTATTTTTTTGTCACACCAAATATTGACTTCATTTCATTTACCACTGTTTACTGCTCTTTACGGTATTTTTTTTTTTTAATTTAGAAACAAATAATTTCATTATGTTGAAGGCATCTTTACTCTACAGCATTTCTTTGCATCTGCCTAAAATGTTTGCACAGTACTCTCTCTCTCTCTCTCTCTCTCTCTCTGTATATATATATATATATATATATATATATATATATATATATATATATATATATATATATATATATATATATATATATATATATATATAAAAGAAGAATATACTACCTTGTTGATTATAACCATTTAACTATAAGTTATATTGGTAATAATTGACATGGATATATATTTTAAATGATATTGTATTGCGACAAAAATCAGAACATATGGTGTGAGTCAGTAAGATATTTATTGCTAAGAAATGAACAGAACAGGAGGGTTAACACATTAGCAGCTGTAACATTTGTACAAAGAAGTAAGGAAAGAGCTCAGGTCTTCATGAGCAGTTCACACACTGCTTTTATTCCTGCTCTCCTCACCTCGACAGAGGTTTTCGACAAGAAAAAAAAATCTGTTAAACAAAAGTGTCTAATTTGGACAGTATAGGCAGGCAGGTGTAAATTAAAGCACTTCATATATTTTCGCTCAAACCGATAATGTTTTTTTTCTTCTATTTAAAGACACTTATTTTTAGGTTTGCCAACCCAATTTGGGCCTGTCTATGAGAAAATGTGGTGTACACCCCTAAACGTCCCTTCACTCTTTCATTAAATTCTTACTACTAGTGGTTAGAGTCACAACAGTCTCAGGCATGTGGCTTATCAGTGAAAAACTAAATATAATTAAATAAATAAAAAAACAAAACAAACAAACAAAAAAAAAAACAGGATATTACTGATGAGCCACTTGAGGATAAACCTGCCTCTCCACAAACTGGGTGCAACAAGATGTATTTCAGATGTTGTACTGTGTCCCATTAATAAGATGGGGAAAAAAAAAATCATATTATTTACTTACACAAATGTGCTTTTTTTTTAAAAGACATGATGATAAAAGTTTGATGTGATTATCATGTATGAATTTCCTTTTAACCGATTCTTCTTAGGTATTTGTGCTATACATGGTGCTACTAAAGTCTGAGCAACTATATAAAATGGCAGTATGTATTTGAATGTATGTTTGCAAATTAATATGCTGTAAATGTTAAAGTATATTTTATATGACACACAACAGTCGAGGCCATTGGGCAGTTATTTTATTTTATTTTATTTTATTTTATTTTATTTTATTTTAGGCTTTGGCTCATGTTAATATTTTATTGATCAGCACATCTTAACAACAAGTGACTTTGTATTCAGTCCCCAGGTCATTTGTTGAAGCAGTTTTTATATGGATAGTGTTTATGTAGCTGTGTTTCCATCCAAGCACTTTTCTGCTGAATAGAAATGTCCGATCTCAAAAATAGGTAGAAATATCAAACGTTTATGGCATTTGGCAGACGCCCTTATCCAGAGTGACTTACATTAATTTCATTTATACATCTGAGCAATTGAGGGTTAAGGGCCTTGCTCAAGGGCCTAACAGTGGCAGTTTGGCAGTGCTGGGATTTACACTCACGACCTTCCGATCAGTAGCCCAACGTTTTAACCACTGAGCTACCACTGCCTGAGCAAAATGAGTCTGCTAATAACAAAAGACAAAAGAAATGCAGTAAACTGTGGGCAAAGCTCATTTGCTAAATAAATAATGTAAATGCAATATACACCTTTTAGGAACCATTAGGAACACTTATTCATGCAGTTATCCAATCATGCAGTTATCCAATTATGCTGATCTCCTGGGATTTTCACACATAACAGTCTCTAGAGTTTACACAGAATGGTTAAAAAAAAACCCTCCAGTGAGCAGCAGTTCTGTGGGCAGAAACACCTTGTAGTTGAAAGAGGTCAGAGGCCAGACTGGTTCGAGCTGAAAGGAAGGCTACGGTAACTCAAATCACCACTTTTCACAACCGTGGTAAGCAGAAAAGCATCAGCATATTGTGCATTCTAAGATGCTTTTCTACTCACCATGGTTGTAAAGAGTGTTTATTTAAGTTACCGTAGACTCCTTGTCATTCTGTGTAAACTCTATAGACTGCAGTGTATGAAATTCCCAGGAGATCATGAGTTTCTGAAATACTCAAACTAATCCATCTGGCACCAATATTGTTTTAGAGAGATTTTATTTAACATGTAAAATTGCTTTTGAGTCTCAGTTCTTGAATAAATAAAATAACAAATATATGTAAGATGTATGTATGTATGTGACAGATGGATGGCCATTTTCAGCACCAGTACGTCTGTAAAATAAATAAATAAATAATTACAGATGTGTGACAAATTAAAGGAAAAATCACCATAACGTGTCTTGGTAAGGTTTTGCGCCACCATGAGCAACAAAAAAACAGCTTCAATACACCTTGCCATAGATCCTACAAGTCCCTTAAACCGTCCCAGATGGATTAACACCATTCTTCCTAAATATATTTCCTCAGCTGTTGTTTTATTGATGGTAGTGGAGAGCTCTCTCTAATACGTTAGTATGAAATCTCCCACAGTTATTCAATTAGGTTGAGATGTGGTGAGGGTGAAAGTCATAGCATATGATTTACATCTTTTTCTTACTCATCAAACCATGCAGCGACCCCTCATGCCCTGTAGACCACTATCATCAGGACAGAAATGTTTCATGATACGATAAAGTTGATCAGTCACAATAACTTTGAAGTGACTCTTCCATCTAAGGGCACAAGTGGATCCAATCCATGCGAGCAAAATCTCTCCCACAGCATAACAGATCCACCGGGTTTCCTTACATTTGTCACCCGTCATCAGTATGTCCATTTGCCTAAACTGAAACACCTAATTTACACAGATTTTTAAAGAATTTCATTTTATTTAATTCCTCACTTGGCTGGAAAAATGGCTAATATTCATGAAAGTATTGCGGAGTCTGAATCCGACAAGCCTCCATATCTGACTTTGAGATCCGCTAGCTTGTTAACCCTAGCTCATGCTTTGATGCCTTGTTCACTTGATCTGACATTGAACTTTTTTTAAAAATAATTTTATACACCCAAACTCTTTTGAGTGAACCCAAAGCCATTTTCTTTGCACCAGATTTTGTGTTGTTACTTCAGTAAAAAGCTCCCAGCTGTTCTATGGAATTCCCTCAGCACTTTTTAAAGGGACTACTGTAGTGGAAAGTCGATTTCGTATGACAGACGGTTTGAACATAACAATGCCTTGTACAGTTCTATAGATTAATCATATCTCTATTTTTGTTTCAGTTAATGTGTCAACATTTAATAGAGCTTGTTAGTTGTGAATAAAGTGTTGAATGCCCATGTTGTGATTTCTGTAACCACTTTATATATATATATATATATATATATATATATATATATATATATATATATATATATATATATATATATATATATATATATATATATATATATATATATATATATATAAGTGTATCAATTGATATGTTCCACTCTATCACAACACATACAATTTATAAGAATTTACCCAATACATTAATGAAGAATGCAAGGTAAAGGAGTTAGTTAGCAAATTAACCCGTGTTAATGTGTGTCCTCTCCCCTGGCCTCATGTGGTTTAAATTATAATTGTGTCTAAATTCTACTTAACTAAAAATGATAATAATAAATCTAGATTTTATCTAGCACTTTTCTCATATTCAAAAAATACCCCCCACTTCTAAAGATTTTTCTGTGATTTATACAGAGAACGTTTATCTGGTCTGCACTGATCATAATTACTAGCCACAGATGATCTCCTGTAATATTACTTATCAGACATACTATATGTCCAGGTAGCATTGCTGCCTACTGATATTAGCTACTGGAATTGAAGCCAGTCTACCCTGGCATTAGCAAAGAAAACAGGCTAACGTAGTTATAGTGCCTACAGAAAATCATCATACCCTGTCAAATCCTTACCTTTTGTCACATTACACCTTGGAAATTAAAATAAATTAAATCTAATTTTTGCCAGCTGTATTTACACATTATAACCCTTGGCATCTAAGTGGAAATAACATTTTAAAAAAATTCAGAACAATTATACAAATTTAATTAGTAAAATACCTGGTTTGGATAAGTGATCAGCCCCTTAGAGTAAGCATTATAAACTTGCTCAGGTACAACCAGTCACTTCCCAAATCACACACCATGCTAATTGCCCTCCACCTGACATCAATTGCAGTGGTTTTGATTACTTCATAAGAAAACTGGCTGTTCCATGATGATTCCATTACTAGTAATGCATGGCAACGCAAAGAATACACCATGGTTGGAAAGGTGCTTTCAAAAGGGCTCTGGGACAAAGTTGTGGAAAGGCACAAGTTAAGAGAAGGATACAAAAATATTTCAAAGGCTTTAACTATCCCTCTGAGTACCCTTCAGAGCATTATTAAGAAGTGGAAAGTGTATGGCACCACCAACACCTTGCCTAGATTGGGCCATCCCTCCAAACTGGATGACTGAGCCAGGAAGATATTGATCAGGGAAGCTACCAAGAGGTCTTACAAGTCCTTATGGCTGAGATTGGTCGGTCTGTGCATGTGACAACAATCTCACAAGCTTTACATAAAGCTGGCCTGTATGCCAGGGTGGCAAGAAAGAAGCCTCTTCTGAAAAAGCTGTTTTATGGTCAGATAACTGCAAGCATTATGCTTGGCAAAAACCAAACACAGCACACCACCCAAAACACACCATACCTACTGTGAAGCATGGTGGTGGCAACATTATGTTGTGGGGGTGTTCCTCTTCAGCGGGGACTGGGCAATTGGTCAGGATTGAAAGGAAAATGGATGCTGCCAAGTACACCCAAATTCTTGAAGAAAACCTGCAGCCCTCTGCTAGACAGCTGAAGATGGGCAGGTGGTTCATCTTCCAGCACGACATCGACCCTAAACACATCGCCAAAAAAAACTACACAGTGGCTTAAGGATAGGAAGGTGAATGTCCTTGAGTTGCCAAGTCAGAGCCCTGACCTAAATCCAATTGAAAATCTGTGGATGGTCTTGAAGACAGCAGTCAATCACCACTCACCACGAAATGTGACCAAACTCGAACAATTCTGCAAGGAAGAATGGGCAAATATTCCCCACTCTAGATGCGAAAAGCTAACAGAAACATATCCAAACAGACTGATGGCTGTAATTAAAGCAAAAGATGGCTCTACGAAGTATTAAATCATGGGACTGATCACTTTTCCAACTCTGTTATTCTAGTTTTCTTTTTTTTTTTTTTACGTTTCCGAACTGTTGCCTTTTTATGTTACTGGAATGTTGTAAGGCAGAATGTGTCAATAAAGCTGGAATAAAAAAAATAAAAAATTTAATGGGTTTTGATTTCAGGCTGTAAGACAAAAAAGTGACTATTTCAAAGGGGTATGATGATTTTCTATAGGCACTGTACATATAGCAAGTTAATTTTAGAAAATTAGAGAAACTTACCTCAACATGTTTTTCTTTTACATTAGATGTTCATGCCATGTAAGGAGGCAAAGGAAACATCTTATTTTATACAAGTATTTGCTTATTACAGCTTATTGAAACATTTGACTGAGGTAGGGCCAGGTCACCCATCCTCAAGTTCCACACTGCAGTCCAGTGGCTTTTTCATCTTCATATGCACATGAATAGCTATTGTGCTACTGTGTAGCAAGAGAAGGTCATGGGATATGATTAATTGTTATGATTCTTTCTAGTTTTTTTCTATAGTGATGAACCTGAAATGCTAGGATGGTAAACTAAGCCCATTCGATTGATGTGTAGCGTACAGTCACTGGATGGATGTTAGAAAATGGGAAATGTGTACTTTGAAGAACTCAATTAAAATGTAAGGAGTAAAATGTATTTTTTCTTTTCTTGGAAATGTAATTAAGTAGGAGTACAAGTCTTCAATTTCAGTAATACTCAAGTAAAATATACATAATTACGTCGAGATAATACTTAAGTATAGGAAGAACAGCTCCTGGGCAAAAATAATAAGAATTAGGCCAAATAATTGTCTTAATAACAAATCATTGGTTAGTAAGAATTAATCAAATGCACTCCCGAGACCTCCTGTGGCACCATTTCCTGTTTTACTTTTGCTGCAGTGAACTGTTTGGGGAAAAGCTAGAAACAGGGACTTATATTCACATACACTTATATAGTCTTCTTGTATGCAAAGGTAAAATCATGATAATGATTAAAATGTTTGATGTAAAATTCAAACTAACACAGGTCTGCATGCACAAAATAAAAAACAAACAAACAAACAAACAAACAAACAAACAAACAAACAAACAAACAAACAAATAAATAAGCTGACCGCAAGTTTACCCACATTGAAAGAAATCAAAGGGGAAAGCTATCCCATAATAAGTTGCTTAGTATTAAGTATTTGTTTAATTCTTGCTAATTTCCTGATCAAATTATTTGTTGTTAAGACCCTTAAAAGCTTAATATTTTGCCAGTTTGGGCTTGGCTCATGTTTTTTGCCCAGGAGTATAGATAGAGTTTCCACCCCTGAATGAGTGAACGAGGCATATTTAAATATAGCTCTCTGCTATTACGCATATCTACCAGCAGATGTCGCCAACGAACAGAGCGCGCGTTCCAGCCTGGGAGCACAGCATGGCCAACAGATCAAATGACAAAACCGGTCTCTGAGCTCCGTGCAGTGAGGAGCAGTGAGGAGCAGTGGAGGGCGGGAGGGAAAATAGGAATCCCCCACTCTTTCTCTCTCTCAGTCCGGAATCCTCAGACTATCTCTATATCCGAGTCGAGGGAACTGTGAGCGGGAGAGAACTTACACCACTTCTTTCACTTCGACTTTTCCATACAATGTGAGGAAATGGCCGAGCGAAGGTGAGTGGATTTACTTCCTTTAACGTCGAAGCTTTCGTCGACTAATGTTTAAAGTTACGAGGGTTTTTTATTTTTTTTATTTTTTTTTTAGCTCGACTTTCTCCGTGTGTTTGAAGCCGCAGCATGTTTTTTGGAGCGACTTTAGCTGTTGGTTTTGGTTTAGCTGTTGGCTAAAGGTTATAACAGCATAAACTCAAGCGAACTGTAGTTCAAATGGAGTTAAACTGTAGTAAATTATAGTTCAAATGGCTCTTCGTGTGATTAAACAGAGTTGCATATATATATATATATATGTCTAATATAATTAATTCACTAGTTAACTGTTTGTAGCGTCAATAACACTAATATTCACATTGCACCTGGTAATCTGGTAATTACACACAAACATCACTCCATAGTTTCTCATAGCAAAACATTACATTGCATTAAACAGTCACGGTTTAATTTCACCACCAATATCTGTTCATATACGACAAGTTACACTTTACTTATTTGTTTATTTTAGTCTGTGTTCTGTATTATGACTTTAAGAAGCGCTAATTCAGCTCAAATCCGAGCAGTAAACCTGCTCATTAAACTGATTCAGTGAAGTGATCCGGCTCACTGCTGTTCGATTCTGATTCAGTTTGATTCAACTTGGATTAGTTTCATTCAGTTCAGCCTTCTCCGTGTAAAGCATATTACCCGTTAATTACAACGAATTATTTAGGAACTACTGTAAGACTAGCATGAATATCATAGAGTTATGAGATTATATGAGGAATGCAAACTCTCCAGCTGGGTGCGAAGGGTTTTAGGAGTTTGTGTATTCAGGATAAACACAATACAGCACACACACAGATCTGAAGGGAGAGCTGCATATGTGTGTGTGTGTGTGTGTGTTGTGTTGTGTTGTGTGCGTAGAGACAGAATCCAGCTCAGGTTGATGATTTAGGTGAGGAAATCACCAAACTAGTATGTTTCAGAAACATGATCAGACATGCTGTTCCTTCTTAGCATGTGGTTTATCAGCTTTGCCGTGTTTTTAAAAAAATGTCCCTCAAGGCACTTGACCTGCTGCGTGTGTATTCTGGAGCTGTGGCATGGGCGTACTTATAATCCTGTTCTAGTTATATATGCGTTGCTGAGGAGCCATAAGAATTCAGAACTGACCCCACAGGAGGGACGAAGCCGAAGCTCGGACGCCTGGGACAAGCAGCTTTCGTGTCCAGGCTGTTGGTTTTATTTATTTCGTGGCCTGGTGGAGAAGTAGGTTCAACCACCAGAAAAAAGAAAACCAAACTCTACTCCTTATTCAGTCCACCCAGGATCGCAGAAATGAAAGCAAAATCAAGGAAACGCCGCAGTATTCCCAGGGGCTTGCAATTTTTAAAGAATCACCCCAGATTTGGGCCAAGACGCATCATGTGACGTCATCACAACACGCATTCAGCCAAAGCCCCCTTCGGTTCATGCGTGTCGAACATTAGTACAGCTTAAAGGTCTCATTTACCAGCAGATATCACTGCGGAAGACAATTTAGTGCAATTGCAATTTCGCCAATTCAAGTAATTTTCCGCGAAAAGGCTTAAAAAAAAAAAAAAAATCCTCCGCAAATTGCTTGGCAAATTTTGCAAAAAGCCGCAGCAAAATCAAACATTTTTGGCTGCAACAATCAGAAAAGAAAAACGAAAAAACAAACCGCAATCCACTAAATCCTATATGGACGGTTTATTGGCTTTCGCAAAAACAAAAGCCTTCATTTGGTACGTAGTGATGATTAAAATGACTGTTTCACAGTGCTGTGATGGACCCCAATGCTGTACGATGAAGTATTCATTCACAATCCCACCCCCTGCCGCACTACACACATCAGCCCAGGCGTGATCTGGCGATAAGTCAAAACGTTTTTTTATTAGATGGATTAAATGAGAGCACATTGCTGACAGACAGTCTCTTTTCTGAACCTGGAACACACAGGTATATGGAAACTGAGCAAAATAAATTGCAGCGTAAATATAATCGTCTCACTAACTCTCAAGCTAGCAGCACATACAGCGCAGATTGGGGCCAAGACGAGTCGTGTGACGTCATCACGGCGCGTATTCAGCCAAAGCCCTGTTCAATTCACGTGTGTCGAACATGAGTACAGATAAAAGGTCTCATTTACCAACAAACATCACTGCGAAAGACCGCGCAAAGCAATTTCGTGCGATTGCAATTTCTCCAGTTCAAAAAATGCAAAAAAGCACAAAAAAACCTCCACAGCAGAATCAAGCAACAATCACAAAAAGCGACTCTGCAAATGCATTGTGCTACGTGATCATATACTTGATTGTTTTGCTTAGTTTATATCATTGCTCATAAATAGCTATCTCTCTGGCCATGTGTTATTACAGTGTATTAGCTTCCACTTTTTTTAGCATTCAGGTTTCTTGGTAACCAAAACATGGGACTGGGCAACACAGTAGAGCGTCCGCTTGCCCGGAAAGCTAACTAATGAATTTATGATTTGTACACCTCTTGCCCAAATGAGGTACCGACATTAACGAGAAGAAATTTCAGTGAAGTAGAATATTAGTATAGCTATCGGTCTTGTCTTGAACGCTCCTTGTGCACCAGATGTGAGGCCGAGCTTGTTCTGAATGCTTCAGTGCTCTCAGCGGACCGACTGCTCCGTCACTCGTAACTCATCTCCCAGGTGTTAATGAGTGGATTTCACCGTGTTGCGTTCAGCTGCTCTGAAGTTCGTCCCTGTCCCACAATGTGTCCCTTTTAAACCTGTAAAATATTCATTAGGCCATATGGAGGAGTTTCATATAAAGCTGACAGAAAGCGCGATAAATAATGTGTGTACACGGGCTTTCTACTGAGTCCATGGCCAGTAGTCATGAAGACTGAATCAAAACTTTATACACAGATTTTGTGGCTAGATGAACTGGCCACATAGTACTGATTTATCAGTTTAGTTTATTTAGTACCACCGCTTGATTAGTCGGGAGGTGTTGATTAATTTTCTAGAACAGTAGTTCCAGCTTCATGGTCCTTATTACTGCGCTTGTAATATGTTATTATTTATATAGTAGCAACTTAGACAAGGGCTTTTCTCTGATGAGATTGGAAGGAGTCTCCAGTGTCAGTGCTTTGTAACAGTCAGGTGCAGCTGTGATCATTGGCTGTGGTATAATCATGGGGGACATGATGTTATTGAAAAGTAATCACACCCCTCTGTCGTTGCTTAGTTTATCTTATAACAGCACACCTTGTCATGTTTCATTCCTTACTTAATTGAGATTCCTCACAACAGCATGCCTCATATCCATCACATAACCCACACTGTTTAGAGTAGATGGTCTTGCTTGTTGAGCGGCCATCTTATCTATTCAACCAGTAAAATTCATGTAAACAATAACGATAAGCTTCATGAAACCTTCTTCCAGTAATTTGGGGGGGGGGGTAAATATTTTCTCTTCAGCTGGCCCCGAGAGCAGATGGGCTTTTCCCAGGCTGCAGGCCGAACGTTGCGCTTGAATCGTCTGTTTAAGGCCGATGTCGCTCGAGTGCTCTACGGCGTACTTTGTAGTGGCTTGGAAAATGGTGGATTTAGTTCCTTGGCTTGTGGTTGGGCCTTAATTACTAGTTTCCTCTTCTGGAGCTTCGCACACAAAATTACAAATTGCCTTGGCTCTGCTGGAAAAAAAAGAAGAAGAGGAAAACCCCAAAACAAATGTTTTGTTTGCCAGCCTGTCATTTCTAATCAATCTCGTGTGTTGAGGGACGCAGGTGGGCCCAGTCGAAGATTTGGAGTAGATTATATAATTAAGGTAAATTCAACTTTCTTTATGTTATTATACACAGAAAATAGAAAAATACTGTTTCGGTTCGATCAGGTGCAGCTCAGCCTTGAGAGCGTACATGTGTAAACATTCTCCAGGCTGTTAGGGGTGAGAACCTCTTGCAGCACAGCGCAATTATAAACTGATTCTTTAGGAATTTTAATGGATTTCGATTGACCAATCGAGTCAGTCTTTTAACAACTTTTATCACTGCGTTTAAAATACAATATTTTTCAGTCCATCCAGGATTTTGTCATCTTGCGATCGCAGAAACGAACGCAAAATCAAGGAAACCCCGCGATATCCGGAGGAGCTTTGCGATTTTTCAGAATTACCGCGGATTTCCCTCAGGTTTGGGCCAAGGCGTGTCATGTGACGTCATCACAACGTGCATTCGGCCAAAGCCCTCTTCGATTCACGTTTGCCGAACACGAGTACAGCTACGAGGTCTCATTTACCAACAAACATCGCCGAGAAAGACCGCGCAGAACAATTTCGCCAATCCGAGCGGTTTTTCCGTGAGAAAAAAAAAAAAAAACCTCTGCAAGTTGCATCGCAAATTTCGAAAGAAAAAAAAAAGCCGCAGCAAAATCAAACGTTTTTGGCCGAAATCCTGTACGGACTGATTTTTTCATCATGAAAAACACTAAGCTTCATGTAACATCATCAGGGTTATCAGAGCAAACACATTTTGAGTTTTTACAGTATTTATTTATTAAAAGAAAGAAAAAAATCCACACAGCAAATGTGCTATACAGATGAGTGAAACCTGGTGGATGCTGGATCACTTAAAAAATGTTACATCGAACTGAAAAACCTGATTTTCCTTTCCCTTCACGCTCTATAAACACACAGCTACTACTGCTGCCTGTGGCAGGATAATATAGGCCTACTTACGGCTCTGTTTTAGTGATGAAGTCAAGTCATTCTGCTTTTATTGCCATTTCAACCATACACAGCTAGTACGGTACACAGTGAAACGAAACAACATTCCTCCTGGACCATGGCCCTGCATAAAACAACACAGAACTAAATAAGACCTACACATTTCTACATAAACGTGTGCGAACAGCACGAGACAGTACAGTGACTACGAAAACAGGACAACAGGCACTGTCGGATATAACAGAATAACGATATAATAAAAATGCTGTGAATGTAAACATAACGTACTATGACATAGTATTCAGCGGATAAGCTTAAACCATATATGGGCAGAGCAGTTATTGCGGTAGCAGCCAGGTAGAGAGTACAGTAAAAAAAAATAAATACTGTATTTTTAAAAATTTTTTTTTATAAATACAGTAGCGGATCACGCGCAAAAACAAGGCATAGGATCATTGCATCGTATATTTTGGTATTGCTCGTGACGTTCGCGCAGGTAGTAACGTTGCACAGAGCTGCGCAAATGCAAAAAGACATCGGATTTAAATGAACGGGTTATCAAGAGGGCTGGTCTTATCTGTGCTACTGCCTCATCCAAGCAAATCAGCTCCTCTCCATAGATAACCATGTGATTAACTCCATAATAACAAGCTAGGTGACAGAAATGACAGCAAATGTATTTTTCAGCTTTCTCTGTCACTATATAGGATAATACATATAGAGACGTGGCTAGATACAAGTGTTCATGTTCAATATCTGATAAACAGATATCAGGTTAATACCGAGATTGATTGATACACAGCCCATCCCCCCCCTCAGCACTGTGTCTCGCTATAAACACTATATGATATCAGATATTCCCCAGTCTAGAATTCTTCTTTTTTTTTTTTCTTTCTTTTTTTTTAACCATGAAATTGAAAGATTCATTTCGCAGGTTTGGCTAACACCCATCCGAAACAGTCACACCCCGGCATGTGACGTTTGTGCTGGCACGAAAATGGAGCTTTTAATCTTTAGTAAGCAATTAAAGGACCTTTGGACCCTGGACAGCATTTGTTTTTTTAATCATAAACGTTCTTCACTAGTCCTATTAAAAACATCATGCGTAAACATTTGTCTGATTATGAACAGACTTGGTAAACAGATGCATGAGCGAGTCATGATGAAGCCAAGGGTGTTTACACATATAGTTCGTTTGAAAAGAACCAAACCCAGTTCACTTAAAGGGAACCGGCCGAAAGTGACCTCAGTCCTTTTGGTGTTCACAATACAGCGGACTCAAAAGAGAACCCGGTTCTTTTTTTTTTTTTTTTTTTTTTTTGGTCCTCTTCAGCTTTCTGTGCAGCGGTGGATTTTGGGTATTCAAGATGGCCTCTTCACATGTTGGCATCGCATGGTTGTGGCACATTTTGAAGCAAACGGCAAACAATCACTGCGAATATTTTATTCCGTCCCAGCGAATTTATACCAGGTAGTAAGAACGAGTTATAAAAATAATACATAAAATCCTTAACTCGGCGTTCCATTACATTCGCGTGCGAGCAGCTGGCAACGTTACCATGGCGACGAGAGCGCGCGGCAGCGAGTCCTGTCAGCGAGTTAGCGTGTTACTTTTACGCGGCATTGTAGCGCTGTTCCGTTATAACCTCTTTCCTTCATTTTTGGAGAAAACAAAAGAAACACTTTTATGTTCTTATGTGTTGAGGATAGTTGGCGTTCAGTGCAATCCTCCAAATTTCAAGAAGTGCACAGCTGACCTCCTGAGACCACGCAACCCCACAACCTGACATGGTGAAAAGTTGTGTGTTGTTTGGGGGGGGGGGGGGGGGTCTGAGATCACTTGGGTTGTTCACATATACACGCTGAACCGCTCCGAGAGCGTTTGGAGGGCTCAAATGAACTAGGTGTGAAAGCACTCTTAAGAAGTAGCCTAGTTATTTTCCCATCCTTGGTAAATATTGTGCGGTAAACATCGCTGTCTGTCTTGGAAAGCTTTGATTTGTGTTGCCGTGAACGTTTGTTGTAATTTCTCACGTGCTGACGGATATAACGCTGATGGACAAGCAGTCGCCGTCAACTAACCCAGCGTCCTTCAGGCTGCTAAACTAGAACACAGAGATGTCCAGTGTGCTGTTTCAGACTCACTGTTAAATTTAGGCTTCTGATTACTGGCTGGAAAAAAGTGCAGCGTGTGTGTGTGTGTGTGTGTGCTGTAACACTATAAGTGAAGTGTATATGATGCTTGCCCTTCCCCATTCACATGTAGTTGGATTTATCCTGTACATGTCATAAACCAGCCTACATTAAGCTACACACACACACACATACACACACACACACACATACACACACACACACACATACACACACACACACACACACACACACACACACACAGAGTGGCCTCTGTGTCCTGCCTTTTCCTGTCTGTCCATTCCAGAATGCTCTAGATTGTTCCACTGTATGGAAAGGTGTGTCTCTTTTATCTGTGTATCTCTCTCTCTCTCTCTCTCTCTCTCTCTCTCTCTCTCTCTCTCTCTGTACTTCAGTGACCTGAGCAAACATTGATTTGATGTATGACAGTGACATGCTTTTATTACTGCTGTTTAACGTAGTGTGGTGGCTCTTTAAATTGAGTTTTATTTGTTTGTTTGTTCGTTCCCTGTTTGTTTGAAGCTGCTCGTTGCCCCGGCAACTACAATTCCGAATGTGAATGTGTGTGTTCATGAGTGTGTTTATTCATGACACCTATGATACGTGCACACCCCCACACACACACACACACACACACTCACACACACACACACCCCCACACCCACACACACACACACACACACACACACACACACACACACACACCCACACACTCTCACACACACACACACACACACACACACTGATGATGTGACTGTAGGGTTGAGATGAAAAGCTCCATTGTGGCCTCCGCTGCAGCTGAAGCTTTGTTCACATGCAAATCACACACAGGCCATTCACATGCATTTGCAAAGCCATGCCTCAGAATTTGGGCTGCATATTGTGTGTGTGTGTGTGTGTGTGTGTGTGGGTTTGACCATGTGCATGGGTCTGACAGTGTCCCTGACTAAAGCCCTATTCGGACAGGGTTAGTTTTCAGGACACATGGCTGAAAAGTAATTGTCACTACGGACGTCTGCGATATTTATCGTCAATTCACACGAGATAAGCGATTTCCGTAGAAATTGCCGAGGTGGGCGTGTCTTCATCGTTTACGTGCTGACAACCCGTCACAGCAGCCCCATGCGTCATACGTAACATGGTGCTGCACCTCGGTGTTGATAATACAACATAAGCAAAAGAAAAACCGCAACTGAACGAGAGCTGAAACTTTATGTTTAGTTCGGGGAGAATGGCGTTCTCAAACGCTGTTTGAACAAATGGTACATGATCATTCCGTTCGGGAGGAGATTTTTCGGGAAGCCTGCGATAAATGTCCTTCTGTCAAAGTGGCGTTTGGCGACTGGACTAAATGTAGAGAACAAATCGACTCCCTAAACAAATACACAGAGTGCATTCGCACGGGATTAGTTTAACATGGGGTTATTTTTACAGGCCGCTTTATAGAAGGTCAGAGACGCTGTAATCTTCACCGGCTCGGGAACGCGCAGTCACGGGATTAAAATCACAGAGAAGGTCTAGCAATTATTACACTGAACAAAATTATAAACGCAACACTTTTGTTTTTGCCCCCATTTTTCATGAGCTGAACTCAAAGATCTAAGACTTTTTCTATGTACACAAAAGGCCTATTTCTCTCAAATATTGTTCACAAATCTGTCTAAATCTGTGTTAGTGAGCACTTCTCCTTTGCCAAGATAATCCATCCACCTCACAGGTGTGCCTTAGGCTGGCCACAATAAAAGGCCACTCTAAAATGTGCAGTTTTACTGTATTGGGGGGTCCGGGGGGGGGGGGGGGGGGGGGGGGTTCTGAAAACCAGTCAGTATCTGGTGTGACCACCATTTGCCTCACGCAGTGCAACACATCTCCTTCGCATAGAGTTGATCAGGTTGTTGATTGTGGCCTGTGGAATGTTGGTCCACTCCTCTTCAATGGCTGTGCGAAGTTGCTGGATATTGGCAGGAACTGGAACACGCTGTCGTATACGCCGATCCAGAGCATCCCAAACATGCTCAGTGGGTGACATGTCCGGTGAGTATGCTGGCCATGCAAGAACTGGGATGTTTTCAGCTTCCAGGAATCGTGTACAGATCCTTGCAACATGGGGCCGTGCATTATCATACTGCAACATGAGGTGATGGTCGTGGATGAATGGCACAACAATGGGCCTCAGGATCTCGTCACGGTATCTCTGTGAATTCAAAATGCCATCAATAAAATGCACCTGTGTTCGTTGTCCATAACATACGTCTGCCCATACCATAACCCCACCGCCACCATGGGCCACTCGATCCACAACGTTGACATCAGCAGACCTCTCACCCACACCACGCCATTCACACTGTCTGCCATCTGCCCTGTACAGTGAAAACCGGGATTCATCCGTGAAGAGAACACCTCTCCAAAGTGCCAGACGCCATCGAATGTGAGCATTTGTCCACTCAAGTCGGTTATGACGACGAACTGCAGTCAGGTTGAGACCCCGAAGGACGGTTTGTGCAGAAATTCTTTGGTTATGCAAACCGATTGTTGCAGCAGCTGTCTGCGGTGGCTGGTCTCAGACGATCTTGGAGGTGAAGATGCTGGATGTGGAGGTCCTGGGCTGGTGTGGTTACACGTGGTCTGCGGTTGTGAGGCCGGTTGGATGTACTGCCAAATTCTCTGAAACGCCTTTGGAGACGGCTTATGGTAGAGAAATGAACATTCAATTCACGGGCAACAGCTCTGGTGGACATTCCTGCAGTCAGCATGTCGACTGCACGCTCCCTCAAAACTTGTGACATCTGTGGCGTTGTGCTGTGATAAAACTGCACATTTTAGAGTGGCCTTTTATTGTGGCCAGCCTAAGGCACACCTGTGAGGTGGATGGATTATCTCGGCAAAGGAGAAGTGCTCACTAACACAGATTTAGACAGATTTGTGAACAATATTTGAGAGAATTAGGCCTTTTGTGTACATAG
Source organism: Cranoglanis bouderius (assembly GCA_023630585.1). NCBI lineage: Eukaryota > Metazoa > Chordata > Actinopteri > Siluriformes > Cranoglanididae > Cranoglanis > Cranoglanis bouderius. The sequence continues at coordinate 3,790,856 of CM042559.1, forward strand.
AAAAAGTCTTAGATCTTTGAGTTCAGCTCATGAAAAATGGGGGCAAAAACAAAAGTGTTGCGTTTATAATTTTGTTCAGTGTATATTTCCCCACCTCCCCATATAAAACTAGTCCCGTCCGAATAGCCCTCACGACCACGGTGATGAATAACTGAGGAACTTTATCCACTGAAACATTTTGCTGTTAGGATTCATGACTCGTAGTCTTTCATTTCGGTCCCGTGTATGCGTTTTGTGCGTATGCGCTGTTGTGTGTCATCTTTACATTGAACTGTAAAACATCAGGGTTCTACAGTATAATACAGATAATATATATTATCTCTGAGTCTCTCTCTTCAACCTAGAATTCACACCGGTGGATTGCGACACGTAATCCACACGTGAGTCGACTTTGCATTCGGATCCACACTTCTGCCCCTGTTACGTTCCTTAAGCAGTACCGATGGGAATACAGCAACAATGACACGTTTTAACACTCGGCGATGGAGATGGTCGAAGTTGGGCCAGCTGTAATTACAGCACAGATTAGCTAAAAGTGACCCGAAACAGCGGGAGAACGAACAAACCCCACGTGTTTATTCTAGCTCCTCATGTTGGCGTAATGAATATCATTATTGTACAGACACGCTTAAGGGCAGCACGATAATAACACTGTAGTTATGATTATGATTTTAAACATAGTTCCGAGCATATAGAAAATAGTAGCGTGTGGGCTGTGTTTTGCCGGATGAGTCGCACGTCTCACGAAGCTGGTTAATCTGATCTGTGCTAGATAGAAGACAGACTTTATTGTCACATGTACAGGTACGGTACAGTTTGCATTTCCTAGCTTGTTAGGAAGCTGGGGTCAGAGCACATCTCAGGTCTGACAGGTCTGATACAGCTCTTGGTCTTGCTCAAGGGCACAACATGCCAAGGCTGCGGCTTGAGCTCATGACCTTCAGATTGCACCAGTGTATACCCCAGACACACCAATAAACCGCTACAGAAATGTGCTCAATGTGAATTTACTTAGTGGACATCCTGTTGACCTGAGTCAGGTTTTAAGGTTTGATTGCAATACAATTATAAAATGTATATATTTCGGAGTATGAGATGAACGGAAACTGACAAGGACTAAAATGACCCTTGTCTCTCACTCACTGACTGTCAGTAACTGCATTATCTCGATCAGGGTCACGTTGGTCAGCCTGGACGGGATGGCAGGACATCAGTATACACTTGCCTGGCACCACATCACAATCACCTATCCATCCATTTTCTGTACCGCTTATCCTACGCAGGGTATCCTATGCAGCCTGGAGCTCAGGGTACTTGGGGCACAAGGCGGGGGACACCCTGGACGCGGTGTCGACCCCTCACAGGGCACAATCGCACACACACACCCATTCACACGCTAATTGAAAATTTAGAGATGCCAAACGGCTGTCGGAGGAAACCGGAGTGCAGGGGAGAACATGCAAACTCCACACACACACACACACACAGGGTGGAGGTGGGAATCAAACCACCAACCCTGGAGGGGTTGTGCTAACCACCAAGCCTACTACAGCCATCATTCTGATTGAATATCCTAGTCATTAACATGTTGAGTTGCTTAGCAACCAAAGTTTCCAGTTAACATATTACATTGCATGGTGGAAGAAATTAGGAAGTTTATCACCAATATTATTAATAAGAAATGGCATGATGAATTGAACACTGGATGTTATCGTGTTGTTGTTGTCATGACTTTGCGTCACACTTAAGAACACCTGTGATAAAATCACTGTAAGGCACGCCCTTACAGCTTCACTTTCAGTTATTTTACCGTGACCTGTAAATGACCTGAATATAATCTCCCTAATATGATTTTCAGAAATTGGGTAAAGCACAAGTAAAAAAAAAAAAAAAAGAAGTGTTAAAAAAAACTCTTCTGAAAAGATCACAAGTGTTAAACAAGGAGTCAGGATCAGGGAGTATTTGTGCCTCCCAGAAACTCTGTACTCGAAATGATGTAGCCTGAAGCGTCTGTCGTTAGATCATTAGAGGCGCAGTAGGGGCACGTCTGCGGCTGTCTGAAACAAACTGCCTTAAACAAGAGCGAGCCCCCGAGCTCCTACTCCACTTTTCACTCCTTCTCTCCCACGCTGTGTCTCTCCCCCTGATCGGCGGTGGGATGCTTGCTTTTACACTGTTTAGACGAACTCCTGAAGAGTAACAGCAGTCCTCATTACTAGTGGGTTTAAAAAATATTCCAGAACTTTCATTAACTTTTTAACACTGCTGTCATTTAACCCCATCCACTTTCACAGCTTGTTCAGACTTTCTCTTAAAAAGGTGGGCAGATGTGCACTCCATTAAGGTTATTAAGGTGTGCATGCTACATTGGGTTTCAGCTTCCTGTGTGGAAGGGCAGGGATGCGCTGGTTTGTTTTCTGGTGGACGAAGAAGAAGAAGAAGAAGAAGACTGGTGCAGAAAAGATAGACTGTTTCGACACGGGCTTTCCCCTGGCTCGGTGGAGTGCCAGCTCCAAGTCTCAGGCCACTGTGGAAGTATGAAAAATTCACCATTATAAACCCTTGGAGTTTGCAAGTTATCCCCGTGCTTCGGGGGTTTCATCTGGGTACTCCGGTTTCCTCCCCCAGTCCAAAGACATGCATTGTAGGCATTTCCAAATTACGCGTAGTGTGTGAACGTGTGTGTGATTGTGCCCCCCCCCCCCCCATCCAGGGTGTCCCATGCCTCATGCCCTGAGCTCCCTGGGATAGGCTCCAGGCTCCCTGCGACCCTGTGTAGGATAAGCGGTACAGAAAATGGATGGCTGGACATGTAATATATAAATGTACTGTACTTTTTTTTTGCCACAATACTATGTCATAATTGCAGATCACAGAGACTCTAAACATTTCTAAAAATATTGCTCTATTGAAAGGAAATACCTTTGTTATGTCTCAACTGTTCAACAGGCCTTTATCCATTTTTGTACTGTTTTGTTGAACTTATCCACTGTTCACTGATGGAGACTTGAATACAAAACGGTTCGTGGTAATTGCAGTCCTAAAGCTATCATAGCATAACATAGCATATGGTATTGAAAACCCTGTAATAGAGTAGAGAGTGTTTCTCCATGTAAAACCAAGACGTGTTGTCCTGTCAGAGATTGCGTGTCTCTTAACAGCTCCCCATGGTAGCAGTATCAGAGCAGAAAATAGCAGCTTCAAGTCTGTTTTAATATTTTCCTTCGCTTTATATGTTCCAGTAATGCAGATTCCAGTCTGTAGTCAATGCTCCTGGTTTATGCTCAGTATGTCTACCACATGTTCCATTCTTCTGAACATCTGAGACGCCAGAGACCGCATAGAGACCACACCATAAATACTGTTTATGTTTATATATATATATATATATATATATATATATATGTGTGTGTGTGTGTGTGTGTGTGTGTGTGTGTGTGTGTGTGTGTGTGTGTGTTAGGGGTTGGGGTGGTTTTGAAATGATGCAATGAGTGATACAGACTCATTGTATCACTCAGAAACAGTCAATGTGTTTCATCTTCTTCCCCTTTATCCTGCACCTTTGATCCTCTCTCTCTCTGTCTCTCTCTCTGGCTCTCTCTCTCTCTCTCTCTCTCTCTCTCTCTCTCTCTCTCTCTCTCTCTCTCTCGTGTAAAATGCAAAATGCTTGGTTTTGCTTTCTCTCTCAGTTCATTTGTTGGCCATTTCAGGTCTCTCTCATCTCATTTAAATCCATGTCATGAGAGCAGGTGAAAGTAAGCATCCTTTTTCTCCAGACACACACACACACACACACACACACACACACACACACACATACACACACACACACACACACACACACGAATAATCACCCAACACATAAAACATGAGTCTGTCCACCCAGATTAAAAATAAATAAATAAATAAATAAATCTTTTCACAAAGTACGTAAGCATCTTTTAAAGACGGAACACACGCAATATACAGTACTGTGCAAAAGTTTTAGGCACATGCAAAGAAATGCTGTAGAGCAAAGATGCCTTCAAGATAATGAAATTAAATGTTTCTACATTAAAAAAAATACTGTAAAGAGCAGTAAACAGTAGTAAATGAAACAAAGTCAATATTTGGTATGACAAAAAAAATAAAAAATAGTAGTCTCCAGTACAGTTTGTGCAGTTTTATAATGAAATGAGCTGGTAAGTTTTATTGAGCATCTTGCAGAACCAGACACAGTTCTTCTGGACACTTTGACTTTCGCACTCGCTTCTTATTTTTGCAGCAAAACCCAGCAGCCTTCATTGTGTTTTTTGTCTGAAAAGTGTCTCTTACGTAATAAGCTGCTTTCTTTAATAACATACAAACATTTTTCTGTAACATTTAATTTTGTGCTAGAAAACTAATGTTGGGGAATCTAAAATGTTTCTTGTACTGACTTGATAATGTAGAAATCATAAAATAAAAAAATCTATAACAAAGTTCGTACTAAGAAAAATAGGGTGCCTAAAACTTTTGCACAGTACTGTACATAGATTTAGACTTGAGGCTGACCGACTACCCACCTGGAACACAAACCCACACAGTGTGATTTGTGTGTTTAAAAACCCTGTCTCTGTTTTTAAAACACCAACGTTTTATCTTACGCCCTCAAAATTAGGTCACTTAAAAACTAGCCAGATATTGTCATGTATAGCTACATGAGTGACTACACAGGAAAAGCAGTTAATCGTACACTTCTCAAAAAGCCATAAGGGTACTTTTTGATTGTACTGTGCTTTCCTGTCAGAAAGGTTACCAAGTTTTTGGAAGCTAAGAACCCTAAGAATTATCCACTGAAAAAAACAAAACAAAACTGACTGGTAATAATTTTCTTCTCAATTCCTAAAACCTGTCTGACATATAACATTTAGCGCTACTGGCTTGGCACTTGGTGTACTCTCAGAGTGTATGTCTGCATTAAACTCTCAATAAAACGTTTAGTCTAATCTAAGTCGAGGTCAAACGCTTTTCAGATATATTTCTCACACTAATACGTTGTTCCGTTGGTGGTTCCATGCCGGTTTCGTCGTGTCGGTTCTCCGCCCAATTCATCAGCAAGTTATAAAACAATAATACGTCCACATCTCACTTTTTGAACCTTGTCTTTTCTACAGCTGAGGGCATGAACCCTTTGCTTGTACCTTGTTTTCTTTATCCGTGCACTTTGTGCGACCGCGCCCGTCAGAGTTAAATCAGCACACACAATTCGATTGGGCTCCAACCAAAACACAAAGCCACGTTTCGGTTTGTCTGTTTACGTGCAGAGTTGTATGGAATTAAAAGTATTGGATGCGTTCACAACACTGAGTTTTCATTTATGTTCCACAAGTGTACGTTCGCCATTCCGGCACAAATCTCACGTGTGGGCGGGGCTTAACATCGTTTTACTCTCATTGGCCAGTGAGATTTGGATCGACAGCTGCCTGACCAGGAAGTAGAGACCCCAGTGGCGCGGATTTTAGAGAGCGTCCCGGACGCGGTTCTGCGTATAATCATAGTGTTTGTACTTTGTAGTGGAAACGACTTACTTACTTAGTCAGTATATTAGTTTGTAATGAATATTTGAGGTTTGGGTAGTCTCATACCAATATTTTTACAGGAGCGTCATCATCATTATCATCAAAGGCATCATCCTCCTCTTCAGCTGGACACTCGAGCTGTCGATTCAAATCTCACTAGCCAACGAGAGTAAATCACTGTTAAGCCCCGCCCACACGAGAGGTTTGTGCCCGAATGGCGAACATGAACGAAAACCCAGTGTCGGCAGCACATTCATAAACCACGATTAGCGAAAAGGAAGCTAAGAAATCCGTTAACAAAGAACGCTGTTTATTTGAAGACCGTGTTACATTTTTGCCCCTGAGTTCACTGTTTTCCATTTTTCTTCTCTCTCACTGTATGTTTTTGTTCGTTTCTTGAAAAGGTACGTTCAATACTTTTGGCACGAATTTAATTCCATAGAATCGAATGTATTAAACGTGATAGAATCGATTCGTTTACCACATTATAGCAGGGAAAAGGTAACTTGTGCAACTCGAGTTAAAACACTACCCCCATCACTGGTAGCGTGCTCTCCTGCACGTTTTTGTTCCCAGCTTTACTTACAAACGGCTGCTTTTCCCTCAACAAAACCGTACTCTTGTGACGTGGCTGAGAACGCGGCTGCATGCGAACACGCCCCAGACGAACAGGCTTTTATGTTTTGATTGACATTCGTGGCGGTGTCGGCTGCCCTTAAGTGAATTACACACAAACTTTAGCCGCTGGTTACATCCTGAGTAATCTTAGCATGCAGTATCGGGAAAAAGAAGGTGTGCGACTCCTAAAAAGAGCGAGCTTTCCTTAAACTCAACTCAAACCAGGTGACCTTTTCCACAATTTTACTCAGCAATTTAAACGGCTGGGTAATGGTAATGAGTGTATTACTCACACAGTCCTGTTCCATGAACCACTGATATATTCTTGAGATTTACACTGTAGACAAAAGACAAGGTCAGTTCTACGCTAGGCTGGGGTCCTTGTGCTGACCCATACACATTCTTGTCCATTTATTTCCAGCACTTTCCCTTTCCTGTTATGTGTTTTCCGGCCGTTTGACTTGTCAGGGTTAAACCCTAGGTAGTTCTTTGTTTCACTGAGTATTTGTCGGCATTTAAAGAGTCCCCAGCGGAGTCTGTGGAACTATAGGTTTTTGCGACATTTAAAGGGGCGGGGGTGTGACAGATTCAGTCAGCGCACCAGGCACTCTAGTGTCTGACCAGGCTTCATCCTTCCTGCTGTGTGTATGAGAGAGAGAGAGAGAGAGAGAGAGACTGTTTTTCCAAAGCTAAAACGAGGTGATTATGGGTGTTTGTCTGTCAGTATATTCTGCAAGTCTGTTAGTATTCCTGTAACAAACTTCCTGCACCCAAGGTTCTGTCATTTAGTCCCTGCTCTAACACGCCTCATTTAATTCTCAAGTCACACACACACAGTGCATGATGTGCTTTCTTTTTCTCTCCGTAGGCACGTTTCCATTCATTCTGCTGCTGTTCATGATCCCACATGGATACCCTAAAGCTTTACACTTCCAAAAACCATTATATGTGGAAAGCTTGCTCTTGCTTCAGGGGATAATCTCATCTGCTGTAATCATAAAGACTGTCCCGACTCATCCTGAACATCCTTTCAATACTGTTTGTCTTTACTTTTCCACACCTGTATACAGTAATGATTTATAATCCCACCGTCACTATCCGGTTTCTTCCTCATGTTTCAGGGAGTTTTTCCTTTTTTTTTTTTTTTTTTTGTTAATATTCCACCTTCACATCTGGCTTGCTCATTAGGGATGTAAATCTCCATCCAGATTACTGTGAATCTGCTTCGTGACAATGTCTGTTGTTAAAAGTGCAATACAAATAAAACTGAATTGAAATCTGAAGCGCATTTCAGAAAAGTTTGAGTCACTTCTAAAAAAAAAAAGTCTGATGGAGCAGACCACCAGTAACACACACTCACAGTGGCTACATCGTTTACACTGTACGTAAAGCACATCAACACTTACTTACATATAGATTGATGTAATAGCTTTTTCCATGTCGCCAAAGCCCCAAAAGTCTTTGCAATTCCATCCATCCGCCCATTTTCTGTTACCGCTTATCCTACACAGGGTTACAAGGGAGCCTAGAGCCTATCCCATGGTGGAGGACACCCGGGACGCGGTGTCAACCTATCGCAGGACACAATCACACACACACTCACACGCTACAGACGATTTGGAAATACCAGTCAGCCTAGAAGGCATGTCTTTGGTCTGGGGGAGGAAACCGGAGCACCCGGAGGAACCCCCCCCCCCCCCCCCCCCCGAAGCACAGGGAAGAACATGCAAACTTTGCGCACACAGGGCAGAGGCGGGAATCAGACCCCCAATCCCAGAGGCGCGAGGCAAACCACTAAGCCGCTGTGTAAATATCTTTAAAAAAATAAATGTTAATTTATGTCTAATGTCTACATTCAATTTTTTTCCTTTCTCCTGATTCAGTGGCTGCAGCGAAAAGTAGGAAAAGTGTTTGATTTTTGGGTTGATTTGATTTTTGATAATTAAGGGGCAGTCACCCTCCTGCTTGACTTTCAGTCTAAAGCACCAAGACGTTAAAAAGCACAAAATGTCCGAAAACACAGCGAACGCAATCTGAAAACACTCCCAAGAGTAGTACGCGCTAATGAAATCGAAACCTTCACCCTTGGCGTTAACCTTTAACCTCTAGAACAAGGCTCTGCAGATCACTTCCTGTGAGAAACCCAAACAGTGTTGTAATGTCGCAAGAGCGCAAGTCCGCACGGCAATCCCAGCCATTGTCTGTGGTCAGGTGAGTAGGCTAGCACAGACGCGAACACTGGCATGCCTTTAACTGTAGTCGATCGAAGGTCAGTAATCGCAGGGATAATAGCTTGTCCCTGTTAAATTGTCTGGAAACACAAAATAAACAGCTGTAATGATTAGTGATTATTATGTTTGTCAAAAGTCTCTGTGCCACTAGTAAGGCATGCCGAGAATGTTGTCAAGATTTCTCTATAGATTTTCCGTTTTAAATGTAATGTGTATTCTTTGTGTGTTTAGGCGGTTGAACAATACAAAACACATAACAGTCAGATGTTTTCCGCTGCACACCTTAATTCAAATAAATACGGACCAGTTTCCTACTTAAAGCTCCGACCTCCTCTTTAAGCTCTTCCTTTCAAAAAAGTAATGACCTTTTCTGTATGTGGTATTATGTGTCTTTTGGCTGCACATTGCCATCAAACTCAATAAACCAGTTTGTTAGGAAGGCTGTGTAATCTGCTTATTGTTTTGGCAGGCTTCTTCAGAAACATTCAACACTGACTACTGTGGTTTGTTTGTAAAGGACATGTTCACGTAAATGACACTTCTGATTAAAGTTTGCTCACAAAGCTGGTGGTATTAAGAGTGGAGCCAATGTGAGGCCATTCATGTAGAGACAGTCTCTCTCTCTCTGTGTGTGTGTGTGTGTGTGTGTGTGTGTGTGTGTGTGTGTGTGTGTGTGTGTGTGTGTGTGTGTGTGTGTGAGAGACCTGTATGCGTCCAGCAGATGAAATGGACAATTCTGATAGGATTATAGTCATATCAGAGTCCTGGAGACAAGCCTTACATTGTGCAATAGCTTACTGTTCATCTCTTTCAAACACACACACACACACACACACACACACACACACAGCACACACACACACACACACACACACACATACACACACACACATACACACAGCACACACACACACACACACACACACACACACAGACACACACACACACACACACACACACACAGCACACACACACACACAGCACGCACACACACACACACACACAGCACACACACACACACACACACACACACAACACACAGCACAAAGAGAGAGAGAGAGAGAGAGAGGGAAAGGATTGTCAGGTTGGCACTTTTGCTTGGTTGCTTTGAGTAGTAATATTTTTGTAGTATTGGTAGTGTTTGTATTGTCAGCATTGTCATTAGAGTTGCCAGTGGTTTGTGACATTGTTAGTGTTGTTATTAGTGGTATTAATAGTGTTAATAGTGTTTAGTTGTGTTAGTAATGTTAGTAGTGTTAGTAGCTTTAGTACTGGTAGTATTACTAGTGGTAGAAGTATTGGAAGTTAGTATTGTTAGTACTGTTATTGTATTGTAGTTATTGTTAGTGTTACTGCTATTAGTAGTGTTAGTAGTGTTAATAATGTTAGTAGTGTTAATAATGTTAGTAGTGTTAATAATGTTAGTAGTTAGTTAGTAGTGTTAATAATGTTAGTAGTTAGTTAGTAGTGTTAATAATGTTAGTAGTGTTAATAATGTTAGTAGTTAGTTAGTAGTGTTAATAATGTTAGTAGTTAGTTAGTAGTGTTAATAATGTTAGTAGTGTTAATAATGTTAGTAATTAGTTAGTAGTGTTAATAATGTTAGTAATTAGTTAGTAGTGTTAATAATGTTAGTAGTTAGTTAGTAGTGTTAATAATGTTAGTAATTAGTTAGTAGTGTTAATAATGTTAGTAGTTAGTTAGTAGTGTTAATAATGTTAGTAGTGTTAATAATGTTAGTAATTAGTTAGTAGTGTTAATAATGTTAGTAATTAGTTAGTAGTGTTAATAATGTTAGTAGTTAGTTAGTAGTGTTAATAATGTTAGTAGGGTTAATAATGTTAGTAGTTAGTTAGTAGTGTTAATAATGTTAGTAGTGTTAATAATGTTAGTAATTAGTTAGTAGTGTTAATAATGTTAGTAGTGTTAATAATGTTAGTAGTGTTAATAATGTTAGTAGTTAGTTAGTAGTGTTAATAATGTTAGTAGTGTTAATAATGTTAGTAATTAGTTAGTAGTGTTAATAATGTTAGTAATTAGTTAGTAGTGTTAATAATGTTAGTAGTGTTAATAATGTTAGTAGTGTTAATAATGTTAGTAATTAGTTAGTAGTGTTAATAATGTTAGTAGTTAGTTAGTAGTGTTAATAATGTTAGTAGTTAGTTAGTAGTGTTAATAATGTTAGTAGTTAGTTAGTAGTGTCCTCCAAATATTGCACAGTGCTTGATTTTGCATTCATTTGTGCAGTCGCAAAATCCTGGAGTGACTGACTAATATAAAACCAAAGTCAGCGGCACTTATTGGATTTACTCTCATTACAAGGCTTTTATAATGCCAGACAGGCTTAAATAAACAATACAAATTGAAGATGCTGTTTTTTTATGTGAATCTGTGAAAAAAAAAAAACACAAGAAACTAATGAATATCAGTTACAGGAAAACTTTACTGGGTGTGAATAAACATTAAAGAATCTAACATACACACACACACACACACACACACACACACACACACACACACACACACACACACACATATGAGCATGCACTTACTCAGGCTACAATCAAACAACACAAACAAATGTTTATTCATGAATTCACTCATGAATTCACCATCATGTAGCCTGTATGACATTTTTAAGTTTGTGTTCAGATACGTACGTTAATTTAAAAAAAAAAAAAAAAGTCACCAAAGTTCATTAGAAATGAAACGAGAAACAAAGAAACACATTTGGTTCTCTTCTGAAACGTGTTGTTTCCCCTGTTACTCCTCATTCCTGTGCCAGTTTTGTTTCCCACATCATGTGTGAATCCCATCACTCTGTGTGTGTTTGTGTGTCCGTGGTTCTGAGAAACACACACGTGAAACTGAGAGTGCGGCTCCCAGGGGTTATCTGCTAGATCGCTTAGCAGAACATGGCAGATCGCTGTACTCTAATGCTTGGGACTCCTCGCTAAAACTAACACAGCATGCGTGTGTAGTGCAGACACTAACACAGCGCCGCTTTCTGTCCAATCACATACTTACGCACTGTTCTGCACCATTGTGTAGTATAAATCGTGTGAGTAGTGTGTTCACGCTGAAAATTCCAACAAGAGGAAGTGCACTTCAAGTACCCGGATGTTGCACTCAATCAGCCGGAAAAAAAAAGTTGGACACTTCATGCACTCAACGGTCGCAGCTTTGCTCACGTAGCGCAAGGGGGCGGAGCTACCAGGCACTAACGCTGGCACAAATTTGCTCAGAATTTTTAAAAAGTCGGGGGAGGGGGTGAAAACCAGTTCATTTTACTGCTTATGTCACCCTGATACGGTGAAATTCATTTCCGTCGACTCCGTGGCATTACGCGCGTTTGACGTCATGTGCCATCGACCGGGAAACGGTTTATACTTCCGGTTAGAAAACAACTGTTAGTGTTCGATACTACCCTTCTGAAATCCACACTCTAGACGCTAGAGTGCATAGTGCGTAGTGTATAGTGCGTCATTTGAGATACAGCTACATGACATGACATGACTACGTACTCGCGTTGTAAAACGCCACCAAAAAATTAGTTTAATAAGTTTAAAATTAGTAATAAGTTTCATATGTCTAATATGTAAATTTGTTCGCTTAATCACAGGTATTTCTGTCATAATGTGTCAAGCAGGGTCATAGAGCGTCGAATAAAGTTCAAAATCGCTAACGTGAGTAATCATCAACAGCAATAACAAGCTCCTTACATTTGTAGCCAGAGGTTGGCTACAAAGATCTTTTTCGAGCTGAGAGGCTTCAGAAAACATGAAGGGAACATAATGAGCATCGACGCTCCCTGGTTTTTGCGGTGCACTGTGGGGAATTTTTTTATTTTTATTTTTTCCGGAAGGATTTCGCGACCCAGACAGCCCTTAAAATGGCCGACTCCCTGATCAGTGCCCTGACTACTGAACTAGGAAGCTGATTGAGACACACCCATAGAGATCACATTAATATATGGGGGGGAAACAGGGCTCAGGTGTGCCTCGTTAGTGCTTCCACGAGTAGCTCCGTTCCCCAAACACCACTGACTCCCAGTAAACCACGCCCACACCTGCTACACCGCAACCACAGCAATAACAATATGCCACAACGGTGGGAGCGTGAATACATACACAGGATGTGTTTGTTTATTCCGGTTTCACATGTTGCGCCGTTACCATAAAAACACGACACAATCGTACGATTAAGTACGGGATCTCTGTAGAGTTCGTGCTTTACATTCACCCGAGTGAGGAAAGAATAGACTCCAACGTTAAATAAAAAAAAACTGAAGGGGATGTTTTGACGGATGTGAGTCACGTGACAGGTAGATATATATATATATATATAGAACTTTTACTGAAATAAAGAGAACAAGACGTGAAGTGTGTGTGTGTGTGTGTGTGTGTGTGTGTGTGTGTGTGTGTGTGTGTGTGTGAGTGAGGTTCAGCTAATGTTCTACTACTTGTTTGCGGAGGTAAATGATCTTTAGTCTAGACTCAGGATCCCGTGTCATTATGGAATATTTCTGACCTCTCGCTCAGGTTAAACCTGCATTGAATAAAGCACGCGACACACATAAGTGCCAGGTCTATAATTGAAAACACTACCACCGTCAAATATAACGCAAGCACATTGTCTTCCAGTATAAGCCAGCTTTTGGACAGCATTCCTTATTTCCACATATATTACTGCAGGTCTACTGTACATTCACGCCACACCGCTGTGGTTTCTGTCCGATTTGTTGAATTCTTGGTTCCTCGTTCCTTCTGGGTCCTCCCCCCCCCCCCCCCACTTGCTCTCAAGTTATTCTGGGGGCCGACGAGGCTGAGAGAAGCTTTGGAGTTATAACAGAACAGCGCACAGAACGGTCGTAACCCTGCAGCGAAGAGCCACTAAACACTTTGGCAGATTCAGAGCTGGCGCTAAATCAGCTCTCTCTTTTCCTATTTTTTTCTTTTCTTTTTCTTACTCAGCGTCTCTCGTTCGACCCCTGCACAAAGCCGTGCCATCATAATTACGGAGACAAATGGCCTCATTTGAAGAGAAGAACTTTTTCTCCAACAACTGCACGATCCATTGCACTTTAGCTTCTCCTCTGCTGTTCAATTCAACCTGGTCCAGTGGAGAAAATTAGGAAAGACAAAGCGACACACTCTCTCTCTCTCTCTCTCTCTCTCTCTCTCTCTCTCTCACACACACACACACACACACACACACACTGTTACTCGGTCACACTTTAACTTCTGTGATGACCCTGATGCTCCCCCATGACGCCATCCTTACAAAAGGACCCTTGAGGACCCTATCCAAATTACGCCCAGCTATCTAGGTTCTGTAGGTAATGTTTAGCTCCTCTCAGTGTAAAGTCAGCTTATTTAAAGCTACAGTGCGTAGGATTTTTATTATTTTTTTATTGTTGATGTTAAATTAATTAAAAACATTTCTTTCTATTGAGCCAGGGTAAAAAATGATTCATGCAGTTTTAGTTTTTCTCTCCGGACCGTTTAACGCATGTTTTGGTCTCTAATTTGGTGGGAAGTTAGTGAACGATAGATGAGACTCAACCGATTCATGTATCGTCGCCAAGTTGCTCAATCGTTTTATCGAAAGCTGGCTAATGAAAAGCTTAGTTGCGTTTCTGCAAGGGGTATGTAAACGTATGACCTCATCTGTAGTTAGCTATATTTAATAACTTAACACTGTACATTTTTTCAGTATTAGGTACTTAGCTACGTAGGTTTAAACAACACACTCATATATATATATATATATAGCAAACAGTTTCTCGTTTTTCTTGCTACAGTATCAGTAGTGTTCCAGTCATTCCTGGCACATGAGTAAAAGCACATGAGCAGTATGGATGGTGTCTGTAGGGAGCAGCTTGGCAGGATGGGTCACTACACAACCCTTCCAAGCTCACTACGGGTCCTCTGTCTCTCATTCTCTCATGTACACCCCCCCCCCCCCCCCTCTTTCCTTCTCGTGAGCGATCTTTCCAGGTAAATTGATTCCCTATGCAAAGGTCAAAGGATGCAACAGATGCATGGTTAATGTTAACAACAGGTGTGCTTCCTCTCGTTTTCACCGCTATGATCGCAGACAAGAGGGGGGTGGGGGTGGGGGTGGGGGCAGCAGGGGATTGTGTTACTTCTGGTTAGTTACATGAGAGTGTGTGTTCATGTGGGTTTTCAGTTCAGATGATCAGACCAATAAGATATAAAATGTAATGTGTTTTTTACGGTTGAATTGTTGTTGTTCTTCTCTCTCTCTCTCTCTCTCTCTCTCTATCTCTCTCTATCTCTATCTCTGTGTCTCTCTCTACACTGATGTGAATTAAAGTGCACTTGTTTGGTGAGGGGTTTGTACGTAAGCCCCAGAGGTCAGGTTTCCTGTGGAATTAGAGAGAAATTCAAACTTGTCATGCTATAGAATTGAATAGGAAAAGACTCCCCCCCCCAATCCCCCCCCCACACCCCCCACTCCTGTCTGATTAATATTTACAGTCTTTCATTTACATTTGACCAAGTATGTTGTAGCGATGGGCAATATAGACTTAAAACTATATCACGATATTTCATGGGTTTATTTTTGCGGTAACAATATAAATGACTACGAAATTAACACCATTCGTTTCGGCGTTTGCCGTTACTTGTTGACTCTTCCTCCTCTGGCTTTCTTCATATTCTGGCCAGTGTTGTTGCTTGAGGTGCTAGAACAAACGTAACGTGTTTCCACCCTCGTTTGATTAACCTCCACTTCCATATTACGGAGGAAGCTCCTTTTGCTGGGATTAATTCTTCTTCTTAACTAGTCTAGGGTTGGAACTCCGCCCTCCGCCATGCTCGTTCTCGTTCTCACTCCCTCACCAGCCTCTCTTTTTTCTTTCTCGAGGTTAATAAGACAAACAAATGCAGCTTGTCTTGTTATAGAGAAACATCTAGTCACCAACGGTCGCTGGTGTCACAGGAAGCTGCCAGCTCTGACTGAGAATGGTCTCCGGTCGCTCTGACACTGGAGACTCCTTCCGAAAATCTCACAGAAAATGTCGTCATGTCAACTATGTTTTACATGTTTGTTTGTTTTTTTTATCTGTTTAAGTGGAATAAACCGCCATACAAGTCCTTGTGTAAGTTGTTACTATAGAAACGGTAACACAGAGCAAGCAAATTAATAGAAACTTTGTCAGAGCTGTGCTGTTACAGAGAATTAATCAGCACCTTCAATCAAGACTTTGACAGTGACGTGACAGCGGCATAGCTTTTTATATTATTTTCTCCTAGTAGAGGAAGCCCTGGTGTACAGTGTTGTACGAATGTCAGCACAAAATCTACAACTGAGGGACCATGTTATTTTTTTCAAAACACCTCGAGACAGTAGAACTTTTTAACTTAAGAGTATCTTATCACTGTGCGTGTTTGAGTCGACATGTTTCTGAGACTCTGGTTTCTGTGTTTCTTTTGGACTCTTTAACATTTTATTTCCACCGGACACCACGATAACAAATCGCTGAATCTGCATTTTCTCACCGTTCTCAATCCACCTAAAGTTGTGCTTCTTTCCAGGGTGCGAGTGCGATGTATAGGGTATATGAGCCATTTGTTTTGGAGACGTAGGCAATGCCGTTACTCTTGCAGTGTGATTTTCTTTCATTCAGCCACGGGAACCTCTTCGCAGCCTCGGAGCCGTTGGTTAGTGTGAACGGTGAGCCGCGTGTTTGACTTTCAGCAGTCTGGATGAGGCGGTATGAATCAGAGCAGGCGATCGGTTATCACGACAAACAGAAATGCACCTTCTTAACGGAGCACAGACACAAGACTGCTGATTTAACTACAGAGTGTCCCAAAAGTCTCCATACATCGGGGACTATGCATACCAGCACCACGTCGGTTGTGCCTTCATCAGTGGATGTTCGACTTCTCGGTCGGTCCTCAACACTTCTAGTCTTTTCGAATTTGTTAATAAGTTTGGCAGCAGTGTGTGCTCGCCATGTTCACCGCTAAAGTCCATCCAACCTTGCGACAGCTTCCCGATCCTGCCATGAGAATGATTTCAGTACGTTCTTCTTTTGTCAAAGGCATTATGGAGACTTTTTGGACACCCTGTATTATTTAAATAGTTCTTACAAAATGCAGCGCTAAGTAACGTTATTTTCTTCACGAAAACGGTCAAAAAAGACTTTGAAAAATAGAAAAACAGCAACGAGCCATTTGGGAACCAAAAGAGTATGGAGGGGGAAAAAAACAAACAAACAAACAAAGAAACAAAAAACACTAGCCAACACAAACCCATAAATTAAGACAAATAAAGGTAGTCATTCAACTGTAACAAAAGAAGTGCCACTGTATAAATGGAGGATGGCCTGGTCTGTCTGTGCATAGCCATAAGCCATAAATAAATGTATCAGCTGATGGAAGATTAGGGTCATGCTTATCAGAATCAGTTTTACTGGCCAAGTATGCTTGTACGTTTACAGCACTAGACTCTTATTGTCGAGCTGAGCAAAATGATCCGAGTCACTGAAAAGAGCAGAAATCCCCATGACTACAGGGTAGAGTACCGAACAGGGACACATGGGCGGAGCTAGAGGTAGTTCGGATCAGTGATTGGTGAAAATCAATTGTCACATGAATGTCACGAGGTGTCACTCAACCCGCCATTTTGAAAAAAATCCCCTAGAGCTATGTCTTAAATTGCATACTAGACAGTCCATACAGGACTTCTCCGTATTTTTTTTACATTTTATTTATTTGATTTGTTTTTGTTTTGATTTTGCCGCGTCTTTTTTCAAAATTTGCAATGCAACTTGCAGGGTTTTTTGAGCTTTTTGTGCTTTAATTGGTGAAACTGCAATTGCACAAAATTTCTCAGTGACGTTTGTCGGTAAGTGAGACCTTTTAGCTGTACTCATGTTCAACGCACATGAATCGAAGAGGGCTTTGGCCGAACGCGCGTCGTGAGGACGTCACATGACTCGTCTCGGCCCAAATCTGCGGAAAATCTGCTGCAATTCTGAAAAAATCGCAGGCCCCTCCGAATATTGTGGAGTTTGCACGATTTTGCGTTCATCCCTGCGATCTCGAAATAATGGAGGGACTGACTATCGCACTAAACAGGATGTCAGTTGTCTGGATGTCTGTGAAAATTCCAGTCAAGTACAGCTCTCAGCCCAGTCTCAAACCCACGTTGTCATTCGAACTCTGAAGCTCGTCCATCGTGCTGGACGACACAGCAACACTGTCGTGAGAAATGATCTCTTTATATCGGTACTGCAGCATCTGGAGGAAAATCGGCATGAGTGTCCTATCAGCAGTGTGAGCAGACTGAGCAAAGGTCTGATTTCAAACTCATTACCTTAACAGTAGAAGGAATGTGGACACGCACACACATCCACACACGAACACACAAATGCAAAGAAGTAGCGAGAGAGAGAGAGAGAGAGAGAGAGAGAGAGAGTTTCATTCTATTCACTTACAGATTACAAGTTTGTCGCTGCTTGTAGAAGACTCCACCTGGGCCGCACACACACACACACACACACACACACACACACACACACACACACACACACACACACACACACACACACACACACACATACATAGAATCCAAATGACAGAAGTGTGACTCAGGCCCTTTTGGGAACCGTTTTGGCTTAGCTGTTGTGAAAGGGGCGTGTGCCAGAGTGGGCGTGGCCCGTGAAGGACACCGGTGTGTTGACCAGTCAGTTGGGGGTTTTGACTTATTGTTGAGCTGAACAAAATGATCTGACTCACTGAAAAAAAGCAGAAAATTCCCCATCACTAAAGGGTACCGCGAGTACCGAACAGGGACACACGGGTGGAGCTAGAGATAGTTCGGACCAGCAATTGGTGAAATTCAGTTGTCACAGTAATGTCATGTGGTGTCACTCGATTCACCCGGGCCGCCATTTTGCCTTGAACTGCATACTGTCACTAAACGGGATGTCAAGTGTCTGGATGTCTGTGAACATTCCAGTTTTCAGCTCTCAGCTTCGTCTTCAGTCAGGCCCTTTTGGAAACTGTTTTGGCTTAGCTGTTGTGAAAGGGGCGTGTGCCCAGTGAAGCACACCGGTTGGGTGGGTGGGGGGGGGGGGGGTTTGGGGGGCGGTTTGACTTTGGTAATGTTCAGGCTTTGTGTCTTTCAAACCTTGAAATCAATCCCTCTAATCACATCTCCCAAAGGGTTGATTACTCCTGTGCAGATCATGATACTGAATCATATCTAGCACAAGATTTTAATGATTATTATGGCGTCATATATGGAGCTTCCAAAGTATTAGGAACTATAGAATAGAGACGCGTCTCAGTAGCCTAGAAGCCAGTACAGTAATGTGACTATTCAAGGAACAACCCACTCTTCTGCTGTTCGCCTTTGCTTTTCCGTGTCACACCACTTACAGAATCGTACAGCTTTCAAACTGCATATTCCCAGCATGCACATGTTCACACTTGACCAGTCCAGCTGTACATGATGTACGATGACATACTGCCGGCGTCCGCGCGCGTGTACGTGTGTGTACTGACTGTGCAGCTCGTCCGTTAAAGACTTTTGCCCCTGCTATGAATGAACAGATTAAACTCTTCTTCTTCTCCTCCTTCATCTACTGAGACATGAGGCTCTTTCCCTTTAACGTACCAGCTTCTGTCCACACAGGAGTCACGTGGATCATTTGCCAGGAATAATATCAGGCCGTTCGGGCAATCGTTGACGTGTGGAAACGTCCTCAGAAGTCACCTGCGTTCACACGTAATCCCGTGTCGATTTGAGATAAAGAGGAGCTGCGTTGCCAAAACCGACTGGCGGTCTAGCGAGTGGTGAAGAAAGGGGAACTGTTGAGAACGTGTACGCTGTATCCCAGGGGCATTTTGTGTAAAAGCTGCAGGTTCGTATGTGGGCGTGGGGGCGCGTGTAGCCGTGAATCTGAGCAGAATGCGAGGAACGCACTTTGCGTCAGCTCACTTGGATCTCAAAGTGAGTCAGTTTTGTGTGAGTCACAGGTGTCCTCACACACACACAGAAAGGCAGACAGGAAGCATGTAAATTCTTGCCCTTAGACCACACACACACACACACACACACACACACACACACACACACACTTCACGTAATTTCACATACTAGGCTTGCTGTAGATTAATCTATACGCAGAGTCGATCTGAAACGCTTCCCTGGTACCGAAGAGGAGCTACAAGTACTGTGTAAAAAAGCTTTTCTACAAAAAGCAGAAAAAAACTACACAAATCGCATCGCAAATTGTGAAAAAAGCCACAGGAAAATCGAGCATTTTTGGCCGCGACAATAAACAAACTAATAACAATAATCAAGCAAACAAAAAATGTTGTAGGCTATAAAGCTGGTTGTTGTAAAATCCACACATTTGATCATTTATGCTGTTAACATCAAAGCCGTCCCATTGTTGTTGTTGTTGTTGTTGTTTTTTTGTGGTAAAATTTAGGTTTACTCTTCGCCGTTTAGGATGCTCTTGTTAGCAATGGCACCTCATGCGTGTGTGTGCGTGTGTGTGTGTGTGCGTGTGTGTGTGCGTGCGTGGGTGCGTGCGTGCGTGCGTGTGTGTGTGTGTGCGTGTGTGTGTGCGTGCGTGGGTGTGTGCGTGTGTGCGTGCGTGCGTGTGTGTGTGTGTGTGCGTGTGTGTGTGCGTGCGTGGGTGTATGTGGCTTCTACTGCAGTTTTTATTTTAAAGAACTAAAAGACCCAAAAGGCTTCCTTTTGGTTACTGAGGTTAAGGTTGAGGTTGGGTTTAGTGGCGGGGGTTTAGTCACTGAGGTTCAAAATGACTCGTGACTAGGAAATCAGGGCTAACCTTGTGTAGTGTGCACAAGTTTTAGTACAAGTGTGTGTGTGTGTGTGTGTGTGTGTGTGTGTGTGTGTGTGTGTGTGTGTGTGTGTGTGTTGGGGGTAATTTGGGTGAGAACAACATGGAAGTAAACACTCTTCCATCCTGCGGTTCCTTATTCCATTAAGAACTAGACGGAACAAATTACTGACTTTCACCGAAAAGATATTAGACAAATAAGAACAGGGTTTTGCTCCTTCACACTCATTCGCACGTGTGGAAAATGTAATAACCTTCGACATATTTCCCTCCTTTTTTCTTACAACTGCTTTAACGTATCGAATGTAATTGCGTATATGATACTCGTGTGTGTGTGTGTGTGTGTGTGTGTGTGTGTGTGTGTGTGTGTGTGTGTGTGTTTAGTCAGGTAGGTGAGAGGTGTTGTGTTTCTCATTCCGATGTGTAACAGGTGGTCAAGTGTAAAAGAGAGTAGAATGTGTGTGTGTGTGTGTGTGTGTGTGTGTGTGTGTGTGTGTGTGTGTGTGTGTGTGTGTGTTTTCTTAGGAGACTCAAACAGCTGCTGTGTGTTGCCATGAGCGCTTTACATTAGGGGTGTGTATGTGTGAGAGTGTGTTTAAAAGAGTACTCAGTCATTTTTCCATTAGTGTTACCTTTGTATTACCCCTTGTGCGTGCCTGTGTGTGCGTCTCCATGTGTGTGTGTGTGTGCGTGTGCGTGTGTGCGTGTGTGCGTGTGAGAGCGGATGTAGACACACATGCCGTGTATGAGTCAGGTGCGTGATTGCCGGTTTCTCAGTGTGACTCAGCTTCTCTCTCTGTGTGTGTGTGCTGTGTGTAGAAAAGCAAACCCACTACTTCATGTCAGTAACTCGGCGTGTGCCTGTAATAAAGAACCACTGCGGCGTTTTACAGTCGAACGTCTATCCAGCGCTCGTGTTTACATGACGGACAGGGCGAGCACGGGCGATTTCTCTCAAATGTACCGAGAAAAGAAGGGAAAGTCTGTTTACTGAAAACTCACTCACAGTATAAGCCTGAGGGCAGGTGCTGAATTCCAGCAATACACGATTGTATGGTATGGTATTGTATTGTATGGAGACAGACGTGGGAATGTTTTAGCAAAACTGTGCAAAAGCTACCGATTTAGAGCTTCATTGACAAATATTTTGACTGAAGAACTCATGAACGCATTCCGTGAAAGTTTTGCATAAGTTTTGCAAAATATTGTCCAATATTTTATGTTATTATTTTCTACAGTCAGAATACTTTGCTGGGAAAAAACCCCTCCCCCCCCAAAAAAAAAAAAAAAAAAAAAAAAAACAAACCATGTAGACATAGAGAAGAAAATGTAAACATTCTCGCAGACAGGAAACACGGCTCTGGATCGAACCTGGACCTCCGGGGCTGTGAGGCTTCTCGTACAGCCATACACACTCTCTTTATACAGTCCCTCCAGGGTCTTCTGACCGCAGAAACAGACGCAAACCCAACCAAACTCCACAATATTCGGAGGAGCTTGCAATTATTCAGGATTTTCCGCAGATTTGGGCCACGTGATGTCATCACAACGCCCATTCAGCCAAAGCCCTCTTCATGTCGTGTTCATGTTGTCACCTTGCTTCACTACTCCTCATCTGGTTTCATGGTCTTTATGTTTCATATGTTTTCACTTGTAATAAACATGCATCTGTCTACTCTACCATTCCGTGACAGGTAATTTCACTTAAATACTGTTAAAGGGATAGTTCACCCAAAAATGAAAATTCTGTCATGAGTTACTCACCCTCATGCCGTTCCAAACCCGTAAGACTTTCGTTCGTCTTCAGAACACAAACGAAGAGATTTTTAATGAAACCTGCGAGATTTCTGTCCCTCCATTTACAGTCCAAGTAACCAAAACTTTCAAGCTCTGACAAGTTCACAAAAGCATTGTAAAAGTAATCCACATGACTCCAGTGGTTTTAATCTCAATTTTATGAAGCGATATATATATATATATATATATATATATATATATATATATATACGAATGCTTTGCGTGCACAAAATAAAACTAAAATTAGTCTTTTATTCACAAAATATCTTCACTTCCGCATAGATCTCTCTCTCTCCGCTCTCGCGATACAGCGGGACCCCGGAAGCGCCGTCCTGATTACAGCAGACGAAGAGGGACGCTGTACACGAGCCGAGTCACATAGAACAAGCTTTGGAACAAAGACGTCTGCAGACTTGCGTTATTTCGTCCGCTCTCGCATCAACACAGCACGCGTGCGTCAGGGTTCTCTCCTGAACTATGCGGAAGTGGAGATATTTTGTGAATGAAGACTTAATTTGAGTTTTTTGCACACACAAAGCATTCGTATCGCTTCATAAAATTGGGATTAAACCACAGGAGTCACATGGATTCCTTTTACGATGCCTCTATGAGCTTTTTGGAGCTTAAATCTGTAAATGGAGGGACAGAAATCTCGCAGGTTTCATTCAAATCTCTTCAAACGAAAGTCTTATGGGTTTGGAACGACATGAGGATGAGTAACTGATGACATAATTTTCTGTCATCCCTTTAACTCTACAGATATATATATATATATATAAACATAATAGTAGTGCGAATAGTAAGCATATTAATGAATATTAATGCACTAACAGAATTTCAGGAGATAAATTATAACGTGTGCTCAGATCAGGCATTCACACAGATTATAGACACACCACACACACACACACACACACACACACACACACACACACACGTAACATTTAACATCTGAGCACAACATAAAAGCAAAACAGATGCCAAATTCATGTGATCTTGTGCCATGTCTTTTAGCGAGTGGGTGGGCAAAGAGTTTAATCGGTAATCTCTCTGCCCATGTCTCTGAGATTCTCGAACGAGAGCGAGACCACGTGTGTGCGGGTGTGAGCTCCTTCCAACATGTGACTGAAATTAGTGATGGATGATTCGTGAATCATTCATTCATTTTGAGAGACTTTGTATGCACATCGAACGGTTAGATTTTATAAGCACAATCGAGTACAAGACATATACATATAAAACAAGCACAATGTACAAGCTAAAGCCTTTTATTACAACACATCCCACGTGTAGTTTAAGTCGTGTTTAATCACCGACTCCTAACAGTTCAACTATGTGATATATATACGTTTCTTTAATGCTAACCGAGTAGGGTTGGGCGATATATCACTATAATATCAATATTGTGATAAATGATTATGTGATACACTTTTCTGAGATATCACTGGTATGGTGATGTACTTTATACCTTTTTAATATAAAGAAATCGACCCATCCTCCAACACTTGTTTCCAGTTACATTA
Organism: Cranoglanis bouderius; assembly: GCA_023630585.1. Classification (NCBI taxonomy): domain Eukaryota; kingdom Metazoa; phylum Chordata; class Actinopteri; order Siluriformes; family Cranoglanididae; genus Cranoglanis; species Cranoglanis bouderius. The sequence goes on from CM042559.1 coordinate 3,814,419, forward strand.
GAATGAAGAAAAAAAAAAGAATACTGTATTGAATCCTGCCGTCAAGTCATAGCTTAACACAGCTTAGCTCGCATAAACACATTTTGGTACGCTCTGAAATGTTGCCTTGTGGACGCGAACCGAGCCAAGGAGAAAATACAACACCGTAACAGTTTACGTCCCCGTTTCGGAACAAAGCACAAGACCTACAGGTCTGAAAACGCCCTTAGAGAAACTGGTCGCAGTTTTTATCAAGAGCAAAATAACACACCCAGAAATCTAATTTACATATCGTTCACACCCTCTGCTTTGCCTACGACATCGTTTACGCAATTTGGGGTCTTAGTAAATCAGTTACATGTTGCTAAGAGGGCGAACGGATCGTGCAAACGCCGCGTCATTATTATGTTTCGATGACGATGAATGTTTTAGTCAATTAAACATGGAACCCCGAGGCAGTGCTTAGTTTCGCCGTATCGAGAATGCACCATATCGAGATCTAATAAGCGTGCATCTAAGAGTCATTCATGTCTGCCGTTCAGAATACAGGACTCTTCAGAGAGCTCATTCACAGTTTACTCGGAGAGCTACGAATACCGAGTGCCGTGTGTCAGGATCGATCCACGAGCTCGTCCAGCTTCCTCTCATCGCCTGCAGAACCGGAACACAAACTCCCCAGTCTCTGAAACTCGCTGAATAATTCACTCTCAAAGAACCGATTCGCAGATGGTTTCTCTCACCCGGCTTTTGTGTGTGTGTGTGTGTGTGTGTGTGTGTCTTCAGGCAAGACATGTCTTCAGGTCCTCTCGGTCACATGCACAGTCCTCTGCTTGCAGAAAGCACGTTTCTGAAAGTGTGGTTGAAACATATTCCAAATTGAATCACGCACCTAAAATATTCAGTGATTGCCGCCTGTGTTTGGCAGCAAAGACGAAAAAGACAGACAGACAGACAGACAGACAGACAGAGAGAGAGAGAGCCTGGGAACGATTTTATGCTGTGTTGTAACTCCGTTGAGGTCAGTTGTTCTAACTACAAACATATGTGAAGTATAACCTCTGAGGTATAATATAATAAGTAATGTGAGTATACGGGCAGCTCTCAGCTCACTCCTCACCTAGCGTGAACTCCAACCCTTACTGAATACACGGCACTTTTTTTTTTTTTTTCAAGGCTCGAAACCATGTTTAGGAAAGATCAGTGCCACTAAATATGCAGATATTAGACGCAGTCATGTAATAAAAGATGTTTTGGATGAAGACCACACCTGAACCTCCACCTCTTTATCCACCTCACCTACTCTAGTCTCATCCTTCCTCCACCCACCACTTCCTGTCCAGTTATTCTCGATGTCCTCCTGCTTGTCGGTTTAGCAGTGGGGGATTGGCTGTCAAGGAAATAAGCAGCGGATCGTAGTCCAGAGTTCCCAGTCCTCCCGTGTTGGCGGTCGGGTGCCACTGAGCCCCGTCGCCTGTAGTATCTGTGACATCTCACACCGTCGCCACTAATGGACTCTCGTCAAGCCCGATTAAACGCTTTTAGCCTGCGTTGCAAGCTGGCGGGAGAAAGAGTTCACCGATTAGCAGTTCAGCCAAGCGAATCAGCGCAGGAGAAAGGAGACGGACGTGAGGAAAGCGAGCGAGCTTCACCCTCGAGGCCTCACGTTTCCCACCACGTGCTCTTGTGCTCATCGTATGGCCGAGTGTTTACGTTCTACAGCGGGGAGACCAAAATGAAGTTTCCCTATCGATGACATATTTCACCATCCCTGCTTTAAGAAAGCGTAAATACATTTCACCGAAAACAACTTGGAAACTATCATTATTTCTTTTAGAAGCTAGGATTTCTGCAAAGGTCATGGCCAAAGAGGCAGATTAATAAACACAGTGTAAAAACAGGCTTTGGTCTGCCTAAAGACGTCAAGTGTGCTTTCCTCACAGAGTGAATTTCACGCCTCAGATAGCGAAATCAGATAGCACAAGTCTAATCAATTCCGTCCGTGATCAGATACCCGCTGTCAAAATGTCCACGGTGCAGCCGCGCCATCACACCGTCATCAAAACAGAGGATAGCGCTTACACGCTTTTGAATGGATTTCTAAACAGACATCGCTAACAAGATGTTTTTTTTTTTTTTTTTGGTTCGTTTTTGGTTTTGTTGTTTTTTTACCTTTACCGTATTAAACCTGTAATTCTTCGAGCAAGCGTTTAACCTACAAAATATCACACGTTGAATGTGTTGTTTATGGCATGTCGAAGTACATGCGAGTGAAATGAATAAACAGTGGGCGCTTTCAGACAGTCAGTGCGTTGGTGTGTTCTGGCGGAGCAGGAACTGAATGTTTAAACGCAGAACATCTGTAGTTTTCAGAACTGTAGTACTGTGCGAAAAAAAAAAAAAAGTCTAAAGTCGTAAAGAAATACCGTAAAGCAACGAAGCCATCAAAAAGAATGAAGTTCATTAATCAAGTCGGTATTTGGCGTGACAACCCTTTGTCTTTAAAAGTGTCTCAGGTGCACTCCACGCGGTTTTAAGAGAATATTGGCAGGTAAGCTTTTCCAAGCCTCTTGGAGGATCTTCTGTAGACTCTGACCGTCACGCTTGCTTCTGACCGCCGGCATGTTTTTGGTCTGAAAAGTGGTGCGTCGCGCTAAACATGGTAGCGTCCTTACTGACACTTTTCTGTAACATTTGAATTTGGAAAAACGATGTTTGGAAAGTCACAACACCTAAAGACAAAGTCAGTATTAAAAATAAGGGGTGCCGAAGACCAACACGTTTATGCCGCATCCATCTCGAGATCATCAAGAATACACCCCTTAACTCGGGATGGTCTCCTCAGGTGACGTCAAATCAACACGCCTTACGCAGTATAAACACGTATTAGCTTTATACCAATCAAGCATGCAGACATAGTCTCTTTTTACGTTTATAACGCCGCCTGTACAGATCGCTGTTCTGAGGAGGACAATACGCATCACCGTCAGCTTAGCTAGCTTGCTGTTATCAAAGAGTCGAACATGGAGGCGCCATGTTTTTTTTGTTCCTTTTCCCCGTCACTTTGCAGCTCGAACGTGCGAAAGTCGAAAATGACATCATTCCGTGCTCAGATCCGCCTCTTCCGAAGTATGTGAAATGAAGCTGTGGGAAAATGATAGCTTATGATAGTTTATTTGGCTGCATTCCCAAATCATGTGGTATTATAGTACACCACTATAGATACATCCCTTGGTTATTAGGCTTAGTGGTGAGCACGTTTGGGGATCCACCTCCAGGGTCGGGGATTCGATTCCCACCTCTGCCCTGCGTGCGCAGAGTTTTGCATGTTCTCTATGTGCTTCTGGGGTTTCTTCCGGGTACTCCTGTCCCCCCAGTCCAAAGACACGCATTATAGGCTGATTGGCATTTCCAAATTGTCCGTAGTGTGTGAAATTGTGTCCTGCGATGGGTCCAGGGTGTCCCCCCCAGGGTGCCAAGGTGCCCCGAGTTCCCAGGGACAGGCTCCAGGCTCCCCGCGACCCTGTGTAGGATAAGCGATACAGAAAATGGATGGATAAGCTGGTAGTCTGAGGGGTTAATATGTGCAACATTGCTTGGGAAGTGTTTCACTGACTTGATAAGAGTAGCACCGGGTCACAGGGGGGGAAAACAAATCTGCTGATAACTCATAACGAATTCTCAATGAGATTAAAAGGAATCTGTTTCACCATCAGCAGTTGAAAACAGCTTTAAAACCCACTGACTCACCCAAAGGTGTGACTTATTCCTCATATTCAGTGTTCTCATTATGTTCCTGAGACTGCACTCGCAAAGCTTTTTTTAGACATGCATTTTCTAAAGAAAGCGGACCAGTTTGCAGTAGGTTTGCTCTTTCTTAGGATAAAAGGGCAGAAAAAATGTTGTGCAGTGCATTGCCCGCTGATGAGGTCATGCTGATGAGCTCTTTGTGCGAGGCTTGGGGAGAGTTATGAGGTCGGTGGGGGACTGGAGCAGTTGATAACAGTGCTGTCTGAAATGCAACCCACTGCTATTGTGCCCTAGCAAAAGCCTCTCAGTGTGTGTGTGTGTGTGTGTATGTGTGTGTGTGTGTGTGGCCCCTTTTCGAATGAAATGCTGTGTGTGTGTAAGAGAGAGAGAGAGAGACAGAGAGCGTGGGAAGTTTTGTGTTGCCACTAACAGCTTGCTGGGGAGAAGACAATGGGCAGACACACACACAGTGCTAAATGTCAAGAAGACACAACAACTTTGACTTTTTTTTCTTCGAACTTCACAACTTCTACGCAACATGCATCCATCCATTTTCCTTACCGCTCATCCTACACAGGGTCACGGGGAGCCTGGAGCCTGTCCCAGGAAGCTAGGGGCACAAGGCGGGGGACACCAACCCATCGCAGGGCACGATCGCACACACACACACACACTCGCGCAATTTGGAAACGCCAATCAGCCTACGACGCGAGTCTCTTTGGTCCGGGGGAGGAAACGGCGGTACCTGGAGGAAACCCCCGAAGCACGGGGAGAACATGCAAACTCCACGCACACAGGGCGGAGGCGGGAATCAAACAACCAACCCCGGAGGCGCGAGGCGAACGTACTAATCACTGAGCCTCCATGCCTCCCCTCTATACAGTGTGATTTTTAATGTTTAAAATAATTATTTTCTTGTTTAAACCATCATCTTGTACAAACTGATCTTTCAGTGATGAGCCTCAAGGGGCGCCATCTCCAGGAGAGAGAGAGAGAGAGAGAGAGAGTGTGTGCAGGGTGAGGCAGAAACAGGTCAGTGCATGTAACAGATTAGCCTTGAGTTGTATAAGGATTCATAATTCAGTTATAATTCTTTATCTATCAATCAGTACATTGAGATTTATGTGTAACTGTGTTATTGCCACATTCTGACTTCTGTTTCAAACGGGATGCAAAATATAATCAGACTAATAAGAGGCAGGACATAGAATTTGTCGTAATGGGACACAAATAAAATAGTTCCTCCACTACGGTTTACTTCTCCTTCTCTCTCTCTCTCTCTCTCTCTCTCTCTCTCTCTCTCTCTCTCTCTGTGCGCTATTCCTGTTTCATTTCTGTGTTTTATGTACCCTCTCTACACTCTCAGTTATGTCCACTTGACTGCTTTTTTTGTCCACTGGGGTCAGTACGCCTATGCACCTGGTCATGCGTTAGGTTAGTGTGTGTGTGTGTGTGTGTGTGTGTGTGTGTGGGTGCGGGTGTGTGAAGGAGGAATCACCAGCTGGAGGTCAGAGATGAGCTCAGACCGAGCGGACCACCGGATTATCTCTCACCATATGTCTCTAGCTCTCCTTATAGGGGGAGGGACGGGCCGACCGCTGAAATAACTCACTCTTTACGTCCGCTCCTCGGTGGGGAGGAAGAAAGCGTTCCTGCTTTAACGCACAGACCCTGCCTACATTTATGCACTGATTAGCACTGGCACACTGGAGTTTGGTGGTGGTGTTTTTTTGTTGTTGTTGTTGTTGTTGTCGTTTTTTCCATTCCATTACCAGGATGTGAACCGTGCCTGCAGGTAGAACACGATAATGAAATTGACTTTGCATGCTCGCTAACGCAGCACATTATTTCCTGTTTGACAAAAGGTAGACGCGAAGCACCTTATGAAGTCATTCCTAACTCATTCAGCCAGTTAACCTGCACGCGTTTCACACCTTTTATAAGTCAGAGCGAAATCGATACTTTCGGTTCGTTGGCTGTTTGGTTTGGTTTCCACACTGCACGTAATTTAATGAACCAAAAAGGACAATTGCAGGCTGACTGGCATTTCCAAACTGTCCGTAGCGTGTGCACCCCACCCAGTGTGTCCCCCGCCTTGAGCCCCGAGGATAAACGGTACAGGATATGGACGGATGGATGCAGATTTCCGCACTCGAAGTTCAGACAGTGTGTCTACGATGTACAGAACCATATTGAAAATATTGGGAGATTACGGAATGGATAACGTCTGTACATCAGAAATGTGCGTGCACCACGGTGACCATGTTTCCCCCACATAAATGCTGACAAAAAGGGGGAACAAATGTGTCTCACTTTTCCAGTGCCCACATTTTTTCGAGTCGTCCCGCCCCACCAACATGTTCATTATCCGCAAGAGGATAAGAGGACTTAAATCATAAAAATACAAATGCTGTTGAAACCAGAACCTCTTCCTCATGTTGAGAAGAAGTGAGCTTAAACTCACGCCCTCCTCTCCACATTCACCCCAAATCTCCTGACACTTACAGCAGGGCAGCTGTGATAGAGTGGCATTAGCAGTGTATGACACTGTAGTTGGAAGGCAGCTGCCTTGATGCCATGATGTCTGTAATGCCCCATGAGGCAGCACTTCGGTAGTGACAAAAGAAAGCCCGTGAAGCACTTCAGAGACAGCAATACACCACACTGATGCATCGTCACTGTCGTAGACGATAGAGCAAATATTCAATGACTATATCTGCTATTTCTTGTCAGAAATGTTTGTACACACACTGCTTTTGTTTCCACACTGTGCTGAGCCATACTCCAGAACAAGATTAAACTGTTCTACTGACCCCATAAACACGTGTGGTGATATCTGATAGAGAAAGCGAGGGAGAGTGAACAGAAACAGAAAGATGGAGATCAGAATCGCTGAGCGACCACAGCAGCTGTTTTATTCTCTCTCTTTCTGTGTGTGTGTGTGTGTGTGTGTGTGTGTGTGTTACAGAAAGAAAGACCTGAACAGGTGCTGGGTTTTGCTTTGAACTGTGGCTGAACTTCTTAGGTCTGAGAGTCCTTAATTATTGTCTAACAAACATCATACAAACCAGATTGTGGTTCTGTCTGTCTGTCTGTCTGTCTGTCTGTCTGTCTATCTATCTATCTATCTATCTATCTATCTATCTATCTATCTATCTATCTATCTATCTATCTATCTATCTATCTATCTATCTATCTATCTATCTACTGTATCTGTCTGGGTTTATCTATCTATCTATCTATCTGTCTATCTGTCTATCTATCTATCTACTGTATCTATTTTTTTGTGTCTATCTATCTATCTAGTTGCTCTAACTGCTGATGTCAGCTTGTCAGTTCATATTTCAAGAATGTGTGTGTGTGTGTGTGTTTGTGTGTGTGTGTGTGTGTGTGTGTGTGTGTGTGTGTGTGTGAGAGAGAGAGAGAGAGAGAGAGAGATAGCCTGTCGCTCTGCATGCTGTTGACCATCTGTGTGAGAGGTACACAGGTGTGTTAATGTTAAGCTCCAGGTCCTGTGTTGTGCCTCTTGGTGAGATAATAATAGAGGCACAGAACTCAGGGACTTTATGCCAGCATGTCAGTGTGCTGACGGGGCTCTTCTCCGGGCACCACGCCCAGCCTCTCCTGCCTGCCCGCCTTAAGCTGCAGGACCTCACCCAGCCTCTCTCTCTCTCTCTCTCACACACACACACACACACACACACACACACATATGCAGAGAGAGAGGGAGAGCAGTTCCACAGCACCATCTGGATTGCACTGTGGGAAAGTGTTATCTGCACATTTTATAACATCATAACTGAAGACATTCCCATCAACATACAGGTCACAATTTGTCAGCAGTTTGTTAGTGTGTGTGTGTGCGTGTGTGTGTGTGTGTGTGTGTGCGTGTGTGTGTGTGTGTGTGTCTGAGGTTAGACTTCTGTATACGTTTTTGTACCTGACGCAAACAGACTTTTTTTTTAAACAAATTCTCATAATGATTATTGTTTCAGTAGCAGGGAGTAAAACGTACTTTATCAAGCCTTGAGCAGTCATCCTACTGGGATAATCACCAATAATCACAGCAGAAACACCACTGCTTCAGAAGTATGTGTCATCATCATCATCATTCCTGACGGGCAGACCCCAGGTGGTCAGGATTGGCAGCCACACATCCTCCACACTCACACTCAACACCGGTGCCCCACAGGGGTGTGTCCTCAGCCTCCTCCTGTTCTCCCTGTTCACCTATGTTTTTATCTTCAAGCCGTCAGACTACTTAACAGCCAGTAGTCCTTCATCTTGCACTGCGACACTTTATTACTGCCACTTCCGGACACTTCGATATTTACTGTTCGGGATTTACTATGTACCGTTTATTGTGCTTGTATTTACCGTTCTGCCTCACTTAATAGCACACGCCACTTTTACTCTGCCATTGTGCACCACTGCTTTCATTTACCTTATCACATTACAGCATCATCTCAACCGCTCGTGTCTAAATATGTGTTCGTTCATGTCTAGTAAGTGTTTGTGCAGTCAGTGTCTGAATCTGAGCCCCGTCACAAGCATTTCAACGCCCAGTGTGCCCAGTGTACCTGTGCAAATGGCAAATAAACGACCCTTGACTCTTGACTCTTCTGTGCACCATGTTTTAATAGTATGCTCATATAATAAATTAAAATCATGTTTGTTTTTTTCCCCTTTTCTGAGAAAGATACACACAGTTCTGCCTTTACATTTGACCAAAATGAAACTTCCTCTAAAGGTAGCTGTATTATGTGGCCAGGATTTGTCTAGTAGCAGTACGTCAAGCCCTGTGTCCAAAATGGCACCGTACTCACTGTTCCATAAAAACAGTGCATTATGGGTATTGTGTATGGGTCTTGCCACAAACATTTCATGTCCTGGCATACTGTGCAAATGATAAATAAACTTGACTTGTGTAACTGAATGCACTAGATATTCTGGATGCGGCTACAAAATGGGAAAGCTCCAAAACTAGTGCCCTATATAGTGATGATACTGGTTTGGTTGCTGTTAGACACTGTGGCACTGAGATATTGTCCCTGACCATGTTTCTCACGTTTTTCCGCACACGCAGGTCTGACTGGGTGGAGATTTTGGAGCCGCGCTCACGTGAGCGCATGTACGTCAACCTGGCGACGGGCGAGTGCGGCTGGGAGGCACCGCACGGCGTGAGCGTTCGACAGTCCGACGGTAACCAGTGGTGGGAGCTGTTTGACAATAACAACAACCGTTTCTACTACTACAACTCCACCAGCCAGCAAACTGTATGGCACCGGCCACAGGACTGCGACATCGTGCCACTGGCACAGCTCCAAGCCGTCAAGAAGAGCTCGGAGGCCGAGCTGAGGGGCCATGCGAAGACCGGGAGGAGCACCCCCGTGGCTGCAGTGGTTTCACCCAGCGCAACCACCTCTGAGGAGCTAGAGAGCAGCAGGGAGACGTCATCGTTAAAGAGCAGGGGGGGCAGCCTGGAGAAGAGGAACGAGGGCAGCAGGTGAGTGTGCTAGGAGGTGTACTGTATGTCTGTTGACACGACCTATCATCGTCATAATCCAAGGTGAACATGGCGTTTAGATCAGGGCCCAAAAGCAAACAGTACATAAAAACATCTGCAGAACTGTACTGTGTCTACTAGATCTATACACAAATATTTATACAGGCATTCGTGTGCGAAATGAATTTTGTTGCTCATAAACCGTCATATCGTGAAATCTTATCTCTAGCAACTAAATAACCCCCCTTATTTAGTTTCCTAGTTCCTCATTGACATTATAAAAGTGCTCGTGAAAAGGCTTTATAGACAGCTGACTCCCATCACTGCTAAATCCAACCATACTGTGACTCACAGTGTGCCTGCAGTGAGTAAGATGACAGTGTAAATCAGGATTTCTCACTGCATGGTGAGCTCTGATCCGCCTATCCTTCAGCTGGCTCCTATTTCAGCTCACCATCCTCTCCAGCTCATGTACTAAAATAAGTTCATGTGCATGTAATAAAACCTAACGCACGTGATTAGGCTTATTGTGTCGCTGACAGAAAGCTGTTTTCTTGTCGTTCAAGCCCACTAGGTTCAGCAAAGCACACGTCCCCCCACACTGTAATTAACACACATACACAGGCTACAGATCACATGTCCGACGTCAGTGCTTTTGTAAACTACACCGTTAACCAGGAAAGTAAATAAATCAAGTGAATGTCGATCCTGAAAATGCACTCGTGTGGACAAAATGGCGGCTCAGCTGAAATCATTGATTTTGAAAGAGTAGCGTGGTGCGGAAGCCCCTTATACAGTAGCTTAGTGATGGACGGAGGACACGACGTCTGCAGAAGAGACATGGACATATTCAAAACCAGCCTCAACAGCGTCCGAAAAACGAGTCTGGATCATCTTCTTTGAGCTGTTACCCAGCGCTGATCTGACTCTACACTAGTTGAGTGGGACTGGGTAGCGACATGCGGGCCACGGCTCTGGATGTGGATGTTCCACATGCCGCTGGTCACCATGGCACAGTGCAAGGATTTCATTTACATTTTATTTAGCGTTAAAGGACAGGACCTTTAAAGGTCTCACATACAGTACATCTCTCTACAGATCTCTCTAAAGCTGCAGTACCAAACTTTTTTTTGGTTAAAAATGAACAAGAATCAATTATTGAGCAAGTACATACATAGTACCGTACCGTATTTGAGCTGTCGGGTCGGATTTCGCGGGAAACGTCAGTTTGACGTCATCCGTCTTTATGTGGTTACGTCACGTCCGTAAACAGAAAGAAGCAGAGCCGGCTACTATACCGCGTGCCTGGGTGCTGAGGATGGTGGAGTGTTTGTAGCTTGTTCTTACATGAGAAGCTTAGGATTTAAACTTGTCATCTAGATGGCTGCTTTTAATCTGAATAGTTCTAAACGCAGTCGTCGTTGACATCTGGGGAATCAGCTGTTGCTTGAGCCTGCAGTCAAAAAGGGAAAGCGAGAATAAATATCGGCATGGCTTTCGAGAGGTGGCAGTAACTCCGAGATCTTAATGGATTGAAGACTGACACAGAGATGGCTTTTTTTTTCAGCTGGACAGGTAAGACATTTCAGTGGCTCAGTAGGTAGCTAGCTAACATTACCGCACTCGTTCGCTTGATTCGGCTTTTTTTTTTTTTTTTTTTTCCGTTGCTGTGGTCAGTGTGGTAAACTGCACCTATTTTCTGCTAGCTATGAGAGAGAGAGCAGTTCACCTCTGCTCCAGAAAAAATCCGCGCCACCTCCGTTGTCAAGTATTGGAGCTAATATACACATACGTATACCTCAAACCATCAGATCCATCTGCGCAGAGGAGCAGTGCCGAAGCACAGAGAGGCAAAAGTTCAGTACTGCAGCTTTAATGTGTGAATTTCCCTCTTGTGTGGATAAAGTGATCTATCTATCTATTCACTGCAAAAAAGTCCATTTTTTTTAAATTCCCTGCATAGTCTTGTGCAGTTGACTATAGATTTGGCTTATGTCTACTCTGAATATTTTCAGACTAACAATGTACATTTAGCCTGCTTTCTTTACCGTCTGCCTCACCGTGTTTTGTTTTGGGGTTTTTTCCCCCCCAACTAGTAGACAGCTCTCCACAGCAGTGACTAGTCAGTGTACTAGTCGACTATGCAATCCCTAAAGCACATCAAGTGGCTAAAATAGAATCTCCTTACTACAGCATTCCTTGGCAGAAACGATCACTACCGTAGAATTAACCAAAGGAATTGTGTTGTGTGTTCAGGCTAGTCGTGCTCTTGGCCTTGCAGCAGTGCTGGAGTCTGAAACTGCATTTATCAGTTAAGAGTAGTGCATTTTCAAATGCTGGCAACAGTCTGATGGACTCAGCCCATTCATTTGAAAATTACACATGATAACACAGAGGGGGAGAAAAAGCAGACCTTATCCTTCGCTTTGATCACCTTGTGATATCCAAATGACGTGTAAACGAGATGCAAATCTCATCTTCTTGCAGTGTTAACTTTAATTATCGCCAGGCTTCTTTGTTTGAGTTTGTTTAGTGCTTCAAAACGGATGAAGATTTGAGGAGGGTGGAGCTTTGTGATAGACTCTGTAATCACAGAGAAGAGAGAGAGAGAGAGAGAGAGAGAGAGAGAGAGGTTTTTAAAAAGTAAGAATAGGCATCACACACTCACTCACTGTGTCACACACTTTCTTGAAATCAATTGCTAAGATAGATAGATAGATAGATAGATAGATGGATAGATAGATAGATAGATAGATAGATAGATAGATAGATAGATAGATACAATCAATATAGTAGATAGATAGATAGATAGTTAGATAGATAGATAGATAGATAGATAGATAGATAAAATCAATATAGTAAATAGATAGATAGATAGATAGATAGATAAAATCAATATAGTAAATAGATAGATGGATAGATAGATAGATAGATAGATAGATAGATAGATAGATAGATAGATAGATAGATAGATAAAATCAATATAGTAAATAGATAGATGGATAGATAGATAGATAGATAGATAGATAGATAGATAGATAGATAAAATCAATATAGTAAATAGATAGATAGATAGATAGATAGATAGATAGATAAAATCAATATAGTAAATAGATAGATAGATAGATAGATAGATAGATAGATAGATAGATAGATAGATAGATAGATAAAATCAATATAGTAAATAGATAGATGGATAGATAGATAGATAGATAGATAAAATCAATATAGTAAATAGATAGATAGATAGATAGATAGATAGATAGATAGATAAAATCAATATAGTAAATAGATAGATAGATAGATAGATAAAATCAATATAGTAAATAGATAGATCGATAGATAGATAGATAAAATCAATATAGTAAATAGATAGATAGATAGATAGATAGATAGATAAAATCAATATAGTAAATAGATAGATGGATAGATAGATAGATAGATAGATAGATAGATAGATAGATAGATAGATAAAATCAATATAGTAAATAGATAGATAGATAGATAGATAGATAGATAGATAGATAGATAAAATCAATATAGTAAATAGATAGATAGATAGATAGATAGATAGATAGATAGATAAAATCAATATAGTAAATAGTTAGATGGATAGATAGATAGATAGATAGATAAAATCAATATAGTAAATAGATAGATAGATAGATAGATAGATAGATAGATAAAATCAATATAGTAGATAGATAGATAGATAAAATCAATATAGTAAATAGATAGATAGATAGATAGATAGATAGATAGATAAAATCAATATAGTAAATAGATAGATGGATAGATAGATAGATAGATAGATAGATAGATAGATAGATAAAATCAATATAGTAAATAGATAGATAGATAGATAGATAAAATCAATATAGTAAATAGATAGATAGATAGATAGATAGATAAAATCAATATAGTAAATAGATAGATAGATAGATAGATAGATAGATAGATAGATAGATAGATAGATAGTTAGTTAGATGCAAATTAGATAGATAGATAGACACAATCTCCTTTTTTCACCTTTCAGGTGAGTTGGCAGGAGAGTGTAGGAGTGTGTTTAGGCTGGAAGCGTTTAACAGGAACAACTAAAAAGATGTTTTGTACACACACACACACACACACACACACACACACACACACACACACACACACACACATTTCAGTAGCTCTGCCTATATATGGACAGGAGGAGTTTGAGCAAGACTCGCTGTTTGTGTGTGTGTGTGTGTGTGTGTGTGTGTGTGTGTGTGTGTGTGTGTGTGTGTGTGTGTGTGTGAAATGTAAAATGAAAGACAAGCTGTCAGAGAGAGAGACTGATCTGAGGGAAGGGGAAACCTCAGGGCAGAACAGGAGGTTTATGTTCAATTGGTCTTCACTGTCAGCACCTCTGAATAAACTCCACCAGCAGGTTTATACTTACCTTACAGGATTTTATTTTATTTTTTAAACTTTAGACAGTTTATCACATGACCAGTTATATATTTTGATATCATACCACAGAGCCGGGGAATTCTCGGTTGGTCAGAAGGTGTTGATTTGTTTATATGAATGCACTTGTTCAAATATGTTATTGTTTCTCATTCACCGGTACTTGTATGGTAGACTGTCTACATAATCAAAGCCTAATAATAAATAGCTAAATAAATAAATAAATATAAGAAAATATTTAACCTTTTTGGTGTTGGAGGGAACATTGAAAAGAGGGACTGTATTTGTTTGAAGTTTGAACAGCTCAGATAACGTACTACTGGGTGTAGTAAGTGACTGAGTACACCTTTAAGTTTGAATAGCGGCCTTAACGGCGCTTCAGTCTTGCTAGCAAAACCTGCCGAGCGATTGAGAAACCAGCTCTCCATACTACTACTAGTAGTAACAAGAACCATTTTAGGGATTGAGCAGTTAATCAAAGGTACAGTATTGTACTGAGAGGACAGCAGAAGCGCTTCTGTCCTGGCTGAAGGAATCAGCCTTAAATGGTCACAGACTCTCGGTCGTTAACACAACACACACCGCACATAAACACAGTGTAACGTATTCTCTGCCGCTCGGACATCAGTGACGGTTGAAGCTTGTACCGTGCTTGTTCGCCAAGTATGTCATTTCTGTTGGATGCTGTGTGTACAAACACAAAGGGTACTCCACTCACAGTTTCCTTGAGGTTACAGAGTGCATGTCTTAGCCACCCCCAGGAAACAAGGAATAAGGAAATAACCTTATTACAGTTACAGCGCTGTTGAATTCCCGATTCTGATTGGTCAGAAGCTGTTGATTCATTTTCTGTAACGGTCTCTGACAGTAGTGACGCGCTGGTTCGTATTATAGCGCACTAGTTCTAACACATTATGGTTTCTATAGTAACAGCTCATTCACAGGAACCTGTATATGTGTGTAATGGCGGAGATGTTTACTTAGGATCTGTCGGAAGGAGTCTCCAGTGTCAGCGCTTAGTGACAGTCAAAGGTTACGTTTTCTGTCACAAGAACGGACGGCTGTACGGTTCCTCCGTAACTTGTTAACTTGTTAACCGGTGAGGGAAGCTGTATTCGTGCAAGCGATAACAGGAACTAACTTGTATAGTGGACATTCCAGAACATTAAACATGAATAAGTGAATAAAATGAACAAAGTGTGATTCTTTAACAGCAAAATCTCTTTTACTTCATTATTAACACTGGAAAATTGCTGTGGCATAAAAGGAAAAAAAATGGAGCATCACACTATCCAGTCACTGATTTATTTTTCATATAACAACACACACTGTCACGTTTTAGTGTGTGTGTGTGTGTGTGTGTGTGATAGCTGTAGTATCTTTTCTGTCTCAAACTCAGGACTGTAATCGCTAAGAAAATAAAAGTTGTCACTGTATAGAATCCTGTACTGTTTTTTTTTTTTTTTTTGCGCTTTTTTTTAACATCAGCACAAACAAGTACTTACATTTTGAGAATTCCTCATTTATAAGCACACTTTAACGTATTTCTATGTTAGGTCACAGTGTATGATTTGAGACACAGCTATAGTAGATGTGGAAAGCTGAGTATCTAATTTTCAAAGGGCAGGCCCTTTCATTTCAGTGTGTGTGTGTGTGTGTTTGTGTGTGTGTGTGTGTGTATGTGTGAGCTTGTTTGTAGATGTGGAGACTTAACTCCTTGTGGTATTTTGTGTGTGTGTGTGTGTGTGTGTGTGTGTGTGTGTGTGTGTGTGTGTGTGTGTGTGTGTGTGTGTGTGTCCATTAATTGGCCTTCTGTCTCATGACAGCCCGGTCATCCTTTGCTCCTTTTCTTTTAACATACTGGTCATCACACTGGCTCAGAGCCGACTTTGTGAGTGTGTGTGTGTGTGTGTGTGTGTGTGTGTGTGTGTGTGTGTGTGTGTGTGTCACTCACTTGTTTGCCAAAAGGCACAACAGGCCGTCAGTATGGCACCAGACACGTTCATTCTCTCATGAATCTGTGCCATTGTTTGAGCTGTGCTGTTTTATTCTCTGAAGCTCTTCTGAGTCGTTGCTGTACTGTACTACTAGCCTTTATATATATATATATATATATATTCATGTGGGAAAAAACAAGTACACCCCATTTTTTGACATATTTGACAAACATTTGATCCTCTTTGAAACAGTGCCTATTATTGAAGTTGATCAAAACCACAAGGAAAATTAGCCTTTTCAATCATTTATTCAACAGAAATATCAATAGATGTGATATTCTTCTGTGGAAAAAAGTAAGTACACCCTTGGCCTCAGAAGCTAGTGTTGCCCCCTTTAGCGGAAATAACTTCTTGTAGGCGTTTTGCATCATTGTCCACCAGGCTTGCCAGAACTTTGTGACCACTCTTCCATGCAATATTCTTTCAGTTGCAAGACGTTTGAGGGTTTTCTTGCATGTGCTTCAAATCCCCCCCACAACATTTCACTGGGATTCAAATCCAGGCTTTGACTAGGCCATTCCATAATCCTCCATTTCAGTAATTAGTACCATTGTTTATTTCTTTGCCGCAAACCCGAGTTTTGGTAGAATTCATATTTTATATTTTATTTTAAGGACATGAGGAAGTTAGAATGGTGTTATAAGGAGCTGAACCTGTGTAAGGTTGTTGATGAAGAGTTGATGTTGATGATGTGCGGCAGTGGATAAGTATAAAAAGTGCACTGTAAATGAATTGCAGTGTGAATTGAATAAAAGTTGTTTTGTTTTTTTGGTAAAAAAAAAAAAAAATAATAATAATAATAATAATAAATAAATGTTGTTCCCTGATAAAGATGATTGGTATTGACATCAGTAATCAGACCAGCATTACTCAAATCCCTCTGTAAACATCCCTCTTTTGTCCTACGGAGAGGAAAGCGAGCACTTCAGAGCCCGTCCCCTTCCCAACAGATCAAACCCAGAGGAGCGAGTACAAGGCTTTACCGCCTAAACACACTCTGGAGCCGTGCAAACAAAACCCTGCAGGTGTCTACTGCAAGCATTTGTAGTCGGCCATCTCACCTGTTCCCTCAATCAGAGATTGTGATTAAATCCTTAGTATCTGAGTTAATTTCAGATCCCCATTCTCTCTCTTTCTCTCTATAAACCCAGTGTCCGAGGTTTAAAACATGCATGACAAATGAAAGGAAAGCAACGTGTCTTAGTAAGGTGCTAGGCCAACACGTGCCACCAGAACAGCTTCAATGCACCTGGAGGCATGAAAAAAGATATTCTCCCTCAGTTGGTGTTCAGATGATGGTGGAGAGCTCTGTTTAATACTGTATGTCGTGCCAAAATCCCCCATTAGGTGTAGCATATGATTTCCATCCATTTTCCATACCGCTTATCCTACACAGGGTCGCGGGGGAGCCTGGAGCCTATCCCAGGGAACTTTGGGCACAAGGTGGGGGACACACTGGACTGGGGTGCAAACCCATCGCAAGGCACAATCACACACTCATTCAAACACTACGTAACATTTTGAAATGCCAGCCAGACTTCGGACTGGGGGATGAAACCGGCATACCCGGAGGAAACCCCTGCGGCACAGGGACAACAATTAAACTCCACACACACAAAGCGGAGGCGGGACTCCATCCCATTTACATTTACATTTACATTTATAGCATTTAGCAGATGCCCTTATCCAGAGCGATGGACAAGAGTGCTTTAAATTCTCCATCAATGAATACTTCATTTCTGGTTCGTACAATTAAAATGAGGTGCACTGAACACAAACCTGTTGAAAAGAGAGCAACTGTTAGGAGTTTTTTTTTTTTTTTTTTTTTTTGAGGAAGAAGAAGAAGAAAACACTAATTATCAAGGGGTAAGTATTTAAGAAAGAGGTATGTCTTTAGGCGTTTCTTGAAGATAGCCAGCGACTCAGCTGTTCTGACATTGATGGGAAGTTCATTCCATCACCTTGGTGCCAGAACAGAGAAAAGTCATGAGGCAGATCTACCTTGCATCCTGAGAGAGGGTGGGACCAGTCGAGCAGTGCTTCTTGACCTGAGGGAGCGTGGTGCGGTGCGTGGGGTGATGAGAGCTCTAAGATAAGAGGGTGCTGTTCCACTTTTGGCTTTGTAGGCAAGCATCAATGTTTTGAATCTGATGCGTGCAGCTACTGGAAGCCAGTGAAGGGAGCGCAGCAACGGGGTGATGTGAGAGAACTTAGGGAGGTTGAAAACAAGTCGTGCAGCTGCATTCTGGATCATCTGTAGAGGACGGGTGGCACTCAAAGGTAGACCTGCCAGGAGCGAGTTGCAGTAGTCTAGTCTGGAAATGACAAGAGACTGCACAAGCAACTGAGTGGCCTGTGTTGTTAGAAATGGACAAATACTTCTAATGTTGTAAAGGATAAACCGACAGGACCGTGTTAGATTAGTAATATGTGATGAAATGGACAGTTGATTGTCCACGATTACCCCAAGGTTACGAGCAGTAGTTGAAGGAGTTGTCCAAGGAGATCATGAGATCCTGGTATGGGGACGAATCTCCTCGGATGAAGAGCAGTTCAGTTTTGCTGGGGTTGAGTTTCAGCTGATGAGCTGCCATCCATGATGAAATGTCCATCAGACATGCTGTGATCCGGGCAGAAGCAGTGGTGTCTGAAGGAGGAAAGGAATAGATAAGTTGAGTATCATCAGCATAGCAATGGTAAGAGAACCCATGTGAGGAGATAACTTTGCCAAGAGAGTGGGTATAGAGAGAGAAAAGAGGGGAGGACCAAGTACTGAGCCTTGTGGGACACCAGTAGAGAGTCTGCGAGGTGCAGATGCTGATCCCCCCCATGATACGTGATACCAACCCCGGAGGTGTGAGGCGAACGTGCTAACCACTAAACCACCGTTCATTTTGGGTTAAAAATGTGTTACATGTAAAGCCTAGAGATAGCATATGATTTCCATCATTTTCATCCTTCCAGATGACTCCTCCTACCCCGTGCATGGATGAGTTATAGTGAACACAGTAAAGAACTGTGTTGTATTAATGGTTAGTCAAGTCAGGTCAAGTGGGTTTTTATTGTCATTCCTCTATATAGCTTGTACCCAGAATGGCGGCGCGGTAGCACGCACTTATATGGTGCATGTTACATGTAGCTTACACCAATTGGGAAACTTTTTAAACAGATGGTGTACATGTGTATCATCACCAAATTCTGCTGAACATCAGAGAACAAAACGATGGACTGCGGGATGATGGACTACACGACCTCGGGCTGCTACGCGAACCAGGCCCCGGGGCCACGGTATTGCCTGATGCTGCTGGCCGGAATTATTATTCACAAAATTGTATTAGCATTTCATAACTAGTTAAAAACAAATTGTGGCCCATAAATAGGCTCATGAGAGCGTATTTAATATAACTCGACTGTTAAAGATTTCAGGACAAAAGGATGATTTTCAGTGAAATGAGAAAATACCAAGCTTCTCCCAGTTAACACAAGGCAGGAAACTGTAATTAATCTTGCTAGAGGAACACACTGGCGCCATTGTTGAAGCCATGCTGCGTTATTGCTGCTGGCATTCTGGTATAACGGTATTGCATGCAGCATTATTGTAAAGCATTCAATAAAGCAATAAAGCCTGAGCCAAATGAGCTGATGAGAACACACACAGCCTGCGAAGTAGTTTATGCATTTATTGACTAGTTTTGATGATGATTTGCAGCAGGCCGTGTGTTTTTTGGTAAAAGTATCCGCACTAGAGGGCCCTTGATACTGATATAGGCAGCTGTGTTTATGCCAGTGTGAATTCCTGCCATATTTCCCTGCGTTGCCCAGGCCTTGCTGGCACAGACCCAACTACTGTCCCCTGTAACCTCTCTCAGACAGAGAGAAGCGGGCTTACGAGATTTGGATTTGTGTATAAGAAAACCTGAGTGGGAATGCCGAATGGAAATATTAGATGTTTTTATATTTAGCGCAAGTGCAAAGTTTAGCATGTAGATGAAGAGAAGATGTGATACAGAAGATGTGTGTGTTCCAGGCTCAGCTGATTGGTGGGCTGTTGATTGACATATCTTTTTGCCACCTAGAAAATTCTCATATAACTGTAGTGGATGTAAGTATGCAGCGATTTGCCTCTTTTTTTTTTTTTTTTTTTTTGGAGGGGAATGTACCTAGAAACGTGCCTAGAGCGGCACAGTGGTGTAGTCGGAAGGGTTTCCACTTCACAGCTCCAGATCAATCCTCTGGGTTTCCTCCCATCCGCTAAAAAAACGCTGGTAGGCGGATTGGCTACGCTAGATTTCTCTTAGTTGTGAATGAGTGTGTGAATGTGTGTACATGGCGCCCTGCAATGAATGAATGAATATACTTTTCTTTTAAAAAAGGTCTCCCTCCATCCCAGTGATACGGTAAGCCTCAGCATAACACTTAAGCAGAGACTATTTACTCATAGCGCCACCGATTTTGACCAAAATCACTCATGCTGCCTTAATCGACACAATTCATAACACAGATGAACAGTCTGACTGGTTCCACTTGTAAACACGCTACACCTTTCTTCTGTTTTACTTCCTGGCACGAATGTATGTGTAAGTGACTCATTTCCTTTCATGGTATATTTGTGACTCTCTCATGCTGAAAGGTTCAGCCTTCGGCACACAGACATGAGGTCCCGATGTACAACACAGCATGGACGAGGTTTGCTTAGTAGATCTAAGTGCTTAGTAGAAAAAGGTCATGACCTCAGGCGCGATGGAGACCGAACTAGCAGTGAGAGTGGCATGACGTACAGCACGTAGTAGTATGGGATGGCACGATGTACAAAATCAATTCAGTTAAAATAAGATGAACCGATTAACGTTACAATGTGTAACCCCTGCAAATAAAGTGAAAATGCAAGTCTGGTTGCCGGGACAAATACGTCTGTATTTAAAATCAGGAATGTTCTAGATAGTTATATAGAAAATACTTTTATCCAATGCGTTTAAGAGACATAGAATACAAATCAAAGCTACCAGTTTACTGAAGCTACCACTCCCTTATCAGTCCGTACAGGATTTCTGGGTTTTTTTTTTTTTTTTTTTTGGTGGTGGTTGTAGCCAAAAATGTTTGATTTTGCCGTGGCATTTTTTTTTGTGCTTGAACTGGTGAAATTGTTCTGCACGGTCTTTCACAGTGATGTTTGTTGGTAAACGAGTCGTTTTTGCTGTACTCTCGTTCGACACACATGAATCGAAGCGGGCTTTGACTGGATGCGCGTCGTGATGACATCACATGACGTGTCTTGGCCCAGATCTGCGGAAAATTGTAAAAAAAAAAAAAAAAAAATTGCGAGCTCTTCCGAATATCGCTTGATTTTGCGTTAATTTCTGCGATCGTAAAATCATGAAATCCCGGAGGGACTGAATTACGTTCATTTAAGACTGACCAGCCTCCATTTTCTACGTTTTGAATCCCTTACTGCTAACCCAGTTGCAATGCTCTTATCTTAATTGAATCATCAGTGCCTTTCAGTGTCTCTGTTGTTTTTCTCGTTCTCAAATATTTTTGCATCTGTTCATTCCTCATCGTTAAAGCAGCAATGACTGCATTTTTGAAAACGCACCCACTCAGGACCATGACACGCACAATGTGTGCACACGTGTGGGAGTGTGCAGTTTGATCTCAAAATAGAGGAATGTGAAAACCTTGTTTGCTTTTTCAGTGTAGAACTGTGCAACCTAATACCACAGTAATAGTACCGTTAATCAGCCTGATTTAAAACTCTTTTTTGGGCCTTAAGGGTGGCATGTCTTCGATTCTGGCAGATGTGCATGTATAGATTGGATGTGACAGATTGAAGAGGATCTAAGTGGTCCAGGCTGAATAAGGTCCTGGGAAATCAGCCATATGCAGTGCTGCATATTTAAGGCTCATGTTCCAGACATCAAGTCAATAAGGTCAGCTTAAGGGGCAAAGGTCAAAAGGTTTGACCTTGTGAATCGAGCAAAAGATATTGATACACACACACACACAGACACACACTATAGTGCCTTGCATAAGTATTCACCCCCCTTGAACTTCTCCACATTGTATAATGTTACAACCTGGAACTGAAATGGAGTTAATAGGGATCTGTAATTGAACTTAGTTCACATAATATGTCTAAGATTTAAAAAATAACAAATATTTTTCATTAGCACAAAGGTTAATTTAAAAAAAAAAAAAAAGCAAACATAAGAATTCACCCCCCTGGGTCAATACTTGGTAGAATTAACTTTGGCTACAATTACAGCTGCAGGTCTTGTGGGATGTGTCTCTCTCGTCTTTGCACATCTGGATGCTGATATTTTGGCCCAGATCAAGGGGTGGGGGGGTGGACGTGTGTGGGGGGGCTGAATACTTATGCAAAGCATCTCAAAACTCAAAAATGCAAATAAGATGAAATTTTATATCCTTAGATAAAGTAACTATGACTTTCATGCTCACACTCACAATCTGTGTCTCCAATGTTTAAAAGTTATGGAGTCATTTCAGATCCCCCCCTCTCTCTTTCTCTCTCTCTCTCTCTCTCTCTCTCTCTCTCTCTCTCTCTGTGTGTTTGATGGGTAAAGAGGGCGTGTGAAACGAACACGCTTAGTCACAAGCATTCAGTGCTCTCTTGGCTGTTTTGGGTGTGTTCAGAATGGTGTGTGTGTGTGTGTGGTCAGTTAGGTTGGAATGGGAGCGAGTGGTCACTCCCCACAACCCAGTGTCGAGTCTGATTGGGGGGGGGGGGGGAGCAGGGAAATGAATAAAACCCCACAATCTTCTCCCTCGTGATATCAAGCTTCATGTGGCAAACTGCTCGTCTCTACAGAGCCAAAGAGGATAATGACAGACAATGAGAGAGGAAGAGGGAAAGATAAGAACAAAGGGGCATGTGACACTGGCCTGCCCTCTCGCACACAAACAGACACACCGATACAGAACGGCACGCATACTGGTACCGCGTTCATCATCGGCCAATGCGCCGATTGTTAAGGGGCGTGACTCACCGACCCCATGTTGAAGAAATAGCACCAACCAACTAGCACTTGATTGGTTCCTGTCACCTCACATCTTCTAGGAGCACATTCCAAAGACCACAGCTGATGATCGGAGTACATGTACATTCTCTGTGTGTGTGTGTGTGTGTGAGAAGACAAATAAATAGCCATACCAGAAGTTGGCAGTATCCATAATCAAAATCAGAAAACTACTTATAATGCCCTACATAGTGGCATACAATTACTTCTGATGTGAGGGTCCTTCAGCTTTACATTTCCTAATGGCAGAAGTCACATATGATCTGTCTGATCTGTCTCTGATCAGCTGCCAGGCTTGTTTTGGGGCCACAATACAATTGCGCTATCCTTATATTTGTAGCACACTTCCTAGTGACTGTTTCATTTTTAACGCTCCACTTTTAAGCGCCTCGGCGTGGAGTGACGTCGGCGTGTCTGAGTAAAAGCAGCAATCTCAGACCTTCTGTGCCCAAGACTCATTAAAGCGATCTCCTCCTCTCCCATACGTTCTCTGAACTATGACTGAAGCGTGAAATGCATGGCCTGTGCGTTCCTTTCTCTCTTTCTCCACTCCCGAATGTCACGCAGCTGCTGTACGCCTCACCCTACAGTACGGAATACGGCTCTTTCCATCTAGGGATTCCAAGGCATGAGGAATTTGAACGGTTGTGCTTACTTGCTGCTGTCATTCTTACATTTTTACTGTAACACATCAGTGTTTTCTAGGCCCTCAGCTTCTCTTTCTCTGTTGGAGACTAGTCTTGCCCACGTTTCTTAACACAGAGGGAATGAGCAAGAGCTGCCACTTATATGACGGCAGCAGTATCTCAACTGGAGTATCTGAGCTGGAAAATTCATGAGCTGGAAAATTCATGCGCCGGTTAGCACCTCCAGGGTTGGGGGTTCAATTCACACCTCCGCCCCTGGGTACTCAGGTTTCCTCCCCCAGCCCAAAGATATGCGCTGTAGGCTGATTGGATCAATCTCTAAATTGTCCATAGCGCGTGAATGTGTGTGTGATTGTGCCCTGTGATGGGTTGGCACCCTGTCCAGGGTGTCCCCTACCTTGTACCCCAAGTCCCCCGGGATAGGCTCCAGGCTCCCCATGACCCTGTGTAGGATAAACGCCACAGAAAATGGATGGATGGATATTTTTACCTTTGAATGTGCGCCTATACGCAAACAGAACAGGTGAAGTCAGCCAACCGCACCTTTTCGAACTGCTGCTTAGATTGCGTCACAGGGCAGCGTACAGGGCACACTCAGAGGAAAACGCGACTTGCCCTCTTCCTCATACCCGAGTCCATAGACGCCCTTGTTTGGTCAGTGTCACTGTGATTGACAGGGGAGAGAGAGTATGCCATCCCTCGCTCTCAGAGAGCATGGCTAATTTTGTTCCCAAACACGAATGGCTGTGACAAACAGAACCGTTGTGTTCTTGGTTTGTTTTTGTTCGTTTTTTTTTTTTTTGGGGGGGGTAAGGTGTTTTTTTTGTAAGCAGTTTATCGAATTGCATCCACTGTTTGCTTGTTTGAGCATAAACTCAGCCCTACCACCTTATTCTCTGTATTTTCGTAGTTTTTCTTCGTAAAAAGCCATAGCTAACATTCTGAGTGTTTTTGACAACTGCAATTGCTGTTTTTTGTTTGTTTGTTTGTTTGTTTGTCTGTTTGTTTGTTCTCTGTTTAATGCCATTACGCTCACAGCCCCTCGGAAACAATTCTGCAACTCTTGCACTGCTGAAGACGCGCAGACGTACAAAAAGTCGCACCGTTGTGTTGGTAACACTTTATTTGAACACTCCCCTACACCGGAGCTTCGTCACACATTCGTTCATAAGCATTGCATGCATCTTTTCTAAGCGATACAGGAGGATTTGAAAGCATGCGGTCGGCCAGCCTCACGCGTCTCGGAGGAAGCACGTGGTAACCTTTACCCGCGTGGCAGGTGTCGTACGATAGGGGAGAGCTGGCTGGTCGGCTGGCTGGTCAGGTGAACAAACGGGAGAAAATGGTTTGACATAAGCCTTTCAAAGATCCCACAGCATCGTTACATAAGATATTTACGCACATTTTTTTTCTGAACGGAGGCTAAGTGCTTGATGATGGTTCTTTTACATTTAGTATGCAGTACATCGCCATCTTAATGCACTCTAATCCATTATAGTTATTCTGATACAACAGGGAAAGCCCCTTTTCTCTCATACACTATCATCTTCCTTCTAGATAGCTGTCTTATCCTTCCCTCTTTTTTTTTTTTTTTTTTTAAATCAAAAAAATCTTTAGAAAATTGCGACACAATCTTTTGCGTAAAAATAATTCCCTGTATATAAATAAAAGGTCTTCTGATTATCCTTCAAACACACCTCCACTGTTAACCTCGTCTTCTCTGAAGTCACGTCAGACTCGGAATTCCTTCACATAACAAACGTCGTCTTTTCTCTGCTCCCTCAGTCGAAAGCCCGTTAAATCCTGTTTGAAGGCAAGTGTGAATCCGAGCTCAACTGTTTCTGCACGTGGAAGTGTTTGGTTCGGGGTGTGTGTTATCATGAGTTTAATCGAATCAGGTCTATCAGATTGGAAATATTTTCCCAGGCGGCTTTTCTGGATTATTCTGTAGTTTTGCGTTTGCTTCATTTATAAGACACACTTCACAAGCGTATCTGCGAGGCCGTGAATGCATTAATGCTCTTGTCGGTCCTAAATTTGAACAGTCAGGGCCGTGTGTGTGTGTGTGTGTGTGTGTGTGTGTGTGTGTGTGTGTGCGCATTATCATCATTAGTATTGTTTTCTCAGCAATAACTCCCCATCAGTCATAAACCATCTGATGACTGAGTCCCTCCAGTGTGACTGCTCTGCTGCTATTTCCTGTTTACGCCAGGGAAAAGCACCCTTTGAACTTTCCAGCAGGCAATCCCACAGGGCAGCGCGATCGCTCCATATTTTCCTCAGAATCCCACTGATCCCCAGCCATGCAAACAACATGCTCGGCACACACTGCAGTCAGCAAAGCATATGCTCTCAGTGGGTTGTTTTTGAGGCAGCCTTTCTCTTTTTTTCCCATGCATGCTTCCTTTGTCATGTGTGTGTGTGTGTATTGCGTTTGGGGTGTGTGAGTGGGTTAAGGTGTGATTCTTATCACCCGGGAATCCACAGTAGCTTCGTGCAAATTAGGCAGCGTCTCACAGGCGCATTCAGTGCACGCCGAGGTCTCGTCCACGCCGGCACAGTAGGAGAGAGGGACGGATACACAG
The DNA here is from genome assembly GCA_023630585.1 of Cranoglanis bouderius. NCBI lineage: Eukaryota > Metazoa > Chordata > Actinopteri > Siluriformes > Cranoglanididae > Cranoglanis > Cranoglanis bouderius. The sequence goes on from CM042559.1 coordinate 3,840,351, forward strand.
TGTGGGAGAACGGAGAGAGAAAAGACATAGGAATGGGGGACATTTTTGCAACTCGTTCACTGAGGACTTAAGTGTGGGTGTGTGAGAAACATCAGTATCCATTCCCAATTTCTCACATATTAAAAGAGCTCCTTTATCACGTACTTTTCCGCAAGAGAGAGAGAGAGAGAGAGCATGTTTTGGAGTTTTCCCGTCTTCCAGCTTTTGTTTACGGATTGTACGGTCTGTATTTACTCAACACTATGAAAAGATTGTTCACATTTGGAGCTGTGAGAGTGGAGGCACAAAGGGTGGGACTGACCACGATTTGGAGAGAGAGAGAGAGTGAGAGAGTGAGAGAAACAGAGAGAGCCTCCACAAGCTATTAGGACAAAATAGGCATTGTGTGCAAGAAACGTAGAGACACTTAAAGAAAGCAAGCGCGCTTGAGAGGGAGAGGTGTTTAGGCACGAGGCCAAGTGATGGAGAAAGCTGTAAGAGACGGTATTTCCTGAAGTGTAAAAAAAAAAAAAAAAAAAAAAAAAAAAAAAGAAAGAAAAGAAAAATGATGAAAGATGACTGTTCAAGGTGAAGAGGAAGAAAGCTCTGGATTGGGAAAAAAAAAACCTCTTGAGGACTGAAGATGGTTCTCATGCATGCAACAGAGACAGGAGGGGGGTAACAACCAAGGACCAAGGTCAAGTGTAAGTGTGTGTGTGTGTGTGTGTGTGTGTGTGTGTGTGTGTGTGTGTGTGTGTGCCAATTTTAGGACTCACATTTGCCCTACCGTAAAAAACAAAAAAACAAAAAAAAAAAACAGAGGAGGGCCTATACTGGAGCCTGGCCTGGCCTCCCTCCCTTCCTCTTGCCTTCTCCTCCCTCCTTGTGTGTGTGTGTGTGTGTGTGTGTGTGTGTGTGTGTGTGTGTAATTGAAGAGTGGCTCAGTGAGAGTGCGAATTAACACTGCACTATTTAAACAGTAGGAGCTCTGTCAGTTATAAATAGCCAGACGAGGACCACTTCTGACATTTTCAGGGTTTTTTTTTCCCCCTTCTTGTTATTCTTTCCACCGTTCCCCCTCACACACAGCGGGGTTCAACAAGGCTTTTACACCAACACAGAGCACCCCTGCAGCTCTCGCCTCAGCGGGTAAGTGTGCGCGCACAGATATACGCTTCCACACAGCCATCTCTGTGAACGTGTTTGTGTGTGTGTGTGTGTGTGTGTGTGTGTACGCACGATAACGCATTTCACAGCTGTAACAGGTGATGGTGACAGCTTCTTTGTGCATTTCAGTGTAATCATGTAACTTGATGTTGCCTGTGTGCTGCATTCTCTCTTGTTGTTGTTGTTGTTGTTGTTGTTGTTGTGTTTCACGTCACTTAATATCATCGATTAAGTCGACCTCTTTCCAATATTATCGTCCTTAAGGTTTTAAACGATCAAATCGCCGACTTTCAGGTGTCGTGTATGTGCGTATGGTGAGCTGTTCAGTGTAAAGTGCAGGTGGGTGTGTGGTCGAGTCGTCTTTACAGAGGTGTGTGTGTGTGTGTGTGTGTGTGTGTGTGTGTGTGATGGTGGTGAAGTACCGGGGGGAAGGAAACCGATGAAACTGGAATAGGTGAGATTATGACGTGTGCGCGCACACACACACGCACACACACCACATGCACACACACATGTCCACATGAAAAGTACACGAGACTATGCAGGGCAAAGGACACATGCAAAACACATGCAGACACACACACTGTAGTAATCATAGTTTGTATTGTTTTATTAGATGTAGCTGCACTATCACAGTGTGTGTGTGTGTGTGTGTGTGTGTGTGTGTGTGTGTGTCTTTTGCACGGTTTTATTAGATGTAGCTGCACTATCACAGTGTGTGTGTGTGTGTGTGTGTGTGTGTGTGTGTGTCTTTTGTGTGTGGTCTTGTATACTTTTGATGTGTGTGTGTGATGTTGAGTTAAACGTGAGTGTTGTACCAGTGTGTTTTTTGCACGTGTGTGTGCGTGTGATGTTTTCATGTGTTATATGGGTGTGTGAGGGTGTGTGTGTATGATGTGGAATAGTGATAATGCATTATTATGTTTGAGGAACAATACTATATAAAGCCTGTTTCTCTCCTTAAACCTCGCCTTTCTCTGGAACATAGCCTTTCCGGTTGTATAACGTGTGTGTGTGTGTGTGTGTTTGTGTTAGAGAGAGCGAGAGAGAGAGAGAGGTGAGGTACGACTGAGACGCAGTCTGTAACCTCTGGAAGATTGTCGCAGGAGTACACTTTCTGTTTGTACACCCGCGTTAAAAAAAAAAGCATCCGATACACACGACAAACTTGTGAAGCAAGCACAGTGCACAGCCTCACTACTGTGTGTGAGAACTGTTAAATCTAACACTATGATTTGCAATCGATCATTTTCTACATTAAAGACATCTAATGGCACATGACACTGTGATAATATGTCATTGTATACACTAATATAAGGCTAGGAGTATAACTATACAGTTAGTAGAACAACTATAGACATCATACCGGTATATAGTCACACCCCGAGTTGTTTATTTATATCTTCTGTCTCCCCTTCATCCATTTTTCCATGTAATAGAGGCTACACTGGTGTTTCCCAGCAGAAGTGCGATAGATGGAGAGAGAGAGAGAGAGAGAGAGAGAGAGAGAGAGAGAGAGAGAGAGAGAGAGGAATGTGTTTTTAGACCCAGTGCCAGGACTGGCATTTCAGCCAAGCATTCCTCTGTGTTAGATACGGACAAGTTTGGATTAAGGCACATTTATTTAATAAGCATGAGATATTTGTGTGATACAACACAGCACAACACAAAGACACTGATGTTTTATCATGATCAAAGGATTGCGTAATGTAATGTATTTGGTGCCATTTGATCAACTATATCAGTGCATGGTTTCGACATGCAGTATACTAAAGATATATGTACAGTGAGTTGACACTTTATTAGGTAAAGCTCGCTGAGAACTATTTTCATTGCCAAATGAACCGTAGCACGTACAGTACGTGTGAGTATACAGTTACTGAGTGTAGGCCATTTCAGTTTACTGTAATTTTATTGGTACAGCGCTTTCAACACTAGCCGTTGTCACAAAACAGCTTTACAGAAATACGTATGTAGATTTAGATCCCTATTGAACAAGCCAGAGACTAAATCGGGAAGGAAAAACTCCCTGATTTGACATGAAGTAGAAACTTTGAGAGGAACCAGACTCAAAAAGGGAACTTATCCTCGTCTGGGTGACACCGGAGAGTGCGGTTATTAATCATTACTGTGCACAGGTGTAGAAGCGTAAAGTCAAACAGTACTTAGTGTGTGCCGAAAGGATGTTCAGTATGAGCTTGTGAATATGAGTCCAGGGACAAGCACAGGACAGTCTTTATGAATACAGCAGCAGCTCTTACAAGAGAACCAGAGACTTGAACTGACAAGGTCAGATTTGATTTCATGTTGTCTAGTAACAACTGTTTACTCAATTAGTGCGGTGCAGCATAGTTTTTCAACTGTGGGTTGTGTGTGTGTGATACTGTGTTTTTATTTTTTGTCTTTCCATGTATCTTTCAGAGAGCCAAATCCGAGATGGCAGCCTGCTCCAGGCTCCAAGGCGGCCATGTTGGTGAAAGTGAGCAGCAGTGGCAGGAACCAGCACATCACCCCTGCTAGCCCCCGCCCCCTCCTTCATTTGAACGTGTCCGGCAGCAACACCCCCCCTCCTAACCCCACATACCCCAACAGGACTGCCTCCTTCGGCAAGATGGACCCCAAACAGAAGGCAGACAGTGGCAACTTCAGCTTGGTGATGCCCAGCTCTGGTGCCCCTTCATCTACCACCGTTCTCCGCCCTTGTTCCCCTCAGTACGCAGCCACACCCCCTGTGCCAATCTACGATGAGCCTCCAGCTCCGGATCCACCCATTTATGATGAACCACCAGCTGACATGGAGGTGGAAGGGGCTGCCTACGTGACCCACGACCCCTATAGACCTACGCACAGCATGCCGCGATTGGCTCCGCCCCCTAAACTTCTCCAGTTCCCCCAAGCCAAGCACAAGCGCCATCCCTCGGCTGGGGAGTACAGTGCGGCTGGGCGCGAATGCATCAAGCACATGGTGAATGTGGACCTCCAGCCAGGAGAGAGCCCGAAAGAGGAGCTTTCCATGGAGAAGAAGCAGCCGTGGCACAGCCGTCAGAGCAGCCTGGCGTCTCAGGAGTACCCACCACCCTCCACTGTCACCTACCAGGACTCGGGCTACTCGACGGGGCCCTCGCCGAGTCTGCGCAGGAAGAACCGCAGGAGGGCGGTGCCAGGGCTTGGGGCGGGAAGTGGCAGCGAGCTCAGTGACAAGCTGATGGCTGAGATGAAGGTGGCTTTAATGACTTCAGAAGGTTCACTGAAGAGCAAGACACTGCCTGGACCAGTTTCAGGCTCAGGCGATGATGCGTTGGGCAGCGAGCGTTCCCTGTACAGCAGACACGGAGATGCAGCGCCGACGTCAGCCGAGGGGTTAGCAGGGGGGCAGAAGAGGACATACGAGAAGGTGGACTCATTGGAGAAGAGCGAAGCATCTCACACTAGCCTGTCCTCTCCAGAGCCACCTGCATCACCCTCACAGGTAGGATATTAATGTGTGCGCATGCATGAACATGTACTCTGTTTTAATACATTTACATGGTTTCCATGGCGCCCTATAACACGATTAGAAATCAGTGTGATATAATCATTTCTCTTGCACTTTCTATCACTGCATTTTTTTTCTTTCAGTGTAACAGACCACAATATGATATGTTTACACCACTTTAAAGGAACGCTCCTGCGATTAAAAAATAAAAAATAAAAATCTCCATATGGACTGTAGTGTGTGTGTTGTTACCATGGACGTATATTTTGGCACGTTTGCCTGTACTGAGAAGCGCACAGTAAAAGTCACTTATAATAGAAGTCTAAGGTGCATTTCATCGATAAACATTTATGTGACACACATTTTCATAGAAAGCTTTAATGGATTCCTCTGCCAGATTGAATATTAAGCTCTAAATAGCTACCATTCATCATTTGAGAGACTGCACTGTGTTTTCAGAGGGAATCAATTGTGGTTATGCATTACCATTGTAGTTGAGACTGATCCCACATGGCTGCTAGAAATGATGGATACCAGATTGACTTTTTCTTGAATTGCTCCAGTGTTATAAACTTTATAAGAACAGATTATCGCATGCCATGCGAAGACATCTTATTTGGTTGTAGATTCACATTTGTGTTATTATTCTCAGTGCGAAAAAGAAAAAAAAAAATACAACAAAATTCTTATCCCTGATAATCGCTGCAGGTATTGTGGCTAGAGATTACATTGCAAAATGCGGGAGTATTCCTTTAATGTTCTTACTTTCACTCCTTGTGTCTGTCCTGCCTTTTCTTTTGTCTCAGTCTGGGTCGTAGTCACAGTGTTTCTCAGTTAGTTTGTTGGAATGGAAAAGCAAAACAACAGTCTACATCCGGTCTCCGTGGAAACAATACAGTAGTGAGGGACTAAGAGCTTCCCGTCTCAGAGGGAGCAAGTGTTCCATTCCAGAACAAGTGTGTGTGTGTGTGTGTGTGTGTGTGTGTGTGTGTGTGTGTGTGTGTGTGTGTGTGTGTGTGTGTGTGTGTGTGTGTGTGTTTGTCCAGAAGGATAGGAATATTTGACAGTTTGTGGGGAAATGTGGCTGATTCTTTACGAGGACAATAGGAAAATTGCTTCTTTTTTTTTTAAACTGCACCTTCTATATAGAAATGTATTAGGTATTTTATATATATATATATATATATATATATATATATATATATATATATATATATATATATATATATATATATATATATATATATAAGGTGCAGTTAAAAAGAAATTGCCTTTTATACTCAGTGGGTATAGAAAAGAATCACCCTCCTTTAAAATAATCACATTTTGTTGCTTTTCAGCCTGAAATGAAGACGGACACAGTTTTTGTTTTATCCAGCTGTATTTACTCAATGCAACTTATAACATCCAAGTGAAAGATATAACACCAACATGTCAGAAAAAAAAAATAAATAAATAAAAAACAGAATCACTGAGTTGGAAATAGGATGTGTAGCTACTCACCTTCTCAATGGCACACAAAGCCATTTGATTTTCAACTGTGATCATTTTGATTAGCTCAGCATGAAAAGAGCTTTCCTGTAGCATTGTGTAGTGCAACTGAAGCAAACAATCAGCTATGGGTGGGAAGACACTGTCAATAGATCTCCGAGATAAAGTTGTGGACAGGCACAAGTCAGGAGATGGATACAAAAAAATTTCAAAGGCTTTATCAATGCCTAGAAGCACAGTGAAGTCTATTATTAAGAAGTGGAAGGTATTGGGTACAACACAGACCCTCCCTGGATCAGGATGTCACTCCAAACTGGAAGAAAGAGCCAGGAGGAAACTGGTCAGAGAGGCTACCAAGAGGCCTACAGCAACACTGAAGCAGTTGCAGGAATTTATGACAAAGAGCGGTCATTGTGTGCATGTGACAACAATATCACAAATTCTCCATAAATGAGAATTGTATGGGCTTGTATGGGAGGGTTGCAAGAAAAAAGCCACCCACGACTGAGTTTTGCCAAAACGCACCTTGAATATTCTGAGGCCACATGGAAAAAGGTGTTATGGTCAGATGAGACTAAAATTGAATCATTTGGCCTCAACACCAAACGATATGTCTGGCGGAAATCCAATACAGCTCACCATCCAAATAACACCATTCCTACAGTAAAGCATGGAGGTGGTAATGGGTGGTAATGGGTCATGTTATGGGGGTGTTTCTCTGCAGTAGGGACTGGAGCACTTGTCAGAATAGAAGGAAAAATGGATGGGGCAAAATACCGTCAAATTCTTGAGAAAAATCTGCTGCCCTCTGCCAGAAAGTTGTCAATGGGAAGAAGGTTTACCTTCCAACATGACAATGACCCAAAGCACACAGCAAAACTGACCACACAGTGGTTGAAGGAGAAAAAGTTGAATGCATGGCCTAGTCAGAGCCCAGACTTAAACCCTATTGAAAATTGCAAAGTCTAGATGTGCAAAGTTAGTAGACATATCCCAACAGACTAAAGGCTGTAATTTAAAAATTAAGGCAAATTAAAGCAAGGGGGTGATCCTTTTTCCAACTCAGTGATTCTGTTTTTTAATTAAAAAAAAAAAAAAATGTCTGACATGTTGGTGTTATATCTTTCACTTGGATGTTATAAGTTGCACTGAGTAATTACAGCTGGATAAAACAAAAACTGTGTCCATCTTCATTTCAGGCTGAAAAGCAACAAAATGTGAGTATTTTAAAGGGGGGTGATTCTTTTCTATACCCACTGCATGTGTGTGTGTGTGTGTGTGTATATATATATATATATATATATATATATATATATATATATATATATATAAACTAAAAGAGGTATTGGCTACTGAGGTTAAGGTTAGTGTTAGATATAGCATTAATAATTCATTAATAATTATGTCAATACAAGGTCCTCACTAGCATAGTAAAACCATGTGTGTGTGTGATTGTACAGATTAAGATTTCATGGATTGCTCTTAGTGAAAGTGCTTCTTCCAGTCTACTTTGCAGTCACCTGGCACAGGATTTTTGATTAATTGTCAATCTCTTTATTTCACTTCTATATAAGGCTTTATAAAGAGAAATTGAGTGAGAGTGGTGTAGAAAAAGAAAGAAAGATATAAAACCAGCACACAGCACAAACTGATGATGATAGGTTGTGTACTAAAGAGAGAATCAACATGAAATACCTTATCATTTAGGCAGGCAGGGGGAGGGGGGGGGGGGTATTTTATTAATCAAATATATATATGGAGTGAGTTGATTAGTTTCCAATAGCAGAGTATCCTAAGTATTTTGTTCCCCTTATACCACAGCACTATTTCAATTATTATTATTTTTTTATTAATGAATGACACATTGTACATTTTATTCATTTATAGTTGTGTTTACTGTCAATTTAGTTCCTGTTGTTACTTATGTTATAACATCTATAAACAGTAGTAAGGTAATAAGATGAAGACAAAAATACGCCTGAGAAACTACAGAAGTCTCTGTTCTGAAGACTTCACTGTGGTGGAAAAACCTAACGTTACAGCTCCACGTCTGACTGTTACAAAGCACTGACACGAGAGACTCCTTCCAGAACCGCTAAACAAACATCTCTGAAAACCTCACCATATCAACAATACAGTACTTTGTAAATATGCTTATGTGAGCGTCCACCTGTAGATTAGCTGTTACTATAGAAACAGCCTTGCAGCCAGCACTATTATAACAACAGAGCTGTTGTTATAGAAAATTAATTAACACCAATTAACCTCGACTAAATAAACTTCCTCCCTCTCTTTCGTTTTCTCTGTTACCTCTGCCATAGTAGGTGCATTGGTCTGGTTCCAAAATGTATTTTTATTGCAAAATTGAAAAGTGTAGAACAACATCGCCTCTAACAGTAGGAGAAGAAGGAGTGCCACCTTAATCTACTGTAGTGCTTTGTTTTTGTAGACAATAGGGGTTTATTGTGTGTGTGTGTGTGTGTGTGTCTCAAGATATGATAGATGAATTTGTAGTCATTAATAACTTATACAGGTTTTTGTGTTTAAGTGTGTTTGATACAGCTGAAACACTAAAACTGACGAAGAAAGTGCGAAAGAGAGTAATTGCCATATGTGATCAGGTTGAAGCGTGTTAAAGAAGCAGAAGCATTTATTTGTCACATATACATTACAGCACAGTTAAATTTGCATATACCAGCTTGTTAGGAAGCTGGGGATAGAGCACAGGGCCAGCCATGATACAGCATCCCTGAAGAAGAGAGGGTTAAGGGCCTTGCTCGAGGGCTCAACAATGGCAGTGCTAGGACTGGACCCCTGACCTTCTGATCAGTAACCCAGAGCCTTAACTGTTGAGCCACCACTACCCTGGCGGTCAATGAAGACGGCGGTAACGCACTTTACTTAGAGCCGGCGATGGCCTTTGTGCCCTCGGACACGCCGTGCTTGCCCAGCTCGACGGGAAGCAAAGGGCGCACAACGGTCTGTATCCCCCTGGAGGTGATGCATATCATCCAAGTAAGGGATTAAAAAATGAATGAAATAGGATATTTAGATATGTTTCTATTTTATATTAACATGTCCCCAAAAGCAGAACATTAATTATCTACAGTTTTATATATCGTTGAAGAATTCTATTAATTTTTTTCATAAAAGTTAGAGTAAGAACAACTCTCTTTAGTGGACTTCTTGGTTGTAATGTAGTTTTGTGTAGTGCATTGTGTATTTTTTTTTTTTTTCTTTTCTTTTTCTTGAAGATCGATTTCCATGTAATAATCCCTCAGCCGTGTGGGTTTTACATCCCAGCAGTTAAAGCGATCATTTATTTGCTGCCAGAACACAAGGCTAAGATGACAATGGAAAGATGTTTGTGTGCAGACAGCGTGTTTCGAAAAGGAATCATCGTTTGGTGTCATGGAGTCATAGGGAGCAAAACAGATGCCAGCAAGGATTTTAGCCAAGAGCTGAGGGGTCAGAGCTGAAAAATGACCCACGACCGATTGAACAGGACAGGGTGAAAAAAAGAAGAAAAGCCGCCTTATGCGTTAGCCTTATCGAGGAAGAGGTCACAAATCAGGATCGTGTATCGGGCTTGAGTTTTGACCTTTCCATTGTAGATATATCAGGTTTAAAAAAAAATAAAAAATTAAAAAACGTTTAAGGTCTGTAAGCATGGATGAAGAAAATGAGGTAAAGCAGTCAAGGCAAAGGGTGTAGTGATGAGGAAAGACAGGAACGTAATGTGGCTAGAGTGGTTGGGTCTTAACCTTAATCTTTGTGTTAGCGATCTGCTGTTATGGCTCACTGCTCCACAATTCCACATGCTTCATTAACCATTAAATCAACCATAGTGCGCTCTGTCTCTCTCTCTCTCTCTCTCTCTCTCTCTCTCTATTGCTTATGAAACCTTTACCATTCAACTAGGAAGCATAAAGCACATATGCAGAGTTTGGAAAATCTGACCTCAAAAGTGACGTTTCCCCCTCAGATACCCTACAGACAGCAGGCAAAGTCATCAGTGAAATGATTTTTAATAAGTCTGCATCATTCAAGCAGTATCCTGTAACCCAGTGTGCCTCTCTGATGGCTGGTCGTTCAATGATATCACATCGAAGCATTCTTGGGAAATGATATACGTTTGAACCATATAGGAGAACATAATAAGTTATGCTTTGTAAGGCAAGGAACAGAATATCAACGACAGTATTAAGTAAACAGATTATATTTGGTGCTGTGAATTACTGAACGGACGGAGAAATCTGGGAGCGAAGTGAGGGAGAAGGAGAGGGAGGCTGAACACTTTTATGTTGTGATCTAATCTCCATATTGGGTTACCTATTTTGGGAGCAAGTGCAATTTGTGCAGATGTTTCCAGGATTTCGATCCTGTTCTGGTCGTTCTGGTTACAGGGGAATGAGTAAGCATATCGCCTGCCGCCTACACAACGCACACACGCGCACACACACACACACACACACACACACACACACACACATTTGTATTACTATCCTTCTGAGGAACGTCCATTGACATAGTTGTTTGTTAATGTAGCTAATTAATGCTTTGCCTAACACCTAGACCTAACCTATTTACTGCCACAGAAGTCAAAGCAGTTGGTTTGTTTTGTTAAACATCTCTGATAACACTTGTCCAGTTGCCTTGACGTACTATTAGGACATTCGTAATGACTTCCTTTCTTCCATCACTTAGGCAGGAACACTGGAATCCAAAAGCCAGCCTGACCTCCGCTCCCAACGCGGAAAAGACCACCACGATGATGATGACGTAACACGTCACGGCACCACTTCTGTCTCCTCACTGCCTGCCCTCCAGGTGCATACCCCCAGCCCCGGTTCCACCTACCAGTACCCCTACTCTACCCTATGCAAACCCCCGATTGACGTGGATATGGAAGCATGGGCTACCAAGAACCTGAACCAGCACACGCGAGGCCTGCTGCGCCGACGCGTCTCCATCGCCACCATGCTGTCTTGGAGCAGCGCTTCCATCAGGAAGCCTATGCTGATCACGAGCGACCGCGCCGTCAAGAAAGAAGCGTGTGACATGTTCAAGCTGGTGCAGGCGTACATGGGCGATCGGCAAGTGACACGCCTCGACCGTCGCCATGTCGCCCTTCATGTAGTGACCAAGTGCTGGAGCATGCAGGGCCTGAGGGACGAGCTGTATGTCCAGCTGATCCGGCAGACCACGGACAACCTGAACCTCAGCAGCCTCTGTGCCGGCTGGGAGCTCATGGCCATCAGCCTGGCCTTCTTCTCTCCATCACCCAAGTTCAGACGCTATCTTGAGGGTTACATTCAGAGACACCTGGAGCCCAGTAATGACAAGAAGAGTGAGTATGAATGAACTATTGTTTATGACCATAAACTATATATGCGATATCAAAGAAAACATATAATTATTCTGTTTTAAAGACATGATGTTTCAGAGATGTGTTTTTTTAAGGGCAGGCAGCCATTAAATTTGTCTTATTCAAGTGCATACCGTATAGTTACTGAATTTATTTGTTTTTCAAGCGCACACAGTAGGTAGCTAATACGTTTGTTTTCTGTTTCTCGCATGCACACAGTATGTAGCTGATAAATTTGTAAATTTGATAAATTTCAGCTTCCGATGTTTTTCTGTTCACTTCTACTATTTTGGAAAACCAACAGCGCCTGTTTATGTTCCAGGTGCGCTTGTCTGGCTCAGAGCGCTGGTACATGCGCATAAAACGTCAATATTGATTTCAGTGCTAAAATTAAAATGGCCTGGTGCCTGTTCAAACAGGATGCAAAGCTGGGGAATGGGAGAAAAATAAAACACCGGGAATACTTGAGGTCATAGTTCAAAGGCCATGGAACAAAGCACGACGATGTGTTTTTCAGAGCGAACGTTAAAGGTTGTGTAGATATTTTGCACATAAATGTTTGCGCTCAAAAGTTTTTCTTTTTGTTTTTTGTTTTGTTTATCAGTATTACAAAGGATTGTGGAACAACAGGACATAAAGAACAAGAAGAACTCGAAGTCCAGGAAGAAGAGGAAACAGAACAATGAAGAAGAGGAAGAACAGGGTACATGTTAGTGAAGCATGGCACACATGCACACACACACGTATACACACACACACACACACACACATACACACACACCACGTGCACACGTGATTCTATGTGATAGTGGGAGTGGTGCGCTATTGGAGATTGAATCTTTTTATTGTGGGAGGTGTAGTACTGCACTCAAGTTTCAACTGCTAAATCCCATAAGTAGAGATATAACCGGTCGAAAGAGTGGATGAAATGTTTCTGTGGTACAGGCTGTCTGTTTTAATACTTCTAATATGTATAAAGGTCTGGGAAAAGTTTCACATGGCCAAATTATGACATTTTCTACTATATATAGTGGAAAACTGTTTCCACGAACCGAAATACATATCTCTTTAGCACATATCACAACCAGAAGTTATAACATCTTAAATCCACATTTTTACATTCATGGCATTTGGCAGACGCCCTTATCCAGAGCGGCTTCCATTTATCTCATTTATACAACTGAGCAGTTGAGGGTCAAGGGCCTTGCTCAAGGGCCCAGCAGCGGCAGCTCGGCAGCGCTGGGATTTGACCCTTCCGATCAGTAGTCCAACGTCTTAACCACTAAGCTACTACTGCACCAGTGAAAAGGGAGAAAATGACATTTAAACTTTACATTCCAATTCCACTGAAAGACATCCTGCTTACCTCATTTGAAGTTTTCCAATGGGATAAGTGTTATCGCTTCGATTATCTGCTTACTGGTGGGTTGACACCCCGTCCAGCGTGTCCCCCACCTTGTGCCCCGAGTTCTCTGGGATAGTCTCCAGGCTCCCCGACAACCCTGTGTAGGATAAGCATCTATGGGAATATAATATAATATGGGAACTGGATGGATGGATAACGGCGTACAGCTGCATCACAGACATTTTGACAGCCGATATCTGATTAACAACCGAACTGATGAGGCTTATGTCCAAATACAACAACTTGATCAAGTTGTGACATTCACCGGGTGAGAAAATCACACGTAGCCAGCAAGGTTTTAAACTTAAACTTACAAAAAAAAAAACATTTCTATGTGATTTTAGTACAAAAGGTTTACATATATATTATTTGCAGAACGACCCAATTTTGGTCAAAAGCCTTTTTTTTTTTTTTTTTTTTTTTTTGGCTGTTCTCCAGAATTCAGGCAAGCGGCATCCAAAAGTTTTTCCAAATTCTGGAAATCATAAGAACGAATGGGTTGTGCGGTTCTCAGGGATGAGAATGGCACGGTTCCCGGGTTTGTCTCAGCTGCACTGCAGGGACTGTGACGATTGTGTCAAAACAGAATTGTCGCAAGCAGCGTAATGAAATTACGCTGTACATTTCAGAACTACATGGAAGAGGTTCAGATTAAACTTGCGTTGACCTTTATTGTGATGACCTTTCACCCTTTGCTCATGCGCTCATGTTTTGCTGCTTGCCATGTATGGCACGGCAGTATGAGCATGCACAATACAAGCTCCAGAGGCGTTTATGACTCATCACTTGTGTAAAAATAAAAGTACCGTGGAATCTTTTCACTTTGCCAGAGGTTGCGCTGCCTCCGATACAGAACGCTCCTAAGTAATTGCTTGTTATTTAAACACAGGTATTTTAAATGCTGTGTACAAGTCATAGACACCGTGCGTGTTCCCTTTTTGACCAGGTCACACTGTTCAGTAGTTCCTGGTGCACAGGAAAGTGTGTCCCCCGTACGAGGAACCAAAAACGTTCCCTGAGCCGCAACTTAGAAGCTAAAACGAGCTCTGATTTGCTGAACAGTTCTTTAGTGTCCAGAGACGCGTCAGTAGATTTCGTCTGAGCTATGTTTTGTCTGGTTGCAGATGATAATGATGACCTACATTGGAGAAGAAAAAGCTTCCTCTGTTTACTGTTTGTCTGTCAATTTGTTTGAATATCCTGCAACCCACACACACACACACACACGATTAGAGCTCAGAGCAGTGAGATAATCTCCAAGTCCCACGCTCTTTTGGTCCGCCTCCAGAATGCTCAGTGAAAGTGAGAGATTACGAAAGAGAGCAAAGAAAAGAGAGAAAGAGAAGAGGAAGAAACTGCAAGTCAGAGTGGGGGGGGGGGGAGGGGGGGCTTTAACAAGATATCCGTTAAAAAGAGAGCAGGGAGCAGACAGACTGCACCAGCAAAAAAAAGAGGAAAGGGTATTTTAATCAGACTCTTTCTTTTTCTAGTTGAACCCACTTTTAACCCAATTTTTTGCTCTTATTCATACTCGCACAGTCTGGAAGGAAAGGGCTGCGAATAACAAAGCGTCCTGTTCAGAACACGATATGTAATTAGCCTACACAGGTTATCCAGAGAGAAGGCGAGTCGTCTCGACGAGGAAGGGATGTCTCACGGCGGAGAGAGCAGACGAGCTGTATACCTGTGAACGGGTTTAAAAGACTTTTGAAGATCGTTTCAGAGTTTTCCCAGCATAGTGACAGATGTGGGAATCTTTTGTTTGGTAGCGTGCGGATGGCGTGAATGTGGTTACTCACCACCTCTACACACTGCCTGCAGCTCAGCCAAGTGTAATTAGCTGAGTCAGGATGAGTGTGTGTCAGTCATCCTGACCCTTCTTATACAAGTAGCACTTGTGCATCATATTCGGCTGCATGAGTGTGGCCTCGCCGAGGTAACGACCAACCGCAGAGCCGCATGCAGCTGCGTCTAGGGATGCATCAGGACCCCTCTGAGACCACATCCCAGAACCTAATGCACGAACTCATAGCTGATCAAACAGATGTTGTTGTTATGTTTTGTTTTGGGTTTTTTTTGTTATTTTTAAGTCACATTGCAACTTGAGATGAGATGCTGAGAGGATGATTTGTAAAGGTGCAGTTTCTGCGGTCGGGTGCAATATTTAAAAGTATTTCTTGTTGCTTTTTTTTTTTTTTTTTTTTTTTTTTTTTTTTTTTTTTTCATTTCAGGCTTCTGTTTACATTTTTTCTGGCCCGTATATTAGCCCCATCCCCAGCCAGAACAGTACGATTTTCCAGGTTAATTCAATAGGATCAGTAGATCCAATAGAGGAGGTGGGTGAGCTGAGGAGGAGGCTTAGGCTTACCAGTGTTTTATTGCCATTGGGGTTCGCGTCACAGGCATCAGAGCACTCCGAAAATTACAAACTGCTCCTTTAAACGCTCCTTTCTCAAAGCACAAAGGCAGATTAGTCACAGTGGTGTGTGGCAGGGGTTCTGGCTTACTCAAGCCTCTTCTCTCTGCCTCTGGCTACATACTCTGAATTGTAAAGTGTCAGCCTTTGCCCTCGGATTAGTTTTGTTTTTCGGTCAGAGTTTCAGGGTTTGGGAAATGGCTTTACGTGAGCAGGGTAGCAGGGTGATTTGTTGCTACCCGGTCAGATGAGTAGTGTTTGAGCATGGATTAATTATAAAGCATATCAGTGCCAGATGTAGATTGGAGTTCTTAGAGTTTGCTCTCATAAATGGCTTTACAGTTAACCCATTCCTGATTAATTACCGCTAAATTACCATTCTAGTGCGTGTGTGAAAGGGCCTTAAGATTATAGCCTAGGTACAACAAGTACTACTCGAATTTTTATTTTTTTTTTTAAATAATTAAAAGTACATTTTTAATCAAAGTTATGTTTTTATATTCAGGCCAGGTTGACTGGAGAATAAAAATGTGATGTAAGCTGGTCTCTCTAGTCCTTGTCACGTTTATATATTTTTTTCATCAATCTATAAAAATACTCTTTTTAGTATATAGCCTTTTTGCTATGACGCTCAAAATCTAGTTCAGGTTTTTAACTTTGAATTCCCACTGATAATCCTTGAGATTTTTTTTTTTGTAATAAAAGTTGGTAAATTAAAGCAATAAGCCACAGTAAACCCCTTTACCCAAGATAACACACGCCCTCTAGTGGCTCCTTGCCTCTATAAAACGGCGCCAAAAATCAATATGACAAAATCCAGTGTTCAATAAATAATTTCATGTGATAATATTTGCAATAAACAATTCATTTGCCATGTAATGTTTTCTGTTGACAGGAAGCTTTGCTTGCTAAGTAACATCAGAATGATAGCTTTAGTGTAACAGCTTTATTGATTCAAACGCAGTATTCACGGTAGCACACAAATACAGTTTGCACGTAAGGATTTTAACGGTTTTGAACGCGGCTCAGCTGAATTTAGGAAAAAAAAAAAAACAAGCCAAACAATTATCTGTAAACTGAACCAGGATTGTTTTATCAAGTTTATAACGAAATGATGAAGAAGGAAAAAAAAATGAAAGGGCCTGAATATTTTCTGAATGGACTGTACACACAAGTACATGTCTGTCATCAGTATGTCAACTCATCCCTAACTCCTTGCTAGTCACTGGTTTGACAGGTGGGCATTAGAATAGGAGATAGAAAGAAAAACAGAGAGAGAGAGAGAGAGTACTTTAATGTAATTTATTGATCCCGGAGGGAAATGGTTTTGTTGCTGCAGTACAATCAATGACAGAAATGACAAGAACACAGAATATGCACAGAGAACACAGATCACAGTATTAGTTTGCACCGTGGGCTTCAGGAAGCCTGTAAATGTTTGAGTTGTGTGCCAAAACTGAAGTCCTGTGAAAGAGGAGCAGATTTCAGGGGTTTTGAATCGGGAGCCAGCTCATTGAGAGGGGGTTCAGGCAGGGGCCTCTCACTGTCTCACTGCGCCAGCCTGGAGGGCTGTTGTGTGGCAGCGGGTGGATGGGGCGGGGTCAGAGGGGTTCTGTGGAAAAAAAAAAAAAGATGCTTTCCTTAATATGTTAAGCACTTCATCGGAAAGCCGAGATTCTTTCTTCTGTGGGATTAAAGAAAAGCCATTACAGCAGTGACTATTGGTATGCAAAACAGTCCTTTGCTATCTCTCCTTTCTTTCTTCTCCCTCTTTGTCTGGCCTGAAGTAGTGGTGTCAGTCGGTTATTCTTTGTTTTCCTGAGGCCACTAACACAAGCGGAGGAGGACCGGGAGAAAGAAAACAAGACAAAGAGAGAGCGAGCGAGAAGGAGGACGGCAGAGAAGGATATGTGTATCTGTGAAAACAAGACTACTCCTTAATGTGAGGCATGAATGAAGGAAGTTTTTTTTTGTTTTGTTTTTTAAAGCTGTAAAACAAGAGGCTGGATATGAGTGGAAAAACTAAAAAGAACTAGGAAAAGGAAGTTGGTTTAAAATGATGAGAGGAGAGGAAATGAAAGATTAAACGAGACACAAGGATAGCGTCACTGGGGGTGAGATGGATCAAACAGAAACAGGCGCTTGTGAAATGTCTGACCCGTGTGGTGGATGTGTTTTCACTGCCCTGATAACTCGAGAGCTACTGATGTAACACGCCAGCTGTAAAAGCTGCAGGTTTTTTTTTCCTCTCCACCTTTTTTTTTTGGCTTGTAACCAGGCTGAGGGTGTTTTAAACTAGCTCAGGTTACAAACTCTCTTTGCAGGCTGTAACATATCTTAAGTGGCTTTGAATCATCCTGTGTGCACTGTAGGTGTGTGTTTGACTGTGTTTTTGTATTCTCAGCCTATAATAAACTGGCCATTTGTTTCTTCAGCCCAACCAGAAGAGGTGTCTTGCCAGAGGTGCCAGTAATGCTCAGACGCCTTAATTACTGCAGTGGAAAACGCTTTCTCTCTGTCCACTCTTGTGTCTAGAAGAAGTCCTAGTCCTTCTACATAGTCCTTCTCCTCACACCCCCAAGTAGACACCGATACAGCTGCTGTCCTTCTTTTGTTTTTCATAACAGGCCCTTGTTCTATTCATCATACACTCCCTTTTTCTTTTTATAACAAATGAAAATGCTCCTGTTAGCTGTTCTTACAAGCTGCAAACCTTAACATAAAGTTTACACAGTTGTTAACTTCAACAAGAAGTGTTTGTCTGTAGAATGTGGTTGTTTAGGTGAGGTCTTCCCATCCCTTTTCTCTCTCAGCTTTAGAAAACCTCTTCCTCTGTTTCGTCTCGTCTTCTTATAGAATAATTACTATTATTACTCTTTATTATTACTATTATTACTTTCTCTCTCTCTCTCTCTCTCTCTCTTCATGTATTCGAGACCCCATATTGTTGTTTCTGTGGTCCAGAGTCAGATGCTTCAGATCTGTATATATCATCATCCAATAGCCAAGAACCTCCTCACTGAACAGGACACGAGAAAACTCTTTTTACTTTATTATTTTCAAATTATGGATCATTCACTTTTAACCATTTATCTGTCAGAAATGTTCCAATTACAAAGTGAAGCACCGTGGCCGTGAGATTACCCTGCTTCACAGCAGTGCCGTCGTAGCGTCGCTGGCGCATCACTTTCCCCCGCACCCCAAATACTGCAGTAATGACAGAAGAACTCGTGTCTGTTTGACTCCGTGTGTTTGACCTCGCGTGTATTTGTAGTGAGATCTGCCATATTGGTTTACGCCATGTATATTTTTCTCAGCTTCAGCTAAACTGTAGTAAAACATCCTGGGGAAGAAAAAAAAAAAATACTCAAGCTGGTTTTCATCTAAACCTTGAACACACATTAGTGTAACTAAAATATACACGTGTGTATATATAAGTTCAGCTCCACACAATTCATATTCCAGCTCCTTCAGTCCCTGATCTTTGCAGGTGTGTTAACACCTTTTAAAACCTGCACTACATAAGCTGGGTTCTGTTCTTACAGAAAGCAATGACTCCCTGTTCACCCTTTGGGAAGTTCAAAACAATTCCCTGCTGCATACATAGTGATGTTTCAGCAGTAAGCCCTGTCATTGATTAGTTATCTGTCATTCATGTTCTCCACAGGTCTGCCAATCAGCACTTACGCCAAGTACTGCTACCGCAAGCTGCAGAAGGTTGCTGTGACCGGGGGTAAAAAGGTAGGACTGTAATGCCTATTTATTTATCTCAGACCAGTTTATCTTGTGGCCTTACCAATAATAATAATAATACCAATAATAGAAGACGGGCCTTCTGGCAAACAGAGCAGTTGATTGAAAGTTATCCACACACTTGTGGTAAACAGCTTGATGAGCTATCTGAAAGGTCAGAGGTTTAAACAGGGTTTCCGGAGAGAACAACCACAGGTTTATGGTGCTGCCGAAAGAAAAGAGGCTATAATGTGTTCAAGCTGGCCCGAGACTGCTGAAGTGTATCATAGTGTAGCAGTGTTTAAGTGCCTGCATGTGTTAACAATCAGCCTTAAGAAAGCTCCATGAGAGCCACTCAGCCTGGGGAAAGCGGGTTACAGTAACCCCAGATCTCCACATCGCGCACGCACACACACACACACACACACACACACACACACACACATAGTAGTGAGAGACGCAGTAGCTGTGTCCCACCTCCTTCACTGTCCTTTCTCCAGTCTCCACCCTGTAATCAGCCATCCCACCACTGTCTCCACTGTTTCTCACTGAGGTGTTATATTTAGCAGCACACCACACAGCTGGTCACTGGATGCTAGTGTGAAGTTATTGTGCTCAAACACTTCCTACTGGTCCATCATATGCAAATCTTTGTCCTTTGATTTTAGATAGAAGTCTACATGGAACAAGTCTAGAATCTTTAGAAAGAGTGCTAACTAACTGATTAAACACACACACACACACACACACACACACACACACAAGCTTATCTAGCATTTTCAAACGCTAGCACTAATGATGGTAGCATTCCATCATGTGACTACAGTGTGTTACTTTCAACATTATGTTATGTTTATGTTTAATGTTGCTGGTTGAATTATTGGACATTGTGTGACCAATTTCCATGAGATGTTGGATAAATGTTATATTATATATAGATACATAGATGTTGGTTCAACGTTATATAGATATTTTAACAGGTTTTCAACTTGTCGAGCTAATATGTGACACTGGCCTCTGTATTCTGTGCTCATCCCTCAATCTCTCTCTCTCTCATTCTTTCTCTCTCTCTCTCTCTCTCTCTCTGAAGGGTCTGAGGAAACCTACCCTGGATGAGATTGATCACGGGAGGAACGCCATAGTGACGCCCTCGCTGTTCGGAAGTGCTCTGGAGGAGATCATGGAGAGGCAGAGCCAGCTGTTCCCTCACAGGAAGCTGCCCTGGGTGCAGGTGCAGCTGTCTCAGTGTGTCCTGGCACTCGGTGGAGCCCATACAGAGGGGATTTTCAGGTAAGACACATACGAGCATATCACGCACATAAGACATTGTTGTAGCACCGTCTACAGCAAGTATGGGAAATGTTACCATAAGCTACCATTTTCTCCTCAACTCGGTCACCTGCCAATTCCCATCCACCAGCCAGCTCTTCCACATCATCCACAACAACAACTACCAACCACATGCTTCCTCCAAGACACGTGAAGCCAGCCAGCCACAGCTTTTTCGAACTGTTGCTCTTGCTGCATCACAGGACAGCGTAACACACTCGGAGGAGAGTGCTATCTGCCCTCTGAGCTCACAGACGCCCATGATTGACAGGAAAGAGAGAGTAATGCCATCCCTTCCACTCACAGAACACTGCCAGGTTTTCTCCCTGGGCTCCCGGTCATGGATGCCTGTGGCATCATAGGGATTCGAACTTGTATTCTCTCAACAATAAGGCACCCACTTTTCTGTTTTAAGCATCCCTGAACGTCATTTGGCAGCATAGAGCACGCCTTTAACTAATGATAGTGTGAGGTTTTGGTTTGAAGAGACTTGGATTTGGAGTTGGAATTTTTGTCACAAGGAGTGAAATGCGTGGATGGGACTGCAGGGTTTCAGGTGTGGTCTTTCCTTCTAAAAGCATTTTCTTCATAACTCCATTATGCATAATTACCTACCTCATTTGCAGCTATTTCTAGCTTCCAAATAAGGTGCAATGTTACAGACATAGCAACATGTATTTCTCCGCACTCCTACACCATCTGAGGCAGTACAACACAAAATCAAGCAGCCTGCGTGCATATGACACAAAAACTGACTGTTTCAGGAAGAAGAAGAATTGTATAGATACAAACCACATATATGAAGATATTAAACACAGGTAGTAAGAGAGCACAAGGAAATTTGTGAAAACATTTCTCACACGGAACAGCTATTTGTCAGGTCAAGGTTTTTCTTTGCTGTGTTTTTTATTTGTGTTGGACAAAAGTACAGATGTGCTGCCATGAAAAAGGGTCATTTAGCTGCACAACTCACATTAATCAAGGATTAGGTTAGGATTGCGTGAGCACATTTCTCAGGTTCTTGCTAGAATTAAACTAATAAGCTTGTTCAATTCTAAACTTAGCTCCAATAGGGTACAGGCTAGGTGTAACAGCAGCAGAGGAAAGTATAATAACGTGCAGTCATGTTCACAGTGCAGTCATTTGAAACAATTAGTGAGAAATATGCAGTAGGGCTGAACCTAATATGGGATTAGAGTTGCATTTGCGATACTGGTGTTAATAAAATGCTCCAAAAACACTGCGCATGCAGGGGTATCGCTTTCAAAAACAGGCAAAACCGCAGAAGCTTGAGGGAAGAAACGAGTTCGTAATTCCGACTCTGCGAATGTCTAGTCGAGTTAATTATACCAGCTAAACAAGTTTGTGTCCTCTCCTCTGTCTACACTCTAGAAAAACAGCTCTCTGTAAAGTGTTGTAAAGTCTTCACACATGCTCAAAGCTATGAGAAATCCCCGGGCACTGGGTGGTCCCTAGAGGAGCTGTTTATCCAAACTGACCCCCATTTGTTTTACATTTGGCAAAAAGAGTGACAAAATCAAAAGCGTTAATCGTTTACACGGATCACTTGAGGCCAGCTGATACGTTTTCAAAGAGATAGTGCCTCAATATGATTTGCAACAATAAACCAAACAGCTAAACAGCTTTATCCAGGGTTGTGATGGAGATACGAACACGCGGATTATATTTACACTGTGTTGATCAGACTGGGAGAGATAATGCGGGATCAGTTTTTCCTTTCATATTCCAGTGAGTGCAGTACTGTGGACATGTGGAGCTAAAAAAGACAAACGCATTCTTTCCATCACTCTCTTTCCCTTTTTTAAATCATCTTTTTAATGACGCCCGTCACCTGTGTGCGTCCTGTCAGGAAATCTGCCCCTCACCATTTGTCATCTGATATTTTTTAATAACATTCAGATTTAAAGGGTTATTTGCTTCAGGGCCTCTGTGAATTATTAATGTTGCACTCTTTCCTGCTCGACTGGGACACACACTCCCACACACACACATCATTTCTCAATCATTTCTCTTTTTATTAAATTTGACTGAAATGGATGAAAATCATGCGCATATCGAGCCATGTCGTTGTCTTCAGATTCGGAGAAATATAGTGGATTGCTTTCTCTTTTGCACCTAGAGAACCCTTATAGAATGAAAAACATTCCATGGACCCCTTCAGGACACGATACGTGCATGAACCATATCCAACTATTCAAATGTTAGGCACATTATTCAATTATGTACCATCATATTCATTCACTGGAGTCGTTAATTAGAACTTTTCACTCCCAAACCAGCTGCATTACAGTTGAATCTATTACTGTTTACTACTGTTTTAAGTTACTGCACAGTAGATTCAATTCATCTCATTTTAAGTGACCAGTCATTTTGGTTAATAATTAATATAACCAAATGAAAACAACTTTCCTAGTTATCCATAGTGTTCTCCATTGCAACGACAACATCACAGACATGACTGACTATGCATCTAGATGAACCCCACATCGAGAGCCATGGCTGTGAACCAGCAACATCATTTCTTGTCAGTTTTATTTGATTAACTGAAATCTTGAAACGGAATAGTGGCCATAACATTAACAGTGTCTAGGGGTGTGTGCATGACTCCGTTAATGGCCGTGTGTGTTTTAATGTTGCAGAGTCCCAGGAGACATAGATGAAGTGAATGCCCTCAAATTACAGGTGGACCAGTGGAAAATTCCAGAAAACCTCTCTGACCCTAACGTACCTGGTAAGGGCAACATCATCAAAGATGCCTGTGATCTAACGTAACCTGTCTCACATTCAGAGGGTATTATTTGCTGACAATTTGAAGTGATGGACAATCCTTTGATCTCTCTCTCTCTCTCTCTCTCTCTCTCTCTCTCTCTCTCTCTCTCTCTCTCTCTCTCTCTCTCTCTCCCTCCCTCTCTCTCTCTCTCTCTCTCTCTCTCTCTCTCTCTCAGCATCACTGTTAAAGCTGTGGTACAGGGAGTTGGAGGAGCCTGTGATTCCACAGAGTTTCTATATGCAGTGTATCAGTCACTATGAGGATGCTGAGGCAGCCATCAGCGTAGTGCAGGCTTTACCAGAGCTTAACAGACTGGTACTGTGTTACTTCATCCATTTCTTACAGGTAACACACACACACACACAAACACACTCAGGCATAAATAAAGGGTACTTATTTTATTTAAAAATAAATGTTTGCACTCATTGATATGGTGAATTATTCTCTGAGGAGACATTTTACATTTTTGGAAGGAGTCTCCAGTGCTTTGTAAAACTAGGAAAAGCTGTAACATGAAAATGACATGAAATCTGCAGTGACACTGACATGAAAATCTGCATTATTTTTTTTATTTTGTTTTGTTTTATTAACTTTAAGAGAGAAAATAGAGGCTGGTAAGGGAACAACTGTTTATCACTGCTATAACATGAGTGATAACAGGAACTAACTTGTTTCACAGACAATCTGTAGCATTACATTTACATTTTATGTCATTTATACAACTGAGCAGTTGAGGGTTAAGGGCCTTGCTCAAGGGCCCACAGTGGCAGCTTGGCAGTGCTGGGATTTGGGAAATTAATTGGGGTGGTAACAGCATCATAGATCCTTTTCTCAGCTGAACAAGCAAAAGGTCTCACCAGTCACCAGTGCAAATCAGCTGTTAACACTTTAAGTGGCTGGTGCTTTGCCACTTCATCCCCTGTAGACTGATGTATTCACACATTCACACACGATAATTCATGTAATGCAGTCTTTACTAGAGCTCGTTGCATCGGTGTCCTCAAGTTCAAGGTAATAATGAAACTTACACATATATTCTGCCCAAATCATGTGCATGCTCACTTTGGATGTCACGGTTTCAGTCCACTTTTTTTTTTTTTTTAGGCAAGTCTGCATATGATTTCTCAGTTTCTCACTGATGTGTTATGTTGTTGCTCCTCTTTAATGACAGTTACACAAGTGACATTTGCTGGTTTTCTGACCAATTTGCTTAGAATTTGTGAAATTCGAATAGAAATTGAATTCGTGACATTTTCCCCTCTTCCCCTCAGGTTTTTGCACAGCCAGTGAATGTAAGTAAGACTAAGATGGATGTGAACAATCTGGCCATGGTGATGGCGCCCAACTGCCTGCGCTGCCAGTCAGACGACCCCCGCGTCATATTCGAGAACACGCGCAAAGAAATGTCCTTTCTCCGCATCCTCATCGTGCATCTGGACACCAGCTTCATCAAGGACCTTGTGTAACCTTTAAGCCATGACAATGTGCCTCCCTGCTCATCCGTGTGGCCACGCGTGTCTCTTTCTTTAGACCTACGGCATTGCCCGTTAACAGTCATGCCGTTTGGCCATGTCGGCGCTTTATAACTCTGAGAACAAGAATAAAGAAGGCATGCTGACGTCTTGAGGAAAGGGATGGATAACCTCGTTTGCTTATTAAACGTCTTAGCTAAAACCTCCAAATATGAATCACCAGCAAGCGACTCACTGATTCACTGAATACCAGCAATGGAGATTTTCGCCTGTTTGACCCGAATCGACTCGGAATCAGTTCGAGTGAATCCTCACCAGGAATGCAGATGCCACTGTAAAGACTGAATCAGTTCGGGAGCAAATCTTTTTGACTGGCGGACACTCCAGCATATCTGCGGCAGTCAGACTGTTAACATATGAAACCAAATGTGCAGGGATCTACGGCTCTTTGTATTATTACTAATAACTCTGTGCTTTCAGTAAGTTGGGTTTGGACACTATTTTTGGACAATTGTTATCTTTTTTTTTTTTCTCTGCTAGATTATCTGGGCAGTGATCCACAGTTCCTCAGTGGATTTCTCTAATTTAATATGGTTTGAGTGTGTTGGGTATTTAATGGATACTAATCTCTATGCTATGGAGTGTATGAGCCTCTCTTTTGGTCTTAGACGATCTTCAAACTCTAAAAAAAAAAAAAAAAAAAAAAAAGCCAGTCTCATGATGTGTGTGTGGTGTGTGTGTGTGTGTGGTGTGTGTGTGTGTGTGTGTATGCACTGCTCATGTTGACGTGTGTCTGAAAGAAAGATCTGTTGGCTCCATTATGGCCTGCTGACTTTAAACCTGGTGCCTGTAGTCAACTCTGTGTGTGTGTGTGTGTGTGTGTATGTGTGTGATGGCTTTCTGAAAGGTCATCCTTCTGTAATCAAAAGCTCAAAGCATGGAAGGTGCTTCAAAACAATCTCTCCTTTATCTCATCTCCTTCTGAGAAATGATGCGTTTGATGTAGTGCCTGCTATTTTTAAAAATTTTTTTTTTTATCCATTACGCGTGTCAGCAGAAAGGCACGCAGGACTGTTCACTGCATTCGAGCAATCGAGATCATACAGCTAGACAATATACAGTATTTAGCTCTGGAACCTCGGAGACCATTTACAGGCCTGACTCCGGGGAGTTCGGGTGTCCAGTAGTAGTGATTCAAGGCGACTGGACTTGTTGGTTGTTGAAATCATCTTGTCGCTCACGCGTGGGCTTTCATCAGTTCTTAAACCCACAAGATTAAAACACAACTCAATCCGCAGATGACGCGGATGACCGCAAAACTTCACGGGCATATTTTTACTTCGTTATTTTCCATAAGACGCTGCAATTTCATATCTCAGATGTGTGGTTAAGGACATAGCCAGGACCCAGGCTGTAGTATATTTAGCTCCGTGGTCAGACTTTGGGGTTTAGCACCCAGCATGGGAGCGTTTTGGCTCTTGATTTTGGAACGAGACCGTATTTTTTTTTTTTTTTTTTTTTTGACCGCATGTGTCTGCGCACACAGCACACCCTGACTTCTGTTTTTGTTAAGATGTAGGCCCCAAAATAGGATCAGGCAAAAACAGTCAGGCGTGATTAACTGCTTGTTAAAACCCCTTGCTGACATTTCCGTCTGGGTCCTGCTGCTCCACGCTGCCTTATAGCATGCATTACAGACGTCCCTAATCGTTTTGTCCGTGACTGGGACTCCTCGTGCCATAGCAGATGCACTCCAGTGCATTTCGTCTCATCACCCACGTCAGTCAATGCAAAACAAGCAACCTGATTGGAGAATACAGTAATCCAGCTGACTGCTCTTGTAGTCCCACTTCGGATTCATCATGAAACTTCTCACATGACTGAACAGCAGGTCCATGGCTCTGACGTTTCTCTGTTCTTCTGTAAATATGACTGTATGTCTCACATTATATGTTTACCTAATTTATCCCTTCTCAATCAAACAGTACTACATCCATGAGGCTATACTTACTTTATATCTTTTCAGTCAGTTCAGAATTCTGTCATATATCTTGTTTTTTTTCTTTCTTTCTTTCTTTCTTTTTTTTTTTTTAATATAATCCTTTTGATGATCGTGTTGAATAGTGAACAGAACTGTAGCAGAAATACAGCCACACATATCCCGTGTGTGTTGTCGACCTCCACTATGCTCCTGTATTGCACTTGTGTCCTCCCTCTCTGCGGCTCTCTGTGACCCTTGCAGGGACTAAAGACCTCTGACTCGAATTGTACATATTTTTTGTTGGCCTCTGATGGGCCGGCTAGAGAAAAGATGGATGGCAAGCATTTAATTTCCATCGTTTCAGAAAGAAAGAATAAAGTTTGTAAATCTGCAAAATCGTGACATTTTTCTCAGTTTGCTCACCGGCGTGTAGAAATCTATCCCTTTAACAATGGTGTTGGATCGACTGTCCAGTACTTTTTCAGTTTTTCAGTTCTGTGTTTCAACTAGGATTAAAGAGAATTACATAAGTACATACATACATATTATTCCATCCATTTTCTGTACCTCTTATCCTACACAGGGTCACGGGGAGCCTGGAGCCTATCCCAGGGAACTCGGGGCAGAATGCGGGGGACACCCTGGACGGGGTGCCAATCCATCGCAGGGCACAATCGCTCACACACCCATGCACACACTATGGACAATTTAGGGATGCCAAACAGCCTACAATGCATGCCTTTGGACTGGGGGGAGAACCACATGCACATTACATTGAAATGTGTTTAGAAACGCACATGCACACTTCTTATCTGCTATAGACTTACAATTGTAATGGCATTTCCACATGCGGCAAACCAAGCTTTCTTCAGCACGGTGCAGAAGCGTTCAGACAGGACAGCGTAGCTGATATACATCAGTCCGGTGTTTACCCCCGTCTTGTGTCGATCTGTGGCTCCAATTAGTACAATTCTAGTGCACTTAGATAGAGTAAAGATTAAGTAGCAAATCTTCCAACTTCCAGCTCAATCACAGCTACTCCAGACTCCATTAAATAATTTCATTGTGAACCAGGACCATTAGACTCTAATCATTCTTCCATCAGATGAATACTTCTCTGAATGCATGACTAATTGAGATAAACCCTTCTAATCATATGAAAAGGGTAGGAATGAGATGATAAACATGTTTCTGCACTTAATGGCAGCCAGGCAAACAATGCTAATATGAATAGTCAGCAGTCTACTGAATACTGCTCTCCGCTGTATTTCTCTCAAATTGCAACATTAATCACACGAGTTCTCATGTCCTTCACTGCACATATTTTGTAACGTTGTGCACATGGGAAAAAAAACCTAAAACCCAACCCAAATTCTCCCTCATCAGTAAACAATACGCCAGCACTGACCCACTGCAGGCCGTCACCGCAGCTTTCTGAGGTCCTCCCGCATCCTGATTTATCAGCACAAAGTATGGGAAAAAGGGATCCCAAGTGTTCTCACAAGACTGCAGTACCTGTTCAGCTCTACATTGAAAAACAGGATCTTCATTTTCCAGTGCCTGACCATGTCCAAAAGAAAAGATGAGCAAGGTCTCCCTCTGCTGGTTAACTGCTGCACTCGAATCTCAGGTCACAATAAGGTCCACTGCTGCTCCTTATATCATATCAATATCATTACACAGCTTTAGGAATGAATATACATATATTTATTAACATCTCGTTTTCTTTTTTTTTTTTTAATGAATAAAGGGTGTGCTTGTTTTTCCCACCTGATTTCTGAATGTTGGTTTACTTTTTGGGAAAAATTAGTAGATATTGAAGGGTCCATGGTGGCTTAGTAGGCAGCACGTTTGCCTCGCACCTCCGGGGTTGGGGGGGCTCGATTCCCGCCTCCGCTCTGTGTGCATGGAGCTTGCATGTTCTCGCCGTGCATCAGGGGTTTCCTCCGGGTGTAGTTACAAGAATAAGGAAAGTGAGTCTGGGCCTACCTCCTGGACATTTAATGGCTTAAGGGTGAAGAGGAGTTTGGGCCAGGTTACACCATTCTGAGCCCTTATCTTTCAGCTTGTGGTGAAATCTTAGTGTAGAAGATTTTAACACCCTAAACAGTGGTCTACACATCAACCACTATAGGCATTATAGAAGCAAGCAATCCCATTACAGCAAATCCCTAATATTGGCCTAATATTGACGCATATAGGCAGATTAGACAGTTTTATACAACATAGTATGACACTTTTAAGGGTATAGAAGACATTGGCTGGAGATAAATTATCCTATTTATCTTATTTTTAAGTCCAGTTGGTTTAGACTGTGGTGAGATTTTGATATCCCGGGATGTTGTAACCCCATAAACACTGGACTGCATTTGTTTATTGGTTTTATGCAGCATAACATGATCCTCCGAGAAGCATTTTCCTCCAGTTCCAAAATGAAAACAGCTAAAAAAGTACATTTGTGCAAGTGGTCTGACTGGAAAAGCCATTGCTGGTTTACTTCTCAGGTACTGAAAAAAAGAAAGACTGACAGTAATAGACTTATAGATGCCCTCAGCTGGTTCACTGTTGTATCTGCAATCACTTAAGATAGAGCAGAGAATATTTCAACCTCGTCTTCAATCATGAATGTGGTCTCAAAGTCATTTAAATGCAATTTTTATACTGTAGCGTGTAGTGCAGCTTTAACTCATTGCATTAAACGGCAATCGTTTCCCAAACCAAAGAATATATCTTGTGGTTTTTTTTTCCCCCCGTTTTTGTTTTGTCCTTTTAAACTCGACTGACGATCAGAACGTAACGTGTCTAAAGAAATCAGACTTTTGTTTCAGGGCTCCTGGTCATCTAGTGTAGAGAGTAGAGGTGCTAGGCGAGCGGCGTTGTACTCGTACACATACTCACTTGTGGATCTTGTGCACATCTGGCTGGAGGATTAAAAGCAAACAGAAGTCCACTAGAGGTTACGGCAGAGCCACGACATCTCTGTTCATCTGGGATGCGTGCGCTTCTCTATGGAGTTTATTTTGTGCCGAAAGTTTCAAATAATAAAATCCACAAGCAAAATGTTAATAATCAAAATGTAAAAAAAAAAATAATAATAAAAAGAAAAATATATATATACCGTATCTCTGAGCATTAAAAGATCTGCCCTTGGCCTGAATTTGCTGGCATGCCCACTCCTGGGATGATTGGCAACTGTCTTGAAGGCTCTCCATTTGTAAACAATCCTTCTCACTGTAGAATGGTGAATTTCAAATTGTTTGGAGATGGCTTGTAACCCTTCCCAGATTGATGATCAGCAACAATTGCTTCTCTGAGGTCCAGAGCATCCAACTGCCAATAGTTCTGCTTCTATAGAGGTACTCACACTTCCTGATGATTAACTGATCTTGTGCATTTCAGTAGTAACACCTGATTTCTGAATGTTGGTTTACTTTTTGGGAAAAATGAGTATGTGCATGCTCTCCCTGTGCATCAGGGGTTTCCTGCGGTACTGCGGCTTCCTCCCCCAGTCCAGAGACATGCGTTGTAGGCTGATTGGCATTTCCAAACTGTCCGTAGTGTGTGAATATGTGTGCAATTGTACCGTGCGATGGATTGGCACCCTGTCCAGGGTGTCCCCTGCCCCATGCCCAGAGTTCCCTGGGATAGGCTCCAGGCTCCCCACGACCCTGCGTAGGATAAGCGGTACAGAAAATGGATGGATGGATTAAATACTGAAATCTGTTGTTTTTTGTTGTCATCTGAGGTTATTTGTTTGTTTATAGGAGTTGCTGAGGACCACACACTTGGTTATTTAGACCATCATAAATAAAAACATAGAATTGAAGGAGGGTGCAATATTGTGGGTCTGCAGAAATGGGAGTGAGGAGCATGTTTTTTTTTTTTGTTTTTTTTTTCAAAATCATATCTTACAGCAGTTATAAAGATCTTATAAAGGTCTTCTTAATTATGACTAATTTAACTCCATGGTAAGTGTGTGATGTAATAAAGTATGCAATATCTTTCCAATGGCCACACAGATCTCTAGAACAAGGTAGGCAGATACGTGTGTTCAAAGCCTTATAAGGACGCTAACTGCAATTGTCGTTGGGAAACAGTGGTAATCAGTGATTGGTCGTTGGGAAACAGTGGTAATCAGTCATTGGTCGTTGGGCATATTTTTAAATTTTTGGTGATGTTTTACAACTTGAGTACATGGCCTTTTTGTGGGAAATTGAGTTATCAGTGTCCCAATAGAGTGCTGCAGGGATGATGTATTTTTGTAGGCCAACCCAGAAGTTAGCATCACCCTGGTTCCCTCAACAAAAACCCAATAGGGTTTTTCCATTGGTTTTTAGATTATTGCAGAAAATAAACTCTGTGACCAACAAACGTTTATGATTCTTACATGTTTGGTTCATCAAGATAATCTTCACAAATGAACACGTTAGAAAGTTTGAGTTGGAATAGTTTGCAAGGGCGCGAGTATAAACACAATGTGGTTGTAGTAGATGAGTTTTCCTGTTCGGCGTGATGACGTTTAATGTCCCATGACAACCTCTGTAGTACCATTTAGCCACTTATTAGCAACTGCCTTTTTCAATACACGTAAAAGTTTTAAAAAATCACGAGTGGGATATTACTGATGTATCTTATGTTGTAGAATAAAACGTGAAAATACCTTGACTTGTGTTAACCACAGACCTTATTTCAGGCATTAACCAGAAACTCATTCAAAAAAACCCATTGACTTTGGGATGATGGAACTGGAAGTGCTAAACTGCGAACTCATTTCTGGGTGTTAGGACTCATTCCTGCACCACTTTATGTGCAGCTCAGTGGTTAAGCCGTTGTGCTACTGATCAGAAGGTCGTGAGTTCAAATCCCAGCACCGCCAAGCCACCACTGTTGGGCCCTTGAGCAAGGCCCTTAACCCTCAACTGCTCAGATGTATAAATGAAATAAATGTAAGTCACTCTGGATAAGGGTGTCTGCCAAATGCCGTAAATGTAAATTTGTGAGGAGAGAGTAATCGAAGCAAGTCGGATGGAATATCTTTGCTCTCTCAAACGTCACTTCAAAGCAGTCAATTAATGATGACTGTGCTCAGCTGGATTTCTTAATAAAGCAAAATGCACTGATAGTATGTGAAATGTCTGGGTTATTCAACAATGAATCAATGTATAATTTATCGCGCAATGAATAATTTATCGCATCTCTTGTGCAGCTTTGCATATCCAAACATGCAAGGATCAATTAATTACAACACTCATTGTAAGCATAGAATTATTGAATTATATTTCACACAAAATGCCATCACATCATCAAAGGACTTTTTGTTTGAGATTGTGGCAGGTGTAAAGGAGGAGGGGAAGTTATACGTGCGTCAGGTTTTTCGACAAGAAACACTTCCGCATCCTTTCTCCTAGCTCCTCTGGAAACTACCTCACTCCTCATTCCTCGCCTCCTCACGGTGCAATTAGAGAATTGATATGTCCTTCAACATGGTTGACTTCGATCGATTTCCAGGTCACGGGCTAGAGGAGCGAGGAAACGGGGAAGAATCAATTTGAGTGTTGAGAAGCACCCAATATACTGATTCACGACCTAGGGAGCTGATCGAGACAAACCCATTGTCACTGACTGATGAGAGACATTACACCACAGCGGCCTCTAGTGGCCACAGGGAGAAAAACTGTTTTTTAATTTAGCGTCGTTTGGCCGCCAGATGTCGCTGTGGTGCAATGCCACTGACGCATCCACAGACTGACCCGTTATAGACAGGAGGCTCCTGAAACCAGACAGACAATAAAGACAGACAGAAACCACACACCACAGCAGACTGCCTGAGCAAAGAGACTCTCAATACTGAAAACAACGCTGACAAAGTGCTGACATAGACTATCCCGGCTGCCTAAAGAGTAGAGGATATACCATCAGAATGCATCAAAATTCAGTCAGAAACGGGCAAAATTCTAAATAATTATATAAATAAATTGATTCATTGTATGAATCACAAACCTAAGAGAAATCAAAGGAACACAGAGTCCTTTACACTATCAGCACAGTACATCTACACAATACTCACAACCCTTGTTTTATCTAACTGTATATTATTATTATTATTATTATTATTTAGTTATTATTATTATTATTATTATTATTATTATTATTATTTAGTAGTAGTAGTAGTGGTAGTAGTAACAAATGGAATACTGTTTGTTATGCCAGTCTGAACTGAGTGCACTAATTGTGTTTGCTTAAACGAAAATGAAACAAAACAACAACAAAAATAACACAAATACAAAAAAAAAAAAAAAAAACAAAAAAAAACAAAAAAAAAAAAAAAAAAAAAGAAAGAAAGAAAAGAAAAAGAAAAATTGATACTTCCTTCCACAGTATTTGGTTAAAATTGTCAAATAAAATAGAGTGGGGAAAAAAAAAAAAGATAAAAGAGGGAAATGGAGAGGTGTCGCGCATGCGCAGACGAGCGCCGCCTCGTAAGCACCGGCCTTGCTCGCCGGAGAAAACAAACTGCGCGGATAACAGAGTCAGCACGCGCGCGGCGCAGAGCCACACTGCACTTACCATTGTTTTCACTGCACTTGGAATCACAAAATTCCGTCAATAAAAGGTAAGTGGTGTGTTTTTATTAGAGGTCGGGTATATAAGGAAGTGTGTGTGATGCGATATAATGTTTAAAATTGTGAGCGTGTGATGATGCTCCTGCTGTTGTGATTAGACCAAACTTGTCTTCAGTACATGTGTTCCGATGCTAGCAGGCACTGATGGGTCATTTTGAACAAAAGCGGTCACAGCGAGCGGTTTTGACGGTCAGTAATGTCCGCGTCATGCAGAAATGCGCGAGCCGCCTGCTGAGCTGTGTCGGTGATCACACTTTTAGGTGAAGTTGCTGTTTGTGTCTCCGAGTCATCATTACGACAGTCCCATGCACCGCGGACTAGGCCGAAAGGAGGCCGCTTTGCGATGACTAGGTGACAGACAGAAGGTTGAGCCAATCGGAGTACAGGAACCCGCACACGTCAGACACTCCCTCCAATCAGCTCGTGCTGTGAGCGTGCGCGTCGCCAGGGCCGAGTGAACAATGTAAAACGTCTAAACAGGCGAACTCACGAATAATGGTGAAAGAAACGCTGAGATATTTCTGTATTTCTCCGCAGTGTGTGTGTTTAATGCGAGGTCCACGCGTTCGGCGTGCGTTATTTTTGTATTTAAATAAATGCTGCTACATCGCGGCTCGCGCTGGGTTCGCGCACAACGTTGCGCCCACGTTTTTTTTTTTTTTCTTCCACTTCGCTCGCGGAGTACAGGGAAAGTTTAAAGCACGTATTTTTTGTACGTGGCTTCATAGAGCACATCCTCCCCACGTATTATGAGCCGAATGTTGGTCAGGCATCATGTGTTACAAAGCAAACATTAATGACGGGCTCGAGAGGAAGAGGCGCGTGCTTGACAAGAAGGTAAACAGCGAAGAGGAAACGTATTGCGCGCCATTTGCGTCACGCCGCTCTTTTTTCTCCCCTCCTCTGCCCCGCTGAATACGCTACTGTTTTAAGGCAGACTCGCTGCGGAACCGTTTAAAACCAGCCTGGAGGCAATTATTTAATGATGGTTGTTGTTTGTGCTCACCACGAACACCTCTGACCCGCTTCAGCGTGACTGCGCGATGGACTGGCTCGCGCGCTGTGGCTGGAGTCACGTGACCACCGAGAGAGGACTCTGAATGGACCAAATCTGGGGAGGCGGTTATAAAGTCACTCGCGCTTTCATTACCTCTGGGGTTTTGAACTAACTAGAAAGTACAGTTTCAGAACACACACACACACACACAGAGCTAGGCATGTTGTTTACCACAAGAATATAAAGGGGTCCATATAAATGTAATTAAAGCAAAAGCAATTATACTTTGTGTTTTTTCTTCGGGTTAAATTCATACGCGTACACGTTATTTTGAGGTCATTTTGACCCGGAAATGAACAGACTACTGGGGGGGGATTTATTTATTATATATATATATATATATATATATATATATATGTATGTA
>CM042559.1:3880000-4080000 GCA_023630585.1 Cranoglanis bouderius
TGCTAAGATCCTCTCCCGCGATAAAGACGGTCAGTTATTGTGGATGGTTCATACTAATAAGAAATTATTGGGACGTAATTCTGATGTCCTCTATCCTGATAAGGGGCGGACAAATGATATATTGATTAGCAAGCGCACAGGGCAAGTCAAACCTCCAGTGTGCTGCCCAGTCCCAGTCTACTCTAATCGACTAGGGTAAAAAGTGGTATTTAATGTAATGTAATGTAATAATACATGGTGAGTTAGTTAGCTATTTAAGACTAAACATGATAAATACTAGAGGTCGACCGATAGTGGATTTTACCAGTACCGATAACCAAGTTGTGCAGTGCATCCGATTAATCAACCGATAGTTTTTAAAATTGATACCGAATGAAAATATATCCCTCAAAGTTAAATACTGCTAAACTTTATTACAAAAATAAACAATACTGACTGTACCTTGAAAATGTACTGTACTTTTTTACAATGGAAAAAGGAAAAAAAAAAAAAATATATATATATATATATATATATATATATATATATATTATATCTCACAAAAGTGAGTACACCCCTCACATTTTTGTAAATATTTTATTATATCTTTTCATGGGACAACACTGACGAAATGACACTTTGCTACAATGTAAAGTAGTGAGTGTACAGCTTGTATAACAGTGTAAATTTGCTGTCCCCTCAAAATAACTCAACACACAGCCATTAATGTCTAAACCACTGGCAACAAAAGTGAGTACACCCCTAAGTGAAAATGTCCAAATTGGGCCTAAAGTGTCAGTATTTTGTGTGGCCACCATTATTTTCCAGCACTGCCTTAACCCTGTTGGGCATGGAGTTCACCAGAGCTTCACAGGTTGCCACTGGAGTCCTCTTCCACTCCTCCATGATGACATCACAGAGCTGGTGGATGTTAGAGACCTTCCGTTTGAGGATGTCCCATAGATGCTCAATAGGGTTTAGGTCTGGAGACATGCTTGGCCAGTCCATCACCTTTACCCTCAGCTTCTTTAGCAAGGCAGTGGTCGTCTTGGAGGTGTGTTTGGGGTCGTTATCATGTTGGAATACTACCCTGTGGCCCAGTTTCCGAAGAGAGGGGATCATGCTCTGCTTCAGTATGTCACAGTACATGTTGGCATTCATGGTTTCCTCAATGAACTGTAGCTCCCCAGTGCCGGCAGCACTCATGCAGCCCCAGACCATGACACTCCCACCACCATGCTTCACTGTAGGCAAGACATACTTGTCTTTGTACTCTTCACCTGGTTGCCGCCACACACGCTTGACACCATCTGACCCAAATAAGTTTATCTTGGTCTCATCAGACCACAGGACATGGTTCCAGTAATCCATGTCCTTAGTCTGCTTGTGTTCAGCAAACTGTTTGCAGGTTTTCTTGTGCATCATCTTTAGAAGAGGTTTCCTTCTGGGACGACAGCCATGCAGACCAATTTGATGCAGTGTGCGGCGTATGGTCTGAGCACTGACAGGCTGACCCCCCACCCCTTCAACCTCCGCAGCAATGCTGGCAGCACTCATACGTCTATTCTGCAAAGCCAAGCTCTGGATATGATGCTGAGCATGTGCACTCAACTTGTCACTTAGGGGTGTACTCACTTTTGTTGCCAGCAGTTTAGACATTAATGGCTGTGTTGAGTTATTTTGAGGGGACAGCGAATTTACACTTTTATACAAGCTGTACACTCACTACTTTACATTGTAGCAAAGTGTCATTTAGTCAGTGCTGTCCCATGAAAAGATATAATAAAATATTTACAAAAATGTGAGGGGTGTACTCACTTTTGTGAGATAGTGTGTGTGTGTGTGTGTGTGTGTGTGTGTGTGTGTGTGTGTGTGTGTGTGTGTATATATATATATATATATATATATATATATATATATATATATATATATATATATATATAATAAAATATAAAATAACTATTAATAAATATTTAAGTAGGATATACATCCAAACTGAACCAAAAAACACTTCAAATAACACAACAAAATTTGTCAGCAATAGTTTTTTGCCTCTAGAGGCCGCTCTCGTACTGTATAATGACAACGTAACCTTCTCAGTCGCCCCCGCAACGGACACAACCAGGAAAAACTATCGGTGTGGATGTTTAGATTAATCTGCAAAAGCAATCAATGGATCCACCTCTAATAAATACGTGATTATTATTCTTTCATAACATTTTTATTCCTTGACAAAAAAGGTCATGTATTATAATAATAATAATAATAATAATAATGATCATAATAATCATAATTTATTGTTATTGTTATTATTATTGTACTACAACACATGACTACTGTCTATTACTACTTTAATAACCTCAACTGTGTGCTGCTTTTGTCTTGTTACAGATTCTTATACAGTGAAGTTTTTTGATGGTGTAATTAAGACTGTGAAAGGGATAAAGATTAAACCTTTCAGAAAGGAGGTAAGAATCCACTCTTTCCATCTGTGGCAATCAGAATAATACAGACTAGCTAAATCCTTTGAGTATTTTGAGTAAATTTCTTGCATTAAAATCTCTCATTAAGAGATTAAAAAAAAGAAGTTATCCTGAGAGTCTTCCTTCAGCATTAGGCTCAGGTGAAAGCTGTCCTGTCTTTGCAATGTACAGAACACGAGCAACAAGCCGGGGCAGCCGAGCCGAAGGCGGGCAGCAGGAAAGAACTGCAAGGCCAAAGAGAACGGCAGGAACCATCAGGATGGCGAGACGGAATCGGAGGAAGAAGACTCAAAAGTGACAGACGAGTGCAGCAAGCTTCAGGACACCATGCTGGCTGAAAAGGAGCCGTCAAAGATGGCGAACGGACACAAAGAGCATGAGGAAAAGCCGTCCAGTGGAGACATGAAGACAGAAGCACTGGAGAACGGGGGAGGGGAAGCGATGGAGATGAACGGAGGAGGAGGAGGAGTGGAGGAGAAAGTTGGAACGCTTGAGAACGGTGCCCATGAAAGCTGTGGAGAGGGACAAGAGAAAGACGAGAAAGAAAAAGAGGCCAGTCTTTGCCAAAACAGGAAACCAAGAGGCAAAGTAGTGGAGGGTAAGTCTGAGCTGATGTACACCCCTGCAGTTGTGCTGACTTTTACATGCGAATGGTTTTTAGAGTGTGAAAGAGTTGGTTTACAAATGACTTGCTTGGAAGCATGGGGTATGATTTCTACCTGTTTGTGTTGGGATGCAGAGAACGGGTTTATGGGTAATAGGGCTTATGAAATCGGTTAATATGTTTACATTGCACTTACTTGTGCTACAAATGAAGTAACAGAAGCTTACCAAAAATACTCTGAATTATGAATCTAGTGATGTGGTGTAAGTTACAAATAACTTTTATTAAATAAATTCCTCAAAGTGTTCCCAAATGAGAAAGAAAGGGGGGAAAAAAGACGAAATTCGGGCTACGTTATAAAAGCATTTCTCAACGAGACATTAAAAATGTAGAACTAATTTAGTTGTGAATTAAACCAAACGTTTTCAGTTCAACTTGATGAAGAAAATACTTGTGTCTTTCTCTACGTCTTTCCTGCTCGAGCTGGGCGTTTCCACCAATCATGATCCCACTGTGGACTAGGGCTGGGCGATGCGACAAAGATGTCACGTCACGATACTTGAGGACGTGTCTACAATACACAGTGCATTTCACGATACATAATTTATCTAACAAACTGTCCGCAAAGCAGTAGTGAAGTAAACAAAAATTGTTAAACTGACTTTGATGATACTTTTCTTAAATGCCTACAAAGACAAAGAAGATTATTATTATTTTTGTTTTTTTTTAAAAACATACATCAACTCAATGGTATCCATTCAGTACCTTTTATTTTGTAATGATTAAGAACATTAAAAAATGCATCACCACACCAATGATATCTCAGAAAAGAGTATCGCGGAATCATTTATCACTGTATCGATATTACAGCGATATATCGCTCAGTCCTACTGTGGACTTATGGGTTTTGTAGGTTTTTTTTAGTCACATTTAGACAGAAGATGCTCGTGAATGGCGTATTATATTTGGACGCAGCTTGTGAAATGTCTGGAAGGCGAGGGGGGAAAAATATAAAAAAAACAGGAAGTCAGCGTGATCACTGAGAAACCACTTAACGTGACAGCCCTGCTGTAAACAGACTAGTACATGTGAGTGGCATGTGTGCAAGATTTGGTGATGTAACTGGTTATCACACTTGTTTTTTTCAAACAAAAGGGTTTTGTTATATTTAGATATCGTTCAGCCCTGACGTGTAAGTGTAGATCGCAGAGGTGAATCTGCAGCGTTGTGTGTCAGGCAATCACTGATCGATTGAAAAGGAAAGTTTATCCGGTAGAGCTTGGTAGGGAAGTAAACCAAACAGTACAACTAACACCCAAGCAATAATGGAGTAGTTTGAGTCTCGAATTGTAGAGGAGATCTTCGAAACGTTAGGGAATCGCTAGAGTGATCCTGAATTTTCGGAAGGAGGGAAAAGCTCGGGGTGCGCGTGAAAACATGGAGGCGATCTACGAAACATAGGAGTGTAACTGATGCTCAACGAAAGAGTGAACAGCTGAATTCTTCTTAGCTTCTCACTACTGTGAAGTACAGGACTTTGTTCTTTTGCTCGTCGTCTTGTACCCGTTTGTTTTCACTATTGGGAAACACCCGTGTGATTAAAAGAGCTCCAGACACAGATCTTAGCAGGTCCTGTGTTTTGATGAGTCATGCTGATAGCATTGTGTGCCTCGCACAGGAAAAGACACAGAACGGGCCAGCGTTCCAGAGCTGAGGAAAAGACGTGCGTCCACGGGACAAACTCCTCCATCCAAGAGGAGCAGAGCAAATACTACAGGTCCATACATGCAGTCCCTCACTCACGCTCTCTTTCACTCTTATTTATTTATTTTTTTTCCCTTTTATCCCCCCCCCCCCCCCCTTGTGTGCTCATGCCCTGCCTCAATTAGTCCACTGCCAAAAAAAGGACATAACCTTAAACAAAATAAATCTCCCCGAATTGTGTTTTTCACTCATGCAGACAGAAACAGTCGATCCCAGATCAGACCTGCTAGATCAGATTCTGTCTCAGAAAGCTTCAGTGATAAGGAGGGTCTCTGCAAGACGGGTCTTCTGGAGAACCCCAAGCCTATTGTACAGACAGCGTCTACTCCTGATCTCGGTACATCAGATAACTAACCCCACTTTTAAATGACCGGATTGCTTATATTCATGTTTGTACAGTTCCCACATTTGAAAATTAATTATGCATGCTTATAGCTTTTTTTTAATAATTTTTAAAAAAAAATTTTATGCATGCTCATTGATTTTATTTTCCTCAGCCACGCTGCTGCAACGACAAGTCCACCTCCCAACCACCAACAAGTACAGCAGGGAACCATGTAAGTGCACTCAAATATCTCTATCCCTCTCTTTCTCTCTGCTCTCTGCCCTCTGCAAATGATCACTATATTTCACGTAAACTATGTAGATATAATGGACATTTCAAAATATCACCACATAATGTCTGACACTTAAGGTGCATGAGGTACTTATGTTATGTTTACATGCAAAGATTTCTGCAAAACTGAATAAATCATTGTGGTCTATTTATGTGGACCCAGAACATCTGTATACCTTCACGTTACGCGTAATCACAACTATAGTGCATGTATGCGTCAGCTTTTGGTGTCAGCATTACCATAGCGACAAAACACGTGTGAGTCATGTCCGAGTGTAAAAAGAAGCAAATGGCAATTATGTTAACAGGATTTCAGCTGCCTTTCCCGTGCCCAGCAAGTGGCAGTCTCCAGATGTGCTTATTAAAGGGAATTCATGTGCCACATCAGTTCTACTTTGGAATATCGGACCTGTCAACCTTCAAGCATTTTGTGTAGGAGCTTTGCGTTTTTCAATGGAGTATGCTAGAATGAGGTACTGAAGGCGCCAGTGTCCCCACCCCCGCATTAAAAATGGCAGAGTGGTGAGTTGGTATGTGTACAGTTGACAATCCTGGAAGCCCCGTCCCTTTTCCCAGCTGAGTTCAGTGCAGTTTTCCCACGTGGAAGTTGCAAAGCCGTGGCTTTCTGTCAAGGAAAACGGAGTGTTTTGAGTTTATGAATGTGAAATTAATGAGAAATGTTTTAGTAATTTTTTTTTTTTTTTTTTGTGTCGTGTCATAACGGTCAATCAGGCGGTGAAAAATGTAATTATGGTTACATACCCACTGACATTTTCTGTAACCTGTCTCCTCCACAGTGTACAGGGTCATCAAGAACCAGCCGCCGCCCATCCTCTCCATCGAACTGGACCATAACCCGTTTAAGTGCCAGGTGCCGGGCTGCACCAAGTCCTTCCGCAAGGCGTCTCTGCTGCACTATCACATGAAGTACTACCACTCTGAGAGCGAGCTGTGCTCTTCACACAGCACCCACACGCACACCTCCGAACCTCAGGCCCAGGAGAGCCACACACACACGTCTGAGACTCCCCGCAGACGCCGCACCGTTTCTGCATCGCTAGGTAAGTGTGGGATATTCTGGAGATTGGAACGGATTCAATAAGGCATAATAAGGCTTTTTTTAAAAAATTTTATCTTACAATGAACGCTTACTATAAGTGGTGTTTCTTTTCTCTTTCTCATATCTTAAGGGAAAAAATGTGTGTCTCATTCTCTCTCTCTCTCTCTCTCTCTCTCTCTCTCTCTCTCTCTCTCTCTCGTACACAGACACTCCGTCCCCGCTGAGTGACAGCAAATCCAGCCACACCCCGTCGCCCCATACTGCCAACGGTGTGCATCGTCAGCGCAGCTCCTCCCACTGCGAGAGAAGCAAAGAGAACCAGCACACCAACCGTGCGCTCCATGACGACAGAGACTGGGTCACCATGGAAACAGGTATGGGAGTGCATCCCCCTCTTCACATCTACTGCTGCACATGAAATACTCCTGCTATGAATGAAAGCTGTTAAAGCTTAGATATTGCTAATTTATGAATTTGTGTGTGTGTGGGGGGGGTGTGGACAGAACGAGAGAAGAGGAGAGAAAAGAAGCCGAGGGACTTCTGCATCAAGCCAAAGAAGAAGAAAAAGAAGAAAAAGAGGTCCAAGTCAGGTAAGACGGTTGGACATGTGGCTTAATCTCTCCACTGTGTTCAGGTGCTTTTCTGTTATACAGGCCTGTTGAAGACACACACACCTACACACACACACACATACATA
The DNA here is from genome assembly GCA_023630585.1 of Cranoglanis bouderius. NCBI lineage: Eukaryota > Metazoa > Chordata > Actinopteri > Siluriformes > Cranoglanididae > Cranoglanis > Cranoglanis bouderius. The sequence continues at coordinate 3,887,204 of CM042559.1, forward strand.
CATACATATGCTCACACTCGAGTCATACTGTGTCTGTTATCTCTATGATAATCTTTTTATTTTTTTATTTTTTAAATTTTGTTAAATGTTGTCAACCTGATGTATAATCAGTGGCTGTGTTCAAAATGTGCTTACATACTGTACCATATTTTATCATTAGACTGCATCAATATGTACAATAAACTATATACTATTCCTTGTAGTAGTGATCAATATAATAGGCTGTGGTGATCACTGTCTGATTGATCAGCCACACTGTCTGCATACATACGCAAGGCACTGTAGCTGTTGCTGACAGTGCTCAGTTAGCATTAGCCACATTCAATTCGGTTCAAGCAGTACACCATGCAGGTGTCTTTTGGAATATTCATGGTCACATACCACCTCCAGGCAGGTTTTCTCTTGTTTCCTGTATTTGAAATTTTATTTTATTTTTTTTATTTTTTATTTGTTTCTTCTTGCTCTTCATTGGTGTTCGTGTTTCCTGCTTCATGGTCGTGAGTTGGGAAATGACGGCTGCAGTTCATCTGGATGGTTTTAGAGGTCGACCGATCGATCGGTTTTGCAGATCAGTCGGCACCGTTAACTAATTGCTGGAACTATCGGTTATCGTCAAAAATCCACAGTGATAGTTTTTCCCAGTTGCGTCCGCTGTCATTATACAGTACGAGGGCGGCCTCTAGAGGTGAAATAAAAACTGACAAATTTTGTTGTGTTATTTGAAGTGGTTTTTTTTTCTTTTTTTTTTTTTGGGTTCATTTGGATGTGTCTCTATTTTTATTTGTTATTTGGAATGTTACTTTTCGGTTCTGTTTGGATGTATATATTTTATTTACTTTAATACTTATTAATAGTTAGTATATGTTAATTTATTTATATATATATATATATATATATATATATATATATATATATATATATATATATTTTAAATACAGTACATTTTCATCATTTTACAAGTCCAGCAATATTTTACTTTGAGTGTTATGTTTTCATTCAGTATCAATTTTAAAAACTATCGGTTGATCAATCGGTTGTCGGCACGTACTGCCCAACTTGGTTATCGGTATCGGTAAAATCCACCATCGGTTGACCTCTAACAAACTGTTTGTTTCTCAGCAGGACAGTGCTCCAGAGCACTGGAGTATAGGAATGCCTCCTCCTGCTAGCTTGTCTAACTTATACTATAGGCAGTGTCCCTATTACTTGCCTCATGACCTTTTGCTGAATTCTTTAACATTATAAGCATTAGCATCTTTATAGATGCTGCTCAGAGATGCCAGTGTTGCCTGTGAATTCCTCATGGCTAGGAAGCTGCTCCCTCTGTCTCTGTGTGTGTTAAGCGTGTGTCTTGTATGTCCTAACACTGTCTGGCATCTGCTCTCCCTTCCTCTGACAGACTCTCACGGCAGTGATAAGAGCAGTGGCTTTAGCTCGTACCCCTGCAATCCAAATCAATCACTCAAATTGCCCCTCTCCCACAAACACCGCTCCTGCGCCGCACACTGCCCTGAACCAGAGCTCGATGATGGTGGGTATCAAACACAGGGGCCCTTTTTCAACCAGGCTTCCTCTCCGCTTCCTAGTCTGCTTTTAGTCTCAGCTCTGATCCTATTCTTTTCTCTTGTCCTTTGTTCAATCATGGCTTTTCTCTGTCTGGTTCATATCTACTCCCCCCCCATCCCCCACCCATTTTTTCAACTGTGTGTATATATACTGTACCTGTGTGTGTGTGTGTGTGTGTGTGTGTGTGTGTGTGTGGATGTTTTCTTCATCTCTGGTTTCCTGTGCTGCAGGTGAAGACAGCGGCAGTGATTGGTCAACAGACAGCCCTCTATGGAGCGAGGAGGAGTCGGAGACGGGGCTCGATCTTACCACGCCTTTCTCTGAGCAGGGGGTGGAGACGGTGGGTCATGACTCAGAGATAGTGCGCTGTGTGTGCGAGGTGCAGGAGGAGAACGACTTCATGATCCAGGTGGGCTTGCTTTGCCCAAAAACAGAGCCGTTCTTCTAGATTAGTCTCAACTTTGTACATGCAGGAGAAAGACTGAAACGGAACTTCACGGCTTATTGTCATGATTGAGGAGTATATTCAGCGGAAGGCAGGCAGAAACGTGGCTTATTCCTCCCTCCTCCCTCCTTCTCTTTTCATAAAAGTCACGTCAGGCCCGTGTTTACGGCTCTGCACCTGGGGTGGGAGGCATTATGGTTTTGGGTTGTCTGTGCATCCGTTCGTCTGAGATTCTCAAGAACGAGTGGTTGAATGTTTTGTAGGATTTAGAAAGAATTATTACTGTACCTAGCAGATGAACTCATTCGATTTTGGAATTGATCCAGACAAGGTCAAAGTCACAGCAAGGTCAAATGTCTCTGAAAAAGTTTTTCCTCAGTAGTTCCTTCCTGTCTGTCATGCAGAGATGTTACTTAAACATCCGTGTTCAGGAAGTCACATGTTTTAGCCATCTGTTATGTTTGCTATCGGTTCGTCATTCCGCTGGTATAAAATTTTTGTTAGTGCGGTATCTCAAAAATGAGTAGGTGATTATAGGATTTGTAAGGACTCATGCTTGCCATCACTAGATGAACTCTTTACGTTTTGGCATTGCTCCAAACATGGTGAAGGTATATTCTGGGGGGGGGGCGGGGCAATCAACATGGAGGACACCGTGGTGGTAACAAAATTCATCTTGTTAGTGATGAAATATAAGGAGATTTATGATGTGTCGTATCAGATATTTTAACATGGAACAAGTAGTCTCCTCCTCACAATAGTTATGCTAAATATTGACAAATCAGTCTAATGTTTGTTAATAAAGCTAGATTATGAGTAATGAATCGAAATAGATAATCTGTTAGTTAGCTAGCTAATTAGTCAGTATTATTAGAAGGCATAGGCAGTGATATAGTTACGATTACAGTAGGCATGCTTTCTTCAGCCTACTTTTTTCACTGACCCAGAAAACAGTTTTCTGTAGAAAAAAGCCTAAATAGTTCCTTATTTTGCTATTGTATTTTAAAAATGACATGTATTGCAACCCTAATCATAAAAAAACCCTGATTCCCATGTTCAGATGAGAAGTTTGCAAATAATTAAAAATTTGCAAATTTAAAGAACTGTTCTCATTAAAGAGCATGAAAGCTTTTCGCTATATAATAACATTTATTACTGGTCTATCTCTGGAATTTTCTTCCTACCATAAAATGCCTTGTGGAAATAACCCCAGGTAATATACATCACTTATCACTTACCTAATATACAAATAAAAATATTTCTTCAGTATGGAGACTTCAGTAAGTGCTCTTTTCATCCCTATCCCAACCCAAATTGAAACCAAGTATTGGCATTTAAAAGTACTTGTCAGAGAAGCGATCCCTCTGGGGCTTTAGGTTAGTTATTGACTTCCTAGCACAAGTGTAGCCTACATATTATGGGCACATAACCTGTTAATGATCAAGCGGCCGTAAGCCCTACAGCAAGCAGTTACGATGAGGCACAAGGCAAAGAGGTATACGTACTGCGAATAGAACATTTTGCGTAATGACTTTGCATACATCATCAAGACGCTCCCATCTAATTGATTTATATAGAGAGCTAATTTTTACAGTTATACTCTGCCAACATTACTTTATACACATGCACTATATTCCCAAATGTTTGTGGACACCTGACCATCACACTCGTATGTGCTTGTTGAACATCCCATTCCAGATTTGGTCCCCCTTTGCTGTTAAAATAACCTCCACTCTTCTGGGAAGGCTTTCCACCAGGTATTGGAGTGTGGCTGTGGGGATTTGCCCATTCAGTCACCAGAGGATTCGTGAGGTCAGGCGAGGAGGCCTGGGGTGGGACAGCAATTAATCCCAGAGGTGTTCAGTGGGGTTGAGTTCAGGGCTCTGTGCAGGACGATGTCTTCATGGACCTCGGGGCTTTAGCGTGCTGGAACAGGTTTGGGCCCCTTAGTTCCAGAGGAGGGAAATTGTCCAAGGACATCCTAGACAGTTGTGTGCTTCCAACTTTGTGGCAACAGTTTGAGGAAGGCCCATATATGGGTGTGATGGTCATGTATCCACTTACTTTTGGCCATATAGTGAATACTGTATATTTACCCGCGTCATTTTTTTTTTTTTTTTCTCTCTGCACAAAATGATTTTTGAGTGAAGTAAATAAAACAGCACTGCATGTGCATTGAAGAGACCGAAGTCTCAGCGAGTGTGTACAAGTAGTAACCACTATGCCTTTTTATTTCCCTCTTCAGTGTGATGACTGTTTATGCTGGCAGCATGGCACGTGCATGGGCCTGTATGAGGACAGCGTCCCCGACACCTACAGTTGCTACATCTGCAGGGACCCTCCTGGTGAGCTCGCTTAATCTCCGCCCTGAGAGTTCTCAGTGACGGCCCTGAAATGAATTCTGCTCCACTGCTACCTGTCCAGTGGTGCAGCACTAAATGTATTATTTATGCTTGGGATGGATATTCGGTATCTCAGGATCACGATCCACATTCTAGTGTTGCGTCAAACATTTTTGCCTCATCAGTAATGAAACTTTGCCGTTTGTCAGATGATGCCTAATGTCAGTGATCATATTTATAGCCACTATAGTCTTGCTTTAAAAATCCTTTCGTTTCCGAATGCATTGTGTTTAGCTCAAAGACAGAGTCAGCGCTACTGGTACGATAAGGACTGGCTCAGCAGCGGTCACATGTATGGCCTGCCCTTCTTAGAAGAAAACTACTCTCATCAGAACGGCAAGAAAATGGCAGCCACGCACCAACTCCTGGGCGACGTGCACCGCGTATTCGAAGTGCTGAACGGCCTCCAGCTCAAAATGAGCATACTGCAGTAGGTTCAGAATGATTTTTTATAATTATTTTTATTTTTTTTATTTATTTATTTTAAATTCACCAAGTAAAGGTTGTACAAGGTTGATTCCCGAGAATCAAGTGTCAGGTGTTTTTTTCTTTTTCTTTTTTAAAGAGTAACTTTGATTATTGTTTACTCTGTTGTCAAGCTTGGTGGAGAGAGATAAGGCAGATTCCATGGTGAAATCCCAGTTAAACAACGACTAATGTAGTTAGTGAGTAACTGAGACTTGGTAGAAAGACCATACCTGAATTTCCTCTTTTTTTTTTTTTGTTTCGTATTCCGTCCCCTCTGAAAGTATTGGAACGGCAAGGCCGATTCTTTTGTTTTTGCTATACACCGAAGACACGTTGAGATCAAAAGATGAACATGAGGCGATAGATCAGAATTTCAGCTTTCATTTCCTGATATTTATATCTACATGTGTAAACAACTCGTATGGAAAAAAAAAAGAAAAAAAAAGAGTGATCTTGAGTATCTAAAGAAGAATCCTAACCTATCACCTTTCTTCATTATGACATGCTTGCTAATTGAAAATTGAAACTTCAAGGAAACAATCAAACTGGCCTGCTGTTGTATTATAACTTCTATTCCCTGTGTTTTTTATGACAACGCGACCTCTTGCTCCAGTGATATGGGAGACAGTTGAAAAATTTAGGCTTTTTACGGTAAAGCAGAGGTCAGACCAAATGTGAATAAAAAAAATTCATCCAGCAGTGAAGTCAGTTTGCTGTAGGAGAATAGAAACATGGCGTGCATTTGCTTCTGGCTGTGGTTACTTTCACTTTGTGCCTATTTTTTCTAGGGGAACTTCACAAGCCTCAGTCTTGTGATCCAATAAATAGAGTGTGGGACTGAGGTCTCAGTAGGGGGGGAGGGGGGGTTGATGGAGGCCACACTGTGCTTTTGCTTCACTGATTTCTGACTGTTGCTTGGTGAACATCTGGAAAATGTAGCTGCTTCATCCACTGACATTCGCTAGGGGTTTTGTGGTAAATTTCGAGGTTTTTCCTCGTTGTCTGCTTGGATTTTATTGTCATGTGTTTAATGATGTGCACGTTGTAACTCAGCCATTTACACTTAGTGCCAACTTAAATAGAGTAGGGCTGCAACTTACGGTTATTTTCATAATCAATTAATTGGCCTATTATTATTTTTTTGATTAATCCGATTTTTAAACATTAAAAAAGATCATTTATTTATTAGTTTCCACAACCTGAGTAAACTTCAGACCAAACCTCTATATCAAATCAACTGTTTGTCCAATTTATACATACAGTCATGTGAAAAAATAAGTAGACCCCATGGAAATTGTTGGCTTTTTTGACATATTTGAACAAGCAAACATTTGATCCTCTTTGAAACAGTGCCTATTATTGAAGTTGAACAAAACCACAAGGAAAATTAGCCTTTTCGATCATTTATTCAACAGAAATATCAATAGATGTGATGTTCTTCTGTGGAAAAAAGTAAGTACACCCTTAGCCTCAGAAGCTAGTGTTGCCCCCTTTAGCGGAAATAACTTCTTGTAGGCGTTTTGTATAATTGTCCACCAGGCTTGCTGGAATTTTTGACCACTCCTTCATACAATATTATTTCAGTTGCAAGATGTTTGAGGGTTTTGTTGCATGTGCTGCCCGTTTCAATTCCCCCCACCACATTTCAGTGGGATTCAAATCCGAGCTTTGACTAGGCCATCCTCCTGCTTCTGCTGAAAAGCCAAACATGTCTGTTGTTACTGTGGCCAAACTGATTCGTCTGTCTAGAGCACATTATTCCAAAAGGCCTGGTCTTTGCCTATATGCTCATTGGCAAACTGTAGTCTTGCAAAGGCTTTTTCCTGGCACGCCTCCCATACAGATCAAATTTGTGCAATCTCTTTCTGATTGTAGAAACATCCACTTTGACACCAACAGCTGCGAGACTTACTAGCAGATCCTGTGATGAAATTTTGGGGTTCTTGGAGACTTCTTTCTGCTCTTGGGTTGAATCTGCTGAGACGGCTAGTCCTGGACAAATTGGCAGTCGTTTGGAATCTGTACCATTTGTAGATGATTTTCCTTACAGTGGAATGATGTATTTAAAATGATTTGGAGATCTTTTTTTTGTGCTTTATGTATCGTGTTTGTGCTTTATTTATGCATGTATTACACTTATTGCCTTTCATCTGTTTGTAAAAACAGCCACTGAATCATTTCTGAGCTAGTAATGAACTGAATTGAAATGAATGGAATGAAATTTTGTATTGTTTGTCTGATAGGGCTCAGGCTCACCCAGACCTGAAACTGTGGCGGCAGCCCTGGAAGCCATCTGACGGCATGCTCAGGAAGGGGACGGGGCATTCCGGCATGACCACGCCCTCTCCCTCCTCCCCTCACACAGTGGACTCCACAGATGGTGAGCAGGTCAATTCCAAGCAGCCCGTGTCTCCTGCCTTCTCCTTCCAGACGTCTTACATCAGCAGCGAGCACTGCTACCAAAAGCCACATGCATATTATCCAGCGCTGGAGCAGCGGCTGGTGGTGGAGACACGCAGCACCGAGGAGCTTCTGGAGCTCGAGACGCGCAAACTGCAGCTGACCAACGCTAAGGTGGACTAACCGATGGTTTTAAAAATTGATTCTGATTGAAAACATAACACTCAAAGACAAAAAATATTACTCAACTTTATTACAAAAATAAACAGTACTGACTGTATCATGAAAATATACTGTACTTTTTTTACAATGAAATAATATACAAATATTAATATATAAATTAATATTAATAAATATTCAAATAAATAAAATAAATACATCCAATCTGCACCAAAAGGTAACACTCCAAATAACAAATAAAAATGGAGACATCCAAAATGAATTAAAAACAAACAAACAAAAAAACACTTCAAATAACACAAAATTTGTCAGTGATAGTTTTTATTTCGCCACTAGAGGCCACTCTTGTACTCTATAATGAAAGCGGACCTGCAACGGAGCAACCTGTAAAAACCAGTGTGGGTTTTTGCCGATAACCGATAGTGCTGATTAATCTGCAAAACCAATCAATTGGTCGACCTCTAGTGTTTAGATTTGTTTATCCAGGGCTAGCTGACCAAGAGCAGGTGGATAACATGAATAAACCTGTCCTATTGACTCTAGCTTGCTTCCAAATTGTGATAAGACAGATAAAAACAATTGTTTCCCTGGGGATAAATTAAAAAATGAGAATGGCTAAAAGAGATTGTAACTAAATGAGCCTTGAACACGCAGAATGTGTAGCCCTCCGTCATCTTTTAATGTTTCCACTTCTTGCTGCTTCATTGTCTCTTATAATTACACAATCTAACGTCTCTGCTGATTTATGGTTGTGATTCCCTCCCAGCTGAAACCTTGTGTCTTTATGATGGAACAGAACAGCTTTAGATTAATGCATCCTGCTCTAGATAGGTCCAGTGCGTACTAACATAAAATGATTGTTATTAGGAGTTGGAGTGTCGCATGAAGCTGCTGGCGGCGGCCGAAAGAGAGAAGAGCTGTGCAGCCCAGGTTAAGGAAGAGGAGCCTGACCCAGTGACCTGTGACTCTAAGCCCGACCCCGACCTCCTGCTACACCAGCAGTGGCAGCTGAACCTGCTGGAACACATCGAGGCCGTGCAAGACGATGTCAGCCACAGGATGGACCTCATAGAGAGAGAGCTGGATGGTGAGCATCGAATCTGACTGAGTTGCTGACCGTATGATGTTTATGCTCCAGTTTCTCTGTTGTAGTTTCTATCAACCTGTTTTTGTTTTGTTTTTTAATCTGGATTAAAAAAAAAAAATCTGATATATATATATATATATATATATATACACTTACTATCTGACATACTACTCAATGTATTAATATGTGCTCTTGAGAGATTTTATTTATATATATATATGTGTGTGACTGCCGCTATGACACTCATCCCAGGAGGACGGTACAGGATTATGTAAAACTCAAGGGGACAAATACACCAGTGGCAATGCCAACATTTAAATTAAACATGGACATTTATTTAAATAATTACTTTTCAAAGTTAGTTTGAGGTAGTATTCTCATGAGGGTGTAACGATGCACTCCGGTCACGATTCGGTTCAGTTCACAACACTGGCTTTACAATTTTAATCTGATTTTCAGAATATTTTGAACAAAGTTTGAATGAAGAAAAATGATGACTGAAAAAAACTTCTTTTTATTTCTGAATCATAAACAAGGCAAAACTATGATTACAAAAAACCTAACTGATAGGTTAACTAATAGAAGTGTAATATTGTAAGCATACAGTGCTGTGAAAAGTATTTGCCCTACCCTGATTTCTTCTGTTTTTGTGTATATCTCATACTAAATAGTTTTAGATCTTCAGACGAAATACAACATAAAACAAAGGCAACCTGAGTAAACACACAATACAGTTTTTATTTATTTTTTTATTGAAGCAAAAAAAAGTTATCCAACACCTATCACCCATGTGAAAAATTAATTGCCCCCTTAAACTTAAAATCTGGTTGTGCCACCTTTAGTAGCAATAACTGCAACCAAACGCTTCCGATAACTGGACATCAGTCTTTCACAGCACTGTGGTGGGATTTTGGCCCACTCTATTTTGCAGAATTGCTTTAGTTCAGCCACACTGGAGGGTTTTCAAGTATGAACTGTCTGTTTAAGGTCCTGCCACAGCATCTCAGTTGGATTAAATTTATGTCTTTGACTAGGTCACTCCAAAACTAAAATTTAGCTTTTTTTGAGCCATTCAGAGGTGGACTTACTCCTATGCTTTGGATCATTGTCTTGCTGCATAATCCAGTTGTGCTTGAGTTTCAACTTAAGGACTGGACATTCTCCTTTAGGATTTTCTGGTAGAGAGCAGAATTCATGTTTCCCTCAATTATTGCAAGTTGCCCAGGCCCTGAAGCAGCAAAGCATCCCCGCACCATCACACTGCCACCACCATGTTTGACCATAGGTATGATGTTCTTTTTGTGGAATCCTGTGTTTGGTTTACACCACATGTAACGGGACCCATCTTCCAAACAGTTCCACTTTCGACTCATCATTCCACAGAACTTTCTCCTAAAAGCTTTGAGGCTCATCATGGTGTGTTTTGGCAAAATTCAGATGAGCCTTAATGTTCTTCTGGGTTAGCAGTGGTTTTCACCTCGCCACTCTTCCATGGATGCCAATTTTGCCCAGTGTCTATCTGATTAGCGGAGTCATGAACAGTGACCTTTATTGATGCAAGAGAGGCCTGTAGGTCCTTTGATGTCCTTGATTCTTTTGTGACTTCCTGGATGAGTAGTTGCTGTGCTCTTGGAGGAATTTTAATAGGATTAATTACTATATGTCAGGATGGATGAAACTTGCCTATTCCCTCTGTTCCTTGTTCAGTTTTAGAAAGCTGGCTGGACTACACAGGTGAGCTGGAGCCTCCAGACCCTCTGGCGCGTCTCCCGCAGCTGAAGCACCGCATCAGACAGCTACTGACAGACCTGGGAACAGTGCAGCAGATCGCATTGTGCTCCTCATCCACATGAGGGCGACAGAGAACACAGATCTCCTCAGAAACGTCCAGTGCAGGAGAGATGGAAAAAGCGAGACTTGAACCTGAACTAAAGCAGATAAATAAGTGGTATCGGTGCTCCGAGGAAGACCGCGAGAGCCAAAACAAACCAACCCATGAGAGAAAAAAGAAAAGAGACTGTACTTGAACGTTTAATATGTTAAAATATTTGAATGTAATTCAGGGTTGTGGTTCAAGTCCGGACATCAATTATGCCTCGTTTTGTTTTTTGTTTTGTTTTTTGAAGGACTATAATGTCTATGGCATTACACGCAAGGGATATTATTTTGGTTCTGACACAAATTTTGAAGCACTTAAATTTGTTAATTATCATCATATAAAGTTCTATTTTTATTTTGGTCTGTTGATTTTTCTCCACTTCGTTGCTAACGTTATGCAAAACCACCTTTTTCATACGTGTCCTATTTGTCAAGGACTGTTTGAATATTTGACGAAGAGACTCCGAGGCAGTGACTGTGGTTTTGTAGCTGTTAAAGTAAACGTGGAGATGTTTAACGGAGCATATATTTTAATCTCAAAGTACTTGCGTCTTGCTTTTATATTTGTATTAAATAGACAACGTAAATTGCCTACATGTAAACTTTAATTCATGTTCCAGGTCGTTTTGTTCTCCATTTGATCAGAACTGTAATGTTATTTACTGTGACTGGGTCTGCATTCATTACAACAACTACAATAATAATAATAATAATAATAATAATAATAACTACCTATATCTCTGGTAATTTCTGTAGTACTTTGGACATGATCGCTTGTTTGTTTCGTATGAATGCAAATGTTTTCCCTGCCATATTTAACAAGCACAAAAAAAGGGTATCATATTTAAAAAAAAAAAAAAAAAAAAAAAATATTTTTACAAGCTCTTACAGCATACTGTACTGTTATTTCTTTTTTTCCCCCCATTACCATTTTAGGCACTAGATGCCTTTTTAACTTATTGTAATTGAGATTTTAAGTTATTGATTTTTTTTTAAATTTTTTTTTTATTTTTGTTTTTTTTAATTTTTTTTTTTAAACCACACTGGCCGTGTATATGTCTGTAGGCTGAGTTGCTGGTCAAAATGGTGTGTGTTTGTGTGTGTGTATGTGTCAGTCGGAGAAGCAGATGGGCCCTTAGTGTGTGTTCAGCAGGAGAGTGTCAGAGTTCAGTGCTCACGCCCATTGGTAGTTCTGTCTTTCATCAAAATTGTTTCATCTGACTTTCGATTCTTACCCGGCACCTCTTATTCCAGAGCAACACGTTCGAACGCAGCGGTGTCTACACTTTTCAATTTTCCCATCCGACAAGAGTGGAACGGAAGATGCCGTTCCTATTTTCCTAATCTCGATGCTTTTCCTTTGTGTAGCCAGTGACCTGTATGCAGCTCTGTTCTCTGTACTCTCCCCTCAGCTGTGCATTGTGTGCATCACCAGTCACTGGAAGTACAGTAATCAGACATGATTATTATTTTCTAAATCTTTTGATTTATTTTATTTTTTTTAAGTGCTTTGTGTTGCGCACAAGTTCTTCTTGACTTCTCAATTTAAAAAAAAAAAAAAAAAAAAAAAAAAAAAAAACCCTTCTCCGAACCGCCATGGAAACAGGAGAAATTCTTTGTCGTGCATAATAATGCATTAGCTGAAGCCAAGCAAAATAAAATAAAATAAAAAATGTCCTGTATCCTCAGCTTCCTTAAATATATGGTCATTGTGCTGTTTGTTTGATTTTGTTTATATTTTCTGGTGGTATGATCATCTTCATAGTGCATCATCTTTATTTTGGCAAGCTTAATTACAACATCTGGGCTGCTGTTGTTACTGAAGAGTATGGCTCAAGGGAACAAAGTCATTTTAATTGCATGATTATTTCATATATATATATATATATATATATATATATATATTTATTTATTTATTTATTTATCGGAGGAGTAGGATGTGTAAATGTGTGAACTTATTAGATAGATGTTCCTTCGAAATATTCTTACCTTTTGGGGGAGGGGGTCTAAATATTTAGTGGCTGTAGCTGTGATCATTACTACCTCTCTTTGTACTGTAAGAGCTATGGAACGGGCTGAATCATAACAAGTTCTTTACTGTATTTATACTGCACTATGTAGTGTAAGAAAAACAAACACATTACGTAATACGTGTTGTACTGTAGTGGGCTTGTTTCGGGAGCAGGACGCCGTTTGGGATATAGCCATGGTTGCTCCTGACTCCGCCCCTTTGAGTAATATCTACGTTACCCGGAGTAGAGATGTGCAGAGCTCAGCTCACTCTCACACACCGCGTCTCATTCCTGCTCCTGCTCTTTTCTCCCAGCAACACGGTGAGTAGTTTGTTTTTAATTATTCTTTATTTCCATTTTTCATGTAAATAGTCGGGCAACCTTTTATCGTTTCGAAACATTTAATTCGCTGACATTTTGCGTAACGGAGTATGAACTAACGCGTATGAGCTACGAGTCCCCTGCGCTAGCTGGCTAACCGTTAGCTCCACATCGGCTAGAGATAACTAGCTGTCACGCCACCGAGCTAGCTCTCGTGAACCATTCACCTTCAGCGCAGACGTCATGTTGAGATCAGACACTTTAGAAATGGAGTGCGTTGGGTACTTCTAAACCGTTGTGAGCACTTATGAAGTACTTATGAAGTGTGTATGCAGCACACGGGATTAGACGCCTGCTGTGTGAAGCTAGCAGGCTAATCGGTGTCCACTGTACAGCCAGGCTCAATGCCAGAAGGTCACTCATCTCCATTATAGGTGCAGGACAACCGAGCAGCTCGCTTTTTACTGGTTTTCTACTCTACTATACACACACAAAGCGGTTATTTATCCAAAATAACATTAAAACATTTTTTTTTTCAATTTTTTTAATGAATTCAGCAAAAAGACAAGATTCAGGAACATGATGCTGTGGTAATTATGAAACACTGTTCAAGTATGCTGTGTTCATTCGGCTGATCCCGCAGCGCTGTTGAATTCTCGATTCTGATTGGTCAGCAGGTGGTGGTTAGGTTTCTATAACAGCAGCTCTGACAGCAGTCACAAATCACATGGAGCTTTGGCCGATGTAACCATACAGTATGTGTTTTATGTAGCAGGTTTTCCTCGCACCTCCAGGGTCGGGGGTTCGAATCCCAACTCCGCCTTGTGTGTGCGAAGCTCGCATGTTCTCCCTGTACACTGGGGGGGTTTCCTCCGGGTACTCCGGTTTCCTCCCCCAGTCTAAAGACATGCGTTCTGGGCTGATTGGTATTTCCGAATTGTCCGTAGTGTGAGAGTGTGTGTGTGAGTGTGTGTGCAGTCGTGGTCTGTGATGGGTGGGCACCCTGTCCAGGGTGTCCACCGCCTTGTGCCCCGAGTCCCCTGGGATAGTCCCCTGGGATAGTCCCCTGGGATAGGCTCCAGACTGTAAAGATGGATGGATGTTATTTTATTTTTTAAATTATTATTAATTATTTTTAATAAATGACAATTTATTAAACATCTGGAAGCAGCTGATTTGATGTTAAAATTTCATATTTAACCTTTAAAAATTTTAAATGTTAAAATTTTGGTAGATTTGTACTTTTTCTGTCTTTTCTAATACCCAAGCCTGTCATTTAGTTAGTTATCTATCTATCTGTTTCATTTTGTTTGTTTGTTTGTTTTTGCTTTAACTATAAATACATTTTCTAAATATAAAAAATGTATTTTTGTAGACATTGAATACAAGGTTTATTTTTAATGCAGCACTATTGTATTACTGACCGTTTGTTTGCAAACCTGTATATCGTGATACATATCCTGCGTGGTAGAAATCTCTCTGAGAATCATTGTGATTTATTATTTTGTTTATCGTATCGTCCACTCCTAATCCCAGGTTTATATTAATCCACTTCTTCTAATACATTATCATCTCAGTAGTAAGCCCGTACACCGGGACATGTATAACGAACTCTGTTCCCTGTGGCAGTGCTTTGCAGCAGTCTGATGTTAAAAAAACAAAAAAAAGGGGGGGAAGGGGGGAAGTAAAATTTTCGGATATGGGAAAGTGTTTTTTGTATGTATGTGTGTGTGTGTGTGTGTGTGTTTTAGAAAGTAAAAGCAAGGGAATGGCTGTTTGTAGTGTAAACACTCTTAACGTAAACGATAACAGGAACCAACTTGTCCCGCAGGTGTTCCACAGTATTAAACATAGCTATAAACACATTTTAAGTAGATCTATCTTTTTTTTTTTTTAATTATTATTTTTTTTAATGTATAGGTTCATCTCAAAAAATTTGAATATCATAGAAAAGTTCATTTCTTTCCCCATAATTTAATTTAAAAAGTGGAACTTTCATATATTCTAGATTCATTACACATAAAGTGAAATATTTCAAGCCTTTTTTTTTTTTGTTTTAATCTCGATTACGGCTTACAGCTCATGGAAGTCAAAAATCCAGTATCTCAAAATATTAGAATAAAGAATTTACAATACAGCAAAGAAAAAAGTGTGAATCAAAGAAAAGTGTGTCGGCGTTAAATACGACTCAAGGACCGTGAGTCTGTCTTGGCTTATATGATTGACATGCTGTTAAAGGGTGTGTTTGTACTCATCACAGACAGTGCTGCTCGCCTGGCCTACACACACACACACACACACACACACACACACACACACACACACTCTTGTTTACTCCACACTAGCTAGTGAGAAACATCTGTTAAAATCAGGCGTCTTAAAGGAATTGTGTTTTAGGCAGTTAGTGCTGCAGCACTGCAGAATATTTCATCCTGTTTCTGTTGTGGTTTCAAAACGCTACGAAAGCGGCGTACAGTTCCATTCACGGCATTTACAGAAGTGCTTTGCGTGTACCGAACAATAAATTCAACACTGCATAATAAAAGCAGCCGATTCATTCTGACATAGAGCTTATATTACGTGAGGTGTAATAAACATTTAAAGTCCCCATGAGGTGCCTTGAAACGCACAGCGTTATTCGATGTGTTGACGTAATTTCCACTGAAACGGCAAGTCAGGGCGGGGCATATCGAGCGCCCACGCCCCCCTTTTAAAATAGCCAATAGCATTCAGCTTACCTCATAGCCCGGCCTAAGCCTACTTGACAGTCAGTACTGTGGATTTTTATAATGTTGGGGGCGGGACACCAGATTCTAGAGAGCATTAGATTGGACAGAAATTCTGATGAGAAGCGGAAGTGCAGAATGATGTCATCGAAATTGCACATCCGTATTGGTGGTAGAGAGAGAGAGTGTATGTTTTTGAATGTGTATATATTCTAAATGCGAATTTTGTCATTGTTTTGGAGCACACAAGCTTATAGATAACCTTACGGCTAACATATTCATACTATAAGCTACAAAACCAATACAGTAGTGTACCAGGGCGTTAGTCACCATCAAGCAGGAGCCGGAAGATTCCCTTAAATCCTTAAGGTCTGGTGTATGGGAGCACCTCGGCTAATAGCACACACACGTCCACACATCTGTGTCGGTCAGCAGAACTCGACGGAAACACGGAGCAACACACAAACACG
Source organism: Cranoglanis bouderius (assembly GCA_023630585.1). Taxonomy (NCBI): domain Eukaryota; kingdom Metazoa; phylum Chordata; class Actinopteri; order Siluriformes; family Cranoglanididae; genus Cranoglanis; species Cranoglanis bouderius. The sequence goes on from CM042559.1 coordinate 3,903,159, forward strand.
TCTCTGTTGCCTCGCTGATTCAATGCAGATGAAAGACATCAGAGTGGGAAACAGATACATGAGTCTAGTCTGATGGAGAACGCAGGAGTCAGAGATATTTCTAGGGCTACAGAAACAGCAAACCTAGCAAACAGCAGAATGTGAAATAAACGCCCCGTGCTATAGACACATCCCCAGAGAAAGCTTGGCCAGAGAGCTAATGCTTCATTCAGCGTGTTTCAGTGATTGTCCTTTAATAACGCCAGAATGTTTTAACGAATTGAAAATGAAACGCCAAGGCAGGTATTCAGGCACTGCTTATTTTTGCTGTATCGAAACCATATCTTATTGCGTCAGATTTTGTTACATCTATCAAAGCTTCATTTCTGTGCTTTCTTGCTGCAAGTGAGTAAATAGCCTGGACCATCAGATTATTATTATCAACATAAATTTCCACTTTATGGTTAAAGATAGAAGCTTAGTGCACACAAATCAGGATCAATTGAGACCGGCCCCCGGGAATTAAGATTATTATTTCGTCTGTTGAGAAATCGAGCTGTGAAAATGAACTGCCAGCAGGTGTGTATTATGAGATAAAAGGAATTTGACCAAGGGAAAAGTGGCGATGGGAATCGAGGAATTGCTCTTTAAATCAGCGTGTACTCTTTGACCGTGGGTGTGACGCTTCATGGACAGTTTGCAGGCTACTACTCTATTAACGTGGCTTTTAATCGTTGGGATCAAACTTGCTCTTATTGGAGGTTATAGTGTTATAAATTGAAGAAGCATAGGGCTGGGATAGTGGCCATGACAACCAGAGATGCACCGATCGACCGGCCAGGGATTTTCCGCATGCTCGGCCCGGACCGGTGACCGGCCGGTCAGTCTCACCTCTTTCTGATTCCGAGCCGGTCCGTGTTGTTGCCAGTGACACAGACAATAACGTCACAGCCATGCTCACAGCCGCATTTAAATATGTCGTAGGCAAAAACGTGAAAACCCACTGACCTACTGGAGGATCAACAAAGATCGTTTCCCTGCGCTTGCTCCACTTGCCCGAGCCTATACCTCTCTGCTCCATGTACAAGTGTTGAAAGTGATGGCTTGTTTAGCTTGGCTGGACATGTGATAGATGAAAGGAGAAACCGATTATCAGGTGACGAGGCAGAGATGCTTCTGTTTGTGAAGAAAAACTTACCATTAATGCTCAAGTATACATACAGTATGTTGGCAACAAAGAAAAGGTGCCTTGTGTAACGCTTTACACAGAGAGGCCGGATAGCCTGAATGGTTGTAGCCAGGTGTAAGCAAAACTCATGTATCTGATATTTCACAGTGGATTATTATCAGCGTTGTCGATCCCCCGCACACATGGGGCAGTTTGCAAAACGCTCCACTAACAACTGCGTTACTGAACATAAATAAAACAGGGCAAAGAGCAACAGAAATATAACCAGGCTTTACATGCATACATGCGATGATCATAGCTCGCGCTCCGTCTACAGACTGCCCACTCATCAGTGAGGGAGTAAGAGAGAGCGTTCCGCCTTAAAGGAGCAGTAACTCATTCTACTTGTTATTTAATTATTAGCCACTGCACCTATTAATATCTGGAACAGTATTGTACACTTCAGTTTTGTTCATAGGTTTGTAATCTTTGGACTTTTGTGAGACGAGTAAAAAAGAGAAAAAGGTCAATTTATAAACACAGTGGAAAATGATATCTGTTTTGTTATATAAAGCAACTCATTTTCAGTTAATTGTTATTTCTACCTCTTTCCAGTCACAGAGCACTTTATTTTGAGAGTTGTTTAAGTGAGAGAAGATCCTGTAACTTAGTGCAGTTTGGGGGAAATTGTAATGTTTAATAATTCTTTTATTATGAAAATAAAATTTTGCATTGAAGAAAAGTAGATTTTTGTTTGTATATGTGGTCAGTTATAGTTCTTAGAAAGAAAATCGGAATCGGCAAAAATCGGTATCGGCAGGTCACACTTACAAAAAAATCGGAATCGGCCAAAAAATTGCAATCGGTGCATCTCTAATGACAACGGTGGGGTGTCGCATCACACGCCCCGTTAATGTTTCTGCTTGAGTGGGCACTATGACAAGTACAAAATACAACGTTTTGTATACAAGTGTAATAATAATAATAATAACAGTTGCAATATTCATTTGTATTTGCAGCCTACCATATACCGTAATTATAATCAAACGCCCTTATATGGTGTTGTCAGTCAGGCGAATTCTGCAGTTTCACTTCGGGTTCTGCTGCTTCAATGGATCTTGTTGGGAAACAAAATGTTACATCGGCGAGCTGGGAACGTTTTGGATTCGTGCCTAACGAGAGAGAAACATGCGACTGTGTTTCACTCTTATTATTATCCCCGTTTTCTCCTTCTCCCCTTGCGGGTCAATCACAATACTGCATCCCACAGCGCCCTCAGGCTGTTTCTCATTGCATTAAGCATGTTTTGCTCTTTATTTCTATTCTGGACGTCTCTTGGCTGCAATGCAATAGAACAGGGGAAATAAAGTAAATGAAAGAAAAGTCTTTATCTGTTAACCTTTATGAGGTATAAAGGACTGAGAGGTCAGGCCCGTCACACCTTCTTTCTCTGTGCTCTCTAACATTTAGCTGTTTCCTCTGAAGGATGCAGCCACCACTTCAGTTCGACTTAATTCAGTTATGTCGCAAAGTAGATTATGTAGGCATTGTCACAAAGCAGCTTTACAGAAATCCGGATGTAGCTCTAATTAGCAAGTGGCAAGGAAAACACTCCCATAAAGAAGAAACCTTGAGAGGAACTAGACTCAGAAGGAAACCTAGCCTCTTCTAGGTGACACCGGATAGTGGGATTTTGATCGTTATAGTATAAACTGAACACGAGAGGCTCATGGAAATCAAAAATCCAGTATCTCAAAATATTAGAATAAAGAATTTATAATACAGAAATGTCGACCTTCTGAAAAGTATGTTAATTTATGCACTCAATACTCGGTCGGGGCTTCTTTTGCACGAATTACTGCATCAATGCGGCGTGGCATGGAGGCAATCAGCCTGTGGCACTGCTGAGGTGTTATGGAAGCCCAGGTTGCTTTGATAGCGGCCTTCAGCTCGTCTGTATTGTTGGGTCTGGTGTCTCTCATCTTCCTCTTGACAAAATTCAGGTCAGGCGAGTTGGCTGGCTAATCAAGCACAATAACACCATGGTCAGCAAACCAGTTACTAGTAGTTTTGGCTCTGTGGGCAGGTACCAAGTCCTGCTGGAAAAGGAAATCAGCTTCTCCATAAAGCTTGTCAGCAGATGGAAGCATGAAGTGCTCTAAAATCTCCTGGTAGACGCTGCATCGACTCTCGACTTGAGAAAACACAGTGGACCAACACCAGCAGATGACATGGCACCCCAAATCATCACTGACTGTGGAAACTTCACACTGGACTTCAAGCAACTTGGATTCTGTGCCTCTCCACTCTTCTTCCAGACTCTGGGACCTTGATTTCCAAATGAAATACAAAATTTACTTTCATCTGAAAAGAGGACTTTGGACCACTGAGCAACGGTGTTTTGAGTTAATTCGCTGATTAGAGTCTTCTCAGGTCGACATTTCTGTATTATAAATTCTTTATTCTAATATTTTTGAGATTTTTCCAGTATCTCATTTCCATGAGCTGTAAGCCGTAATCATCAATATTAAAACAAAAAAAAAAAGGCTTGAAATATTTCACTTTATGTGTAATGAATCTAGAAAATATGAAAGTTCCACTCTTTGAATTAAATTACGGGGAAAAATTAACTTTTCCACGATATTCAAATTTTTTGAGATGAACCTGTAAGTAGCACCCTCCTAAAGTTTTGCAAGTTTGACATGAATTTCACAGAGAATATAAGCCCAGCTCACTAGGACAGCTTCACTGCATCTTCTCTTAATCACTAAGCCTGGTTTTCACTAAGTGTTCTCAATGACCATGTTTACATGCACGTCAAATTTCATTATATGTTCTATATTCGGGTTGTAGCCATATTCTGAATACAATGTTTATATGCGTACGGGCAACATACGGAATATTCCTGTGTACATGGTTGTTGTAAGTATGCCTGAGTTGCTCTTCCTAAATACCTAGCCTACAGCTAAGCATGTGTTAGCACCCACAGTTCCTTGCGAGCTAAGCGTGTGTATATATCTCCTTTCAGTGGATTTTCCGAATAAGGTGTTTACACGCAACAAATTTCCGATTAAAAAAGGCATATTCCAGGGGTGGGAATCGGAATTTGGGGAATCAGAATATTGTCTTACTCTGAATCGGGCAATGACTAATGACAATACTGCCGAATTCTGATTAGTATCAGATTAGTGATGTGCATGTAAATGTAGTCGATGATCAGTGTGAATCGGGTTGCTGGATCATGATCCACAGTCTTATCACAGTTAGTTTTCAGGTTGGTAATTCAGGCTATTTAGCAAGTTTCTGAAGAGAGCAACCAAACTCGTTTCCCTAGTGGTGAAAATATAATCTCAAAGGAAAAGAACAACAGACACAACTTAAGCCAAAATACCTTTTCAAACCAATTTGAATAAAGTGCACTTCCTACCAAAATGTAAACAATCATTTCTCAAATGAAAGCAATTCAGCATGGAAAGCTGATTTTAAAAAAATGTCCAATAAAAAAAAAAATACATCACCTCTACTAATGTCTTCTTTGTATGCAGTAAATGTAAAGATGATTGACAGGCATGTGAGTATTTGATGTTTAAAATCTGAATACTTTAGCCGAGTTGGTTTGATATTGTTATTTAACATTTTTAATATAAGCGATTTGTGTTTCAGTGTTTTGGTTTTCATCGCTCTTCTCCTCGCTGCATTGTGTGTACAGCTGAGGAATGACTCAGTAAGTCATAATTAGGATCAACTATTAGCTTAAAGCCCTAGTTTCTGACTGGTTCAAAGGGTATTGTATCCTTGACCAGGTAAAATGTCATATATTGGTAAAAGGATGCTGAGGTTAGAGCTGCCAGGCAGGAGGCCGAGAGGAAGACCAAAGAGGAGGTTTATGGATGTAGTGAAGGAGGACATGAAGGTAGTCGGTCTGAGAGAAGAGGATGCAGGGGATAGGGCTAGATGGAGGCAGATGATTCGCTGTGGCGACCCCTGAAGGGAACAGCCGAAAGGAAAAGAAGAAGACCAGGTAAAATGTCGCAACATCAGTGTCGTCTTTCCAGCAGCTTCTTGTACTTTTCTTGTAAGCAGTGCTTTTGTCAATTGTTTCAGTGCCGCTTCTGGACACGCACACGCACTCCCTGTGTTGTCTGGCTTTCAGCACACTCTTTGTTTGCTGCATGTCTGTTGTGTAAAATCCACCAAATCCATATGACCGATGTTGATTTTTAAAAAAAATTTTTATGCACCAGCTCCTCTGAGCTGAGGAGGAAGCGGATGATGAGGAGCTGCCTACTTTTGGTTATTATTGGTTTGTTCATGTGTCTGTGAGGTGGACTAGTAAATAGAATAATGTCTGGTCCATAAAACAACTTGGGATGCCATGTCTGTGTGTTTTCAGTGCAACTGACAGAATGCATGTAGTACCATGGTGCTCGCGTTCAATTTTTGATCTAAAATCGCCGTTTCACCCGCCCCCGTTTTCAGCCAATTTAGAATTCACATAAAACCCCATGGATAGAAACCCTCTCATGAGTTCATAAAGCGCTCATGTAATTTTCTGTTTGTCCTGCGCCTAAGCTTACTACACCTTAAAAAGAAGTCAAGTGCTTTAGCCTGAAAAAGAGCTCAGGAAAGTAGAGCTACATTATAATAACAGCACCACACAATATTGCAGTATTACCCCAAAATCTGGGTTTACTTAATCACTCGCATCTGTGGGTGTAAAGTACGTTTTCAGGTTTGATCTGATTTGTTCATTAAATACGTACTGGTATACCTCACAGATTAGTCTGGCTCACAGAAAACAGTTATTCAAAACAAAAAGCTTGGAGATCAGTGGTGGACGCATCACTAGTCCAGGACAAGCAGGTTACATGTCCAGGTTATGAATGTTCCTGTTGTAGTTGCATGGTGGACAAGCAGGACTGATGATTTATTGCCTGCCAGCGTTCTCTCGTCCACCGGTCATGTGAACGTGATATGTATGTTTAAACGTGACATGCTCCAGTTGGTTTATATACTTCCTGCATTACCAGCGTGTGCTTCCCATTCCCAAATCCTGCCACCTGCTGAACTACACACATCAACCCAAGATGCATTCTGGCCATAGGCAGGAAATATTTTTGATCATTTAATGATCTTATGTGGTATCGTGATATGATATTTTTGCCATATCGCCTAGCCCTAAGGTCAAGTTTTCTATGAAGAGGTGTTTATTTGGCATTTACTGACGGAGACTCCGGTGTCAGTGCTTTGTAACGGTGAGACATAAAGACGTAAAGCTGCAAGATGGCATGCTTTGTGGTTTCTCAGTAATACAACAAGCCACGTTTTCTTTTTTTTTTTTTTTTCCTTCTTTTTTTTCTTTTTTTGTCTTCAACTTCAAGAGAGAAAGAAAGAGAGAGCGGCTGTTTAAAGCTCTTCTGACATAACTGATAACTTGTTTTGCAGACATTCCACAACAATAAACACAACTAAAAGTATGTTGATGATTAATTAATCAAAATTTGTAATTGTTGACAAATTGCTGAGAAATAAGAGTAATAAAACCGTTATTGATAAAAAAATAAATAAATAAAAAAAACCTAACATCACACTTTTTTTTATAACATTTTATAACATTAACATTTCTAACATTTTTAATGAATAAATCATAAGTGTTTAAAGATTTGATATTCATTGAGTGTTCAGTGAAAATGGAAGTAAGTCTGAGGATGATCCTTCATAATCATGCAAACCATCTTCTACCAGGTCTTTCATTTCTCAGTGCCTTGTGGGCGTTCAGTAAAACCCAGTTGAAACATTGTTTTCTTTATGACGTCTGATTTACGAGGCACATCTACCATGTTAAAGATTTGCCGGGACTCTGTCCAAGCCAAGCTTATGTTATTTATTGCTTAATGTCCCCTGATAACATTACTTAGTGACTCCTCCTAAGATACACTAAGTAAATAGGTGCATGTGTCTTTATTTCTGAGATCATGCCTCTTTACTACAGGTTCTGAATTTGCATGAAAGCTTTTTAAACTACTGCTTTCACGTCTTGCCTCTGTGCCAGTAAATTAAGCTGAAACCTTTCCCGTTAATTGGACCTTGAACCCATAGTGCATAATGCATTTCAAATACTGGTTAGTCTGAATGCCATAGACTTTCTAGAAGCAGGTTCATGGAGTGAAAACTCCCATTGCTTGTTGTTACTCCCTTCTCATCACCTGACGTCCTCTCCGTATCACTATACCGACAGCCTCCCTGGGCGACAGCTGCTCTGTGTTTTCTCACACCCTATACTTCCTGTCTGCTTTGCTCTTCAAAGCCCTCCTACACTGCACTGGCAGCTTCTATTTCTGGTGTCTGGACTGGGAGCGAGTAGTGGACATTACACCCACTGGATTGGAGCTCATCTGTCTGCTTGGATCATGTACTTTCCCAGTATTTCAGACTGTAGTGCACTCCAGATGACAGTAGACAGGTGTCAGTAGGTAGTAGAAAGCAGGAAGTAGACGATTCGTCATGGCATAATTGATTTCCATTATAATATCATGCTTGATTATGGCACCTCAGTTCTTGCCCCCGCTGTTGTTATTCCTGCTGGTGTCAGACCTGGATTAAGACCCACACATGGCACTGGGGCTATGGTGACTCCAAGGCCCCCTTCCATAGTATCACCAAATATTTTTAATCTTTTAATCTGCATGAGGGATGTAACTAAATATAAAGACATTATTCGGAATGAACAGATAATGTGTTCTAAACAGATGTAAATACAGTTCTGAAGTTCTTGAGTAGGGTGTAAATCGCAAGGTTCATGACGATACGATCTAATATCGATTCTTTTAGCCAGTGATTCGATATTTGCCAATACCTCAGTGTCTGCCACGATGCGATTTTGATTCGATCGATTCAGGGGCCTGCGATCGATATTAAACGATGGGTCTATTTCACACAATCAGTAACATTTCTATTAATTCACAGATGCAACCTAAATATATTGTGAAAAATCTATTGAACTTTTTTCCAATATGAAATGCTACATATTTCAGCACAAAAAAAGACCCGTGATGAACCTTGATGAACTTCACGTCCGGGATGTGGCTGGAATTAGTGTCCCCTAAATAAAGGTCCATCTTAAAAATTATACATGCATCGATACATCGGATCGTTGGTTATTTGATCGATATGTCGGTCCATCGATCAACAGTTGTCAATTCACCAGTATGTAAATAGTTCGGTCAAGTTTTATTTGATTCCTTATTGCTTATCACCCTATAGAAAGGCATGTATCCCACACATATGTACCACAGTTCAAGACATTCGGTCCTACGGTTCATGAGGAGAATATTTTTGTAATTTTGGACAAATTTTCATTGTACTGGAAAATGTATCACGGCGGACTTTCTGGGTCCCAATGGCTTTTTTGTTCCCCATGAGAGATAAGACATGTATACCAATTTTCAGACATTTTGGACTTATGGGGCGGAGGGAAAATCACGTAGATTTGGGGGTGGCCTGTAGCGCCACCTATGGGTTCATCTGGGCGATTTGTGGTGTGGGAGTTACTCGTGGCCTGTAGTATCAATGTGCCAAATTTCAAAACTTTTTACCATTCAGATCTTGAGTTATTGGGCACTTTAGGGAGATAAGGAGAATAATAATAATAATAATAAGAAGAAGAAGAATACTAACAATAACAATAGGTTTCCTCCTGATGGAGGAATCCTAATGATCTGGATACTGATAGGGATATTTAGAGCTCTAAACGGATACAGAAAGTGTTATTGCTTTACGGCCCTAGTAAGCATGGGCATACAATAATAACACAGGATACACATAAGAACAGTCTACATTTCTACACAATTTGAACAGCTACATTTCAATTGGACCAAGAAACAACACAATCAGGCAATTTCACCAATCCATATCTTTTCTTTTAACTTTCCCGCCCTCCCCAGCCAGCCCACAGGCCCCTTGTGTGTTCGGGTCTTCGTTTCAGCCTAGCCTATACAGTACACTAATCCAGCTATGGCTGTCAAATCCAACTCACTAAGCCTTCACTAGCTTTGAATAAACTGCTTAATGTTTTTGTTAGTTTTCTTACTAGTTGTTTGTAAGTTGTTAGTTGCTTTACTTCAGTCTTGCAAAGTCTAGTCATATGTGAGGCCTTAAAATAAATAAATAAATAAATAAAACTATTGAACTGACCATTGAATTCGGCAGACAGTACATAAAGACTATAGACCATTTCAATGAGAAAAACAGTAATGAAGTTACTGCGCATGTCCATTCCTAAAACATTTCCGGTTGCGCCATTTTTAAATGTAAAGCTGTCAAAACAAAATGATCAGCTTGTAATTTTATGAATCTCCTAAGAAGCAAATAATATATATATATATATATATATATATATATATATATATATATATATATATATATATATATATATATATATATATATATATATACACACACACACAGAAATGAACAAACGATCGTTTGTGATTACTGGACCCATCAAACAAGAATGTGACACAACAGCTTTTTTTCCCCCACGGACTTATAACTTATGCTTGAAGTGACTTACCCTGATGTGTATCATTACCTTGTCGATACGGAGTGTGTTTACACCAGAGAAGTGGTGAAAGTGTATCGTAGCGTGGCCGCTTACAGCTAGAAAAAACGTGTGAAATATTTGCTCGTATAACGCAGATGGCATGTGTATTGTGTATTGTGAAGTTAGTGAACAGACTCAGCATGGTTTATTGCTAGGAGGAAGGGGGAATTGCAAGTGGACACTGTAGATGGTTATAATTGGTTTATTTTCTTGTTTGGCAAATGAATGCACCTCAGGTTTCAGTCATTTAGGATAGAACATGCAGTTCATATTGGCCTCTGGTCTGTGATTATCAGATTAGGCGAGGTTTGTGTTAATGTTGCTGCAATTCCTGTGGCTGCGGATGTGTGAGGGATAGGCTTAAATGCATCACTTGAATGAATGAATGAATGAATATTCATTTGAAACGGTCTATATGCTTAGTGATTACATGAATCATGAGAATTTATAGAATTAAGAGTGATTCACACAGCCACGTTCTCATAACATTTCTCATTTGCCCTTGTAAAGGAGCAGCCACTGTGAAATGCCTGTATTTGGTCATTCATGAGTACTCACTGTGTTTTGAATGACTTCATAAACTGAACGCTTACAGTTTTTTCTTTTTTTCTTTTTCTTTTTTCTTTCTTTTCTTTTGTCAGCCTTGTGAATGTTATTCAGCTCTATTGTTGAGTAAGTGTAATGATTTAGCTGTTATTGGAGCCGTAAGACACAAAACAGCAGAAGTACAAGTACGCAATTGTTATTTATGAAGTACTGTGTTTAATATAAATGTATGTAACTTCCACAAACGCAGTCATTTTACCCAGAAATAACTGAAACCTTAACATCTCAACACACTGTAATTGGTATAAACTCTAGGGAGATTAATGTTTAATTAACAGTAGAAAATCTGCTTCCTGATATTCACTGTAGAGAAGAGAAGTTAAACCCTATTTAAGCTATTGGATCAGTTTGCCTTGGGAATATATTATAATTTAAGTATAATTAATTATAATTAATTGTGTGTGTGTGTGTGTGTGTGTGTATATATACCCACACATATATACACATACACACACGAAATGCTGTAAAACAAATAGGCTATGCTTTTATAAATAACGACATTAAATTCCCGCTCACATCAAGGACGATAACTATAAATGTAATGATAAAGATATAGTTCTAAAAATCGTTCAAAAATAAAAGAATAGCAGAATCCACACCACAACTATAACGATAACGGCACAGAAAAACGTTATCGTTGGAATCACTTTCAGAACGATTTCTTCCGGCTGACGAATGATAAAAACATTGACAGCCAATCAGAACCCATCCTGCTTTAAAGAGCTCGAGCATTTGAAGTGGGAGACGACGCTTAGAATAAACAGAACGATATCATGGATTGGTGTGGACACTAACATAGTTATCGTTATAGTTATCTTTATGGTTACCGTTCTTGGTGTGAACGGGCCTTAAATGTCTCTACATTGAAAAATCTCATATAAAGAGCAGTAAACAGTAACAAACAAAGTCAGTATTTGGTGTGACAACCCATTGCTTTTGAAAAATGTCTCAAAGTAGTCTCAGGTGTGATTTGCGCAGTCTTGTAAGGAAATTGGCTGGTACGTTTTATTGAGCATCTTGGAGAATCTACCACAGTTTTTCTGGAGATTTTAACTGTTATAGTGGCTTCTGTTTTTTGTCTTCATTAAGTTTTTTTTTTTTTTGTCTGAAAAGTGGTCTATTACATAATATTTAGCTTTCTTTACTGACATTCTTTTCCCCCCCTGTAACACAATATGAATATAATTTTTTTTTGTACTGGCTAAATAAACATGTATAACAATGTTTGCATTTAAAACAAATTAAATAGGGTGTCTAAGACACAGCACAATTTGCTGTGTGTATCCTGTGTTATACTCTCCAACAGAGTCTCCAATGCAGAGTTCTATTTTTAAAAGCTTACTGAATAACAAACCATATTGTTTGGAAGTTTAATGAGTATTTACCATGACCCTGGAGGCTATTTTATGAACAGACCTTGTTTTGTTACTTTTCTTAGAGTTTTCATAGTATTACCCAGAACAGTTACTGGTTAAGGTGGTTTAATATTAAGCACCATTAACAAGAGCTTTGATTTTGAATATTGTGCCTAATTCTGGCAGCGTCATCTGCACCTGTAGTGGAAATGTAGTGGTATTTTAAGAGAGTGGTTTGTCCTTGACTCACCGACTGTGCATGAAGGAGAAAGGGATAAATCCCCCTTGCAATGAGAGAGGCCTCGAGGTAGATTTCAGTTTGACCTTCCCTCAGACACACCGTTGTTCAACACCACACTGGCCATCTCTCTCTCTCTCTGCGTGAAAAGCATGTATGTGATGTGGGTCATGTGCTAGTAAAGTGATCCTGACCACAGTAGGATCTGTTGAATATTACATGGACTTGCAAACAGTGAGTTGTTTCTCCTATTGAGCCGTGTTTCCTCTCTGCCTCACTTTATATCCCTGAATGCGGTCAGACAGAGACATAGCAGCACCATAATCAAATCACTATTGAACTGTGTGCTGTGAAAGAACGATCGTGTCCAATCAGCACAATAACACAGCGGGTAGTGTTGATGCCTCACAGGGTGCAGGGATTGATCCTGAGCTTGGGTTACTGTCAGTGCAACAGGTCACAGTCCCCTCTGAAAGTATCAGAACAGCAAGGTCAGTTGTTTTCACTATACATTTCAGCTTTCATTTTCTCATATTTACATCTAGATGTGTTAAACAACTTTAGAACTTTAGCACCTTTTGTTTGAGCCCACACTTTTTTTTTTCCCCCTTCCAAGTGATCAAAAATATTGGAACACGTGACTGATAGGTGTTTCTTGTTGCCCAGATGTGCCCTATTAAATAGATCGTTTGAAGAATTAATATCTCTGAATGCCTGCTCTTGGTTTGAGCCCTGGGTTTCGCCTGTGAAGACTGCATTTGTTGTTAAAAAGGATAAACCAACATGAAGACCAGAGAGCTGTCTATGGGAGAACTGTGGCTGGTTCTGCAAGATGCTCAATAAAACTTACCAGCTCATTTCGTTATAAAACTGCACAGGTTGTACCGGAGACTACTTTATTTATTTATTTATTTACTTTTGTCACACCAAATATTGATTTTTTTCAATTTCTGTGCCTTTTAATTTTTAACCCAATTTTTTTCCCGCTTGTGTTTAAAGTGCAGCTTTTTTTCACAAGTAAATGACGTACTACAGTGAGGTAATTTAACTACTTCATTTGGGAATCGTGCTGTTTGCTGCCTCTCAGGCCAAGCTGTATGAAAACACTTATTTTTTGTTCGTTTGTTTTGGCCACACTAGCGTTTCCCAATAGTTTGTTTTGACAACATAAACATAAAAGACCCTTTCTTGTGCACCCCACTGTCACTTGTATACTATACAACATTGTCAAACATGAAAAAAAAAACATTACAATGCCTAACTGCATTGCAACTGCCATCTTTGAAATGTGGACATTACACAGATGTCCACAGAACATACTCAGAAGTCGTCCACAGAAGAGCAGATGTGGATTGTGGACTGCACCTCACACTTCTTTCACTTGTCCATGCTGTTTGGACTCATCACTGTTTTGTTTTAGTTAGTTTGTTTTTTAAGGGGTTAGTAGATTTTAGAAAATGCTAATACAGTTTTATCACATATTCTCAAACAGTACTCATACTTGCAGAAGTCAAAAAGAAGTTGTTTATTATTATTATTATTATTATTATTATTATTGAAATCATGAAAGCAGTAGAGATAATAACACCAACATATAGTCATGTGAAAAAATAAGTACACCCCATGGAAATTGTTGGGTTTTTTGACACATTTGCACAAGCAAACATTTGATCATCTTTGAAACAGTGCCTATTAATAAAGTTGATATAGTTGAACAAAGCCATGAGGAAAATTAGCTTTTTTAAATCATTCAACATAAATATCAATAGACGTGATATTCTTCTGTGGGAAAAGTAAGTAAGTAAGTACGTAAGTAAGTAAGTAAGTAAATCCACGGCCTCATAAGCTAGTATTGCCCTTTAGCAGAAATAACTTCTTGTAGGAGTTTTGCATAATTGTCCACCAGTCTCTGACATCGGCTCGCTGGAGTTTTTGACCGCTCTTCCATGCAATATTCTTTCCGAGCTTTGACTAGGCCATTCCATAACCCTTCATGTCTTCTTTTTGAGCCATTCCTTGGTGGATTTGCTAGTGTGCTTAAGATCATTATCCTGCTGAAAGGTCCACTTTCGGTTCAACTTCAGCTTTTGGTAAGGTACTTTATTGTCACTGTATACAGTACAACAAAAGTTGATGGCAACTACAGCTTTGGGAAAGAAGCTGCACTTCAGTCTGTTTATGTGTGACTTGACTGTACCTCTTTCGAGATGGTAAGGGGACAAACATTCTTTGCCCTGCGTGAATGGAGTCTTTAATGATGCTGCTGGCCTTTGTTTGCAGTCGGCTAGCATATACAGTGTCCAGGTTTGGGAGCTCAGTGCCTTTCAGACAGATGGCCTCACATTATCTTCAAGCACTCTTTGATATGAGGCAGAATTCATAGTTGAATCAATGAATGCAAGCTGTCCAGTTCCTGAGGCAACGAAGCAACCCCAAACCACAACATTTCCACTACCGTGCTTCACAGTTGGTATGAGGTGCTTCTCCTGAAAAGCTGTCTTTGGTCTGCGCCAAACATGTCTGCTGTTAGTGTGGCCAAAAAACTCTATCTTTGATCCGTCTGTCCAGAGCACATTATTCCAAAAGGCCTGGTCTTTGCCTATATGCTCATTGGCAAACTGTAGGCTTGCAAAGGCTTTTTCCTGGCACGCCTCCCATGCAGGTCAAATTTGTGCAATCTCTTTCTGATTGTAGACGCATGCACTTTGACACCAACAGTTGCAAGACTTACTAGCAGATCCTGTGATGAAAGTTTGGGGTTCTTGGAGACTTCCTTTTGCATCAGACGGTCTGCTCTTGGGCTGAATTTGCTGGGACGCCCAGTCCTGGAGACATTGGCAGTCGTTTATAATTGATATTTTCCACCTGCACTCCCTAAGCAGGTTCTGATCACTGGCACCCGATCTTGAACACCTGATTCTAATTTTATGGATTTGAAGGTGTGATAAATGTAGGGGTGTACTTACTTTTTCCATGTGACTGATTTGTTTTTAGTTCATTTAAATTGTGAAAATTACTACAAAATGTCAATTTTGTGTCATTTGATAAGAGTGTATCAACTTTATTAATAGGCACTGTTTCAAAGAGGATCAAATGTTTGCTTGTCCAAATATGTTAAATAAATAAATAAATAAACAAACAAACAACTTCCATGGGGTGTACTTAAATCACAGGTGAAAAAATAATGAACTGAATTCAATCCTAGAACACACTGAAAAAAGTTTGGATATGGATTTTTTTAACTGGAAATGTTTACATATAAAGAGGTATTTTTTTTTGTTAGGATTGATCTTTATCAATTTTTGTGAAAGAGTTTAACTGAATAAATATATTTTACCTATGCATCCTGGGTATTGATATCGGCTGATACTCAAGCTTACCAATCTCTGAGACAGTATTACAGCTGAGATCCTCTGAGGAGCTTTTCAATGCTACGAAAGCCGTTTTAAAAGGATGGTCATGTTCTTATTTATATTACACTCAAAAAGGAAAAGGCAAAGTTTTATCCATTTGTGTTACTTAATTATAATTTAAATAAAACACGATCTGCATCTGTGAAGCCTAATAAATGTTTTGTTGCTGTAAATTAAATTTTTGTCTCCTTCATTTTGCAACTTTCACAGCTGACTGTAAATATCCATGCCCTGTTGATATTTAGGTTAAACCGAATTCCCGTAAATCTGCAGGCAAAGCAGTGGTGTGTAGAGTAAATATACCGGAACGATCATAAACAAAAAGCAGAAGTGCGTCAAGCCAGTAATGTTGTACTGCTGACGACACGTTTACTACACCACTAGAAATAACTCGAACTGTAGGTCTAGGATGGATCCCAGAATGGCTATTAAAAAAAAAAAATTAAATAGGTAAAATGAAAAACAACAATAACAAGATAAAATCATAAAGTATGAAGTTTCTGGTATGATTATATATATAAAAAAAAAATTAAAAAAACCATAAGGCACTGTGCCATACTGCACAAGCTCTGTAAGAGTAACTGCTACAGTAATAAATCTCCACAACCGGAGGGTAAAAAGACTCGATTTGCTTCTTTATCAGAAAGCCTGATAATCTCCTGTTTGGCGTGTTTCCAAAATAACTGTTTTTTTTTTTGTTTTTTTTTAAAAGCTCATTTCATTACAGACAACCTGAACATCGAAATTTGTCCCTAATTTGAGCAATGGAACCCCTCTGTTTACTTGTGACCTTGGGACATATTACTGCTGCAGTGATGATAAGTGGTGTTTGGTCCTGCGGTTTGAGATGCTGTAAAGTGAAGAGAGTAATTATGGTTCTCTCTGACGCCACGAGCAGCGTACAGCCTGGTTACTATGGTGATGAGGAAGAAAAGGATGGGCTCAAGCTCACCAGTAATCAAACAGGCTGCGCTGATGAATGTGGACTCCAGGAGAGGAGAGAGTCTGCTCGCGTGTGTATGTGTGTGTGCGTGCAATGGTCAAATAATGAATTAAAATTTTAAAGATGTAAGGATTCAATAGGCAGACTGGCCATTGTTGTTGGTCTTGTGGATAATTTTAGAGTAATTATTTGTCTTTTAATAAAGCCGCTTTGTAGGGATGGGCGGTATCTTATCGTTTGCGATATACCGGTAGAAATTCTCCCCATGATAAGAATTAGTCGTCCCGCCATAATAACGACAATCTCTGTGTGCGACGGTCTGCGAACCATTCACAGCTCACGTGCAGAGCGAAAACAAGTATGGTGGAAGGTGGACGTGAAGCTGAGGAGGAGTTTATCGCTAAACAAGGAGCTAGATCAATGTTTGTGTTTCTGAGGTGTGTGTTTCTCAACACCTCCAGTATTGTCGCATCACACGCCACGTTAATGTTTCTGCTGGAGTGGGCACTATGACGAGTACAAAGTACAACATTTTGTATACAAGTGTAACAATAATAACAGTTACAATATTAATTTGTATTTATAGCCTACCATATAGCGGGAGATTTTACATTAATACACAAATTACCTACTTATAAATAACTTATATGGTGTTATCTGTTAGTTTGGCGCGGGTTTGTTTGAGCGCGGCAAAATCCAATCAGGCGAATTTCACTTCGGGTTCTGCCACTGCGATGGATGTAGTTGGGAAACCAAATGTTACATCGGCGATCTGGGAACATTTTGGATTCATGCCTAATGAGAGAGGTGAACCAATAAATTTGGATGAAGCCATGTCAGCTATATATATATATATATATAATCTCTATTTGTGTGGGTGACATGGCGGCTTATCTGAATTCTGCTGCACGGAAATTCATGTCTATCAACAGAGCTGTCCTTGCAGCTGAATGAGCGGTCTTCTTTGGATGGAGGATACAATGTCTACAACAAAGAGGTTTTTCCACCATTTTCACCTCAGTAGCACCTGAAAACAAGTCTGGATCGTCCTCCATCAACTGCCATGCTTCACTGAAGGCTCTACACTAGCTGAGATGGATCGGATAGTGATGTGCAACCCGCGGCTCTGAAAGCACTCTTTCATTTCATCTTTATTTTATTTAATTGTTGTTCCGCTTTCTACTCAGCATTAATTGCTCAAAAGGCAAAGCTTCCAGTTTCTTTTTAGCCGATTAGAATCGAGTCAGATTATCCTCGTAATCCTAATTCATGCGCTGCTCATTAGAAGGTTGTTTATGTTTTGCCTCAGTTTATTTGCCATTATCAGCACAAATCTGCTGAACTCATGAATATATTGTCTACGGTTCAGTGGTTTTCCACTGAGCACTGCATTTTTTTTTTGTTTGTTTCTTTTTTTTTTTCCTCCATCCAACATTTTTGTGCTGAGCTGTACACCATAACAGCCATAACATAAAAACCACATGCCTAATATTGTGTAGGTCCACATTGTGCCACCAAAACAGCTCTGACCTGTCGATGCATGGACTCCACAAGACCTCTGAAGGTGTGCTGTGGTATCTGGCACCATGACATCAGCAGCAGATCCTTTAAGTTGCGAGGTGGGGCCTCCATGGATCGGACTTGCTTGTCCAGCCCGTCCCACAAATGGGACTGATTGAGATCTGGGGAATTTGGAGGCCACTTTGAACAATTTGTCATGTTCCTCAAACCATTCCTGAACAATTTTTGCAGTGTGGCAGGGGGCATTATCCTGCTGAAAGAGGCCACTGCCATTAGGGAATACCGTTGCCATGAAGGGGTGTACTTGGTCTACAACAGTGTTTAGGAAGGTGGTATGTGTCAAAGTAACATCCACATGAATGCCAGGACCCAAGGTTTCTTGCCTTCTTCCCATAGTGCATCCTTGTGCCATCTCTTCCCCAGGTAAGTGAGGCACACGCACCCGGCCGTCCATATGATGTAGAAGAAATTGTGATTTATCAGACCAGGCCACCTTCTTCCATTGCTCCATGGTCCAGTTCTGATGCTCACGTGCCCATTGTAGGCGCTTTCAGTGGTGGACCGGGATCAGCATGGGCACTGCACAGCCCCATACACAGCAAGCTGCAATGCACTGTGTGTTCTGACACCTTTCTATCATAGCTAGCATGAACTATTTCAGCAGTTTGTGCTACAGCAGCTCTTCTCCCTCAGACCAGATGGACTAGCCTTCGCTCCTCATGTGCATCAGTAAGCCTTTGGCACCAATGACCCTGTAACCGGTTCACCAGTTATCCTTTTTTGCACCACTTTTGGAAGGTACTATCCACTGCATACTGGGAACATGTGGTGATGCTCTGACCCAGTTGTCTAGACATCACAGTTTGGCCCTCAGATCCTTACGCTTACCCATTTCTCCTGCTTCCAACACATCAACTTTGAGAACAGACTGTTCACTTGCTTCCTAATATATCCCACCCCTTGCAGGTGCCACTGTAACGAGATAGTGTTATTCACGTCACCTGTCGGTGGTTTTAATGTTATGGCTGATCCGTGTATTTTACTATAGTAAAGGTACTTGATTATGTCCCACTGTTAGTTTAGTTCCATCTTTTGCTTCCTGTAATTCCAATAGATAATCACTCACGAGACCCGACAGCATTATTTCAGATTGAATTTTGTCTTAGTCCGGGGCTTGGTATCTTTGAGGTTTCCTTTTTTCTAGTCGAAGATAAACTTGCAACATGCCACGTTCTGTTCTTCTAATTTTAAAGGCGTAAATTAAAGAAGAATCGAGGTTTGCTGAAAACATGAATTGCAGCTTGAACATGTTAGAAGTGTTACTCTTTCACCCTTCTGCTTTTGTAATAATGGAAATGCAAATTGGTGTTTCGTGAAAGAACTGACGCAGACGAGCACAACCCACATTATCATGGGCAATGGTGTTTAGGCACCATTTATATTCAGGCCATGCACTCGCATGTGGTTGTCTGGGGAAAACCTGTTGGACGGAAAGCAGCTAAATATGCAAAGATCATGCCGAGTAAAGAGCCAGTTTATCAAATGTGCTGGTAAAAACCAGTGAGGTTTTAACTAGGTTTTAACTCGCTGCTAACTCGCTTCATCGCAACAACTCCTCGCACAGTGAATGAATGGCACACATTTTTGATCAGTTATGTCCTTTTGTAATCAGACTCCGGCTGTCAGTGTTCATGATGCACCTGCACATTGTCATTAAAACAGAATAGTGCTTACACACACTGTGCAGATGACGGAGGACAAGGTTTTAAACTGATTAATATACCTAATAATAAAAATAATAATAAAAATAATAATAATAATAATAATAATAATACAGGAAATCTAGCAGAAAGTGAACTTTTTAGAACACCTGCAGGACAAGTTCCTGTTATCACTTGTTTTATAACAGCTATGTTGTCATTCCCTCACCAGCATCATTTTTTCCCCCTCTCTCTTAAATTTAATAAGACATATGCAGTAAAGCTCTCCATCCTGAAGACTTCCTTGTGTCTAAAAACTTCAGAAACAGCTTACAGCTGATTGTTCTGACACTGGAGACTCCATCCAATAATCTCTAAAATAAATGTCTTCTCACAGAAAACGTCGCCATATCACACCACATTACACTTTACACACATTTTTTTTTCCCCCCAGGGCCACCCTTTGCATAATAACCTGTTACGCTCATCCATCTATGTTTCTGATCAGAGCTTATCTATCAATCATTTATACCCCACCACCACAAACTCGGCTCTAAATGTCAGACACAAATAGAGCCGTCACGACGCGTACCCGGTCAGTGTGTGTCAGATAATTGACCAAACGCTTTCCACATGAAAAATCTTGACTAGTAACCACAGAACTGTTCATAATGCATAATTCATTAGTGCGAATGCAGTTTCTCTGTCTGTTCTTTTGTACTGTCTGGCTTAGTCTTCACCCGTAAGACAGACCACATGACCACAATGTGCTAAGAATTAGATAAGCATCAATATGATACTGGGATTGGGTATTGGTCTGATAATGTGCTTATTTGCTCAAATAAAAAAGCTCTAATACCAATGTCCGATATCATCTGCAGTAAGCCTAGGTGTATTTTTATACGATTAAGCATGACCGTCAAAGCAACTTGAAAACTGTTCTCTACAGCATATTCCCACAATATGAGTAACCTGATAAATCATCTTAACTTCTTAATCTTAACCAGTGAGCAAAAAAAATGTATTTCCGCCTGTTTTAGGGGTGCCCGTGTTCAGCATTACCTTTTTACAGTAGTGGTGTATTTATTTTAGTGGCGTTTTCATACTATCAAAAAAAGCTTTAATTGTACTGTTCATTTTATCTCTGTAACAATGTTTGTGGAGAGGTGTGAATTGTTTATCCCAGCAGGGGGTTCACACACTCCCATTTCCCACCGCCCTGCTCACCAGCAGCTAAACGCAATCATGATACTCTACACACAGAAACCCAACAGTGTCCTGACTAATCTTCTAACAGACTTGCGGAGATAAAATAATCCATTTGTTTACACTGATTGAAAATGTGTGCTAAGTCGATACACCAGGGTAGCTGCTAGAAAGGGTTAAACATAATTCTGCTCAAGAGGAGTTCATTGCACCTAGCACCTGACAGTAAAAAACAAAACGAAAAACAGTAAAATATTATTTACTTCCAGCTGTACAGAAGCTCTTTTCCGAAGTAAAACAAAACCCACAGTTCTCCATTTGCAACCCTACTCAATCCAAAGTAACTAAACTAATGCACTTAATTTAAGCTTAACTCATTAATGTTATACAAAAAGAGCTTAATAGCCATAGAGCATGAACACTTTTCACTTAAAAAAAAAAAAAAAAACCAACAATGTGTACTTGTTCTCAATTTGAATAAAATGGTATTGATGCATCCATAATGAGAATGTAGATAACTTGCAATGCAGGTTTTACAAAAAAAATCCCACCCACTCTTGTCCTCAGGGTTAAGCTTAGGCTCATGCATTTTAATTCCTGCTCAGTCAGTCAAGCCCTGTTTCTCGTTTGTCGAGGAAGATTCTCGGGCAAGCAGCTGTGGCTCGAGAGAGGGATGGAAATCGGCATAATTATAAGCATGATCCTGGAATTACGCAAAGTACATGGATAATGAGGATAAATTCTCCTCTACAGTCTGAGAACAAAATATCCTTAAGCTTCATGGAAATTGCCTTCCTTGTAACAACAACGTGCCAGAGCAATTCTGGGTCTTGCGTGGTGGTCCGTTTATATAACTATTATTAAACTGAAATGAGCACTGTCGCTGAAGGACACATACTGTAGCAGACCAGATGATCTGAGGTCCCAGCACAGTAGTGTGTCAATTAAAAAAAGTCATCTTCTATCCGTCCACCCCCTCAGTGATTATTGTACTCGGCATCGCCCAAAAGACTGCAGTTATTCTCTCAGTGGCAAATCCCTGCCTGTGTAGCTAATTATGCATGGAGGAGAAAAATGGGGAAACAATGAGGATTGGAGGATAAAAGGAGGCGAGGAGAAGAGATCGAGGCAGCTGGTTACTGTTTTATTTTGTTGTCGATGGGTGAATAGGAGTAGCAGTGAAACCTAATATTACCACTTCTTTTGCCCTCACCCACACACCTACACTTGATGTGAAAGTTGTTTTTTTTTTTTCTTTCTTTCTTTTTCTTTTCCCTCCTCCCCCTGAATTCTGTGCAGTGACTCATCGTCTGATCTTAACGGAGCTTGATAGACAATATGACAGGAGAAGAAATAAAAGAGATGCTATTCTCATTCTCAGCCATTTTGTAAAAGCCTTTTAGGACTGCCTTCTGTCATTCTTATAATAAGTTGGTATGAAGCGTGTCGACTTTGGTTTTCAGATAGATTTCATGCTGCACATGTGCCAGTAGAGAGAGAGAGAGAGAGCGTGATGAGGTCATCCACTGGCTAATATAAAGACTTCATAAATGACAGGCAGCCCTGAGTGCCTTCAATGACATTCAGAAGGTCAGCATGATCTATAAAACAGGTTAATGTTTGGCTGAACATCATTACCATTAACAATGAGGGCGCTTCTAACTGTCATTAGAGAAGTTAATATCAGTAGTTGTCTCTATTTGAACCTTAATTTGAGATCTTAATTCTTGAAATCTTTCTTCACACTTGGCTTGCTAAGAGAGCATTGGCAATTTTTTATTTTTTTCATTCCAGTCATGACATTGACAACTCTCCCCTCCCCCTCCCCCATATCCCCCACCCCCAATCCATTTCTTTCTCTCTCTTTCTCAGAATTATTGACAGCTGTTCATTACAAGGATGGATGAGTTACAGGATGTGCAGCTGACCGAGATTAAGCCCCTCCTGACAGACAAAGTGAGTTGTCAAATCCACACACACACACATACATACATACTCATGTACCAAATCATGTATATAATTTACACGATGTACCATATTCATTGTGCCCCATAGTATTCTACAGTATTCTTATGGATGCTTTAAACTTTTTCAGGTAGGGGTGACGTACCACTGTGTATCTGTATTAGCTTTTGCTTTTGTTTTAAAACCTGTGTACAGGATACCACATCGTTGTGTGTCTGGCATGTAGTCGGGGTTCCAATTCGTTCCAAAGGTGTTCATTGGGTTTGAGGTCAGGTCTCGGTGCAGGCCACACGAGTTCTTCCACACCAAACTTGGCAAACCATGTCTTCATGGAGCTCGCGTTATGCACAGGGGTATTGTGCTGGAGCACGTTTGGACCCCTTAGTTCCAGTGTAGAGTAATATTAATGTGTATTAATGGCTGTACAGCGACCTTGGGTATGAGAAAGGTGGTATATAAATTACTCTACTTTTTCTTCTTCTTCTTTTTTTAATGCTGCCGCATGCAAATACATTCTAGATATTTCTGTGCTTCCATTTTTGTTCCGGCAGTTTGGGGAAGGCCCACATATGGCTGTGATGGTCAGGTGTCCATATACTTTTTGCCATATAGTGTATATACACCCCTTGTCTCCACTGTTTCCCCTCAGTTCTTGTGAGAATCACATCTGTTATCGTGTGGTTGCTAGTTATTTCAATTTTGTTTTATTGCAAAACGTTTAGATACTTTCAGCTAGCAGCTCCACTCCAATTCAGCAAGAAGTTATAACATCATCCTCACTGTGGTGAATCAGCTTTCCACAAAGGCTGCTGTAGCAATAACAAGCTGCTGTTATGCCTGCGAGTGGTTGTCTTGCATGGGCTGCCAGTCTAGCCTTACCTTGTCTTCAAAGAACATCTCAGCTTCACTAGGAGCTCACATCTGATAATAACGAGGACTTGTTTTACCTTTTGACTTGGTTTTAACAGGCATAGCATGTCTGGCAACGAAACTGAAGATATGCAGGCAGGCCAGCAGATTGCTTTGGCAGCTGAGAGGTCACTGTACAAGTCAGATATTCTTTGATTATGCGATTCCAGGGCGACACTCTGGTGGAAAAATAAGGTTACGCAGCCAGGTTGTTGAACAGACAGGATCTGATTCATGTTCTTTTAAATCCAGAGAAGACACTGTCCATAGCTTTCCTCTGGGGTGGCTCTTTAGGGTGGATCTTCTCCTCAGTTAGAACTGAACTTATTCCCATTGAAAATGGTGCAACAAGAGGGTGTGTCTCTTATACTAGTGGCCCTGCGATGGCCTGGTAGATAATAGTGTGCAAAAAGAGTCAGTCTCTCATAACCATGAAGACTTTCCCTGCATAGGGATGCACCATGGGCTGCAGTGCTTGCGTGCTTACCTGCTGAATGGCCATGCCTAAAATCTAAGGGCTTGAGCCCTGTTCAAGTATCAGAAGGTTGGGGGTTCAAGCCCCAGCACCGCCAAGCTGCCACTGTTGGGCCCTTGAGCAAGGCCCTTAACCCTCCCTGCTCCAGGGGCACCATATCATTGCTGACCCTGCGCTCTGGCCCCAACTTCCTAACAAGCTGGGATATGCGAAGAAAAGAATTTCACTGTGCTGTAATGTATATGTGACCAATAAAGGCTTTGTCTTCATTGGTACTTTTTAATTGCTTGGTCACCGTTGCCCCATCTGTGGCTTACCCCATACTCTCTACTGGGTTAACCGCTGCTGGGTTGCACTATGACACTGTTCCCCCCCTCACACCTATGGCTGAGTGCGGGGTGAATATCTGTCCCACACCATCTGTGTTGTACCTGAGGGAAATGACTAAAAGGGAATCCTGCTATGCCAGGGTGCCAAGCATTAAAAAAGGCTTTCATTTGTATTAAAATGTTTTAAATCCATCTTCCATAAGCCTTAATACAATTTTGGCTTTATTTTCACACGTTGTATCTCAGTGAAGAATGGAAATATTTTGTATGCTAGTTAGTTGTTTCACATTTTAATGCCATGCAGACTGGAATGAGCAGAACCATCAGCAATAATCTATGTTTCTGCTAGTTTCAGGTACGTTCATAACTTGCATCTAGCTAGTTGGAACGTTAGCTGTATAGGCATGGGAAAGTGTAAATTTAACGAAAACTGGTTGGATAACCCCAATTTTTTGAAGGTAATCAATTCAAAGCACGTTGTACACTGCAAGTTCTTCAGACTCGCCACAATGGGAATAAAAGCTGTGGAATCGCACATAGTGTGAGAAGCACAAAGCATTTGCCAAAACCCACCATCAGACACCCGTTTACCAGTACTGTTCCATCGCTTCCACTTCAGTACCACAGAGCACTGCTCTCTCTCAGATACCAGCATCGGCAACGGCAACAGTCCTCCGAACGTCATTCGACTCCCACCGCTACACTTAAAGCACACTGTAAAGAAGCACCAGTCCTATAATGGCAATAAAGGAGTCGGAGAAATTTTCCAAGCTGCGTTTCCTGATTCCGATATTGCTCACACCTTTGTGTGTGGTAAAGACAAATCAGCATACCTTGCCAAGTTTGGTTTGGCCTCTTATATCACTAAACTCCTCATCGCAGACATCAACAAGGACACGTTTGTTTTGATGTTTGACAAAAGGCTCAATGAAACCGAATTATTGGAAAGATGATCTCATCCAGTCCAGATGCCTGAGGTCACAGTTTATGGGACAGCGCAGGATTTACTCCACCATTCTAAAGTAAGTAGCAAGCCATCATTATTCACAATTGCTTTGATTAAATTGATGAAGAGCATAATTTATTGAAAAAAACAAAACCTGACAAATTATTTTATTATTTGACCTATGATTTTGCATACACGAGTCATATCATTATATGCATCAAGGGGGGGGACCTTATGATTATCTTGATACTGATTTAATCTATATCACCCAGCCCTATATACTGTTCACTTAATAAGACATTCTCATGTCTTTCTCAGGAATGAACAGAGCAGCTGAACTTGCAAAAGCTGCTGTCGGTCTCTATGGATGAACTGGAAGTTTGAGCTTCTATAACAAGAGCAGTGGGAGAGTATGGGGCAATACAGCTGATGAGCTGTGGCCTTCAAACCCTACAAAAATGGCTTTTTTTTTAGGGCCATGCACATTCTCTTACACAATGTGCCAGCAAGGAGGGAGGACTTCACTGCTCTGACCACATCCACAAAATTTCCACTTCCATTCTGTGGCCACCGTTGACTCGAAAATCTTCCAACAGTTGAGAAAGCCATGGAGGTGTGGCCATCACTGACCATGCAAAGGAGCTACCAAATCCAGGAACTGCATCTTTTGACACCTTAGAAGTGGCTCAAAAAGATCCCTTCATCCTGGCAAAGCTGCATTTCTACATGGCTATCAGCAGGATCTTCAGTACAGTCTTGACCACATATCAAACAGATGAGCCAGTGATTCAATTCCTCGCCAGAGACTCAGCCAAGTTAATAAAGGTAATTATATTCTAGTATTTGATACAGCTATTTTACTTCAACTGTTGTTATCCAGCCTTACATGCTTGAAGATATAAAGAGAGAAATTAATATGAAGTCACGTTATATATTATGTGTGTTTTTGCCTGTTGACAAAGTTTGCTCAGGTATTTTGTAAAGAAGGGCGGTCCACTACAGTTGGTCAGACTGGATGTCAGGGACAAGAAGAACTGTGTCCACCCAGAGAAAGTACCTAGGCTTGGGTGCAGAATCAGGCCTCAAGGTTGTGTCTATAAAAAAATATAATTATGGATACAGCAGATAGTTTGTCATCATGGGTCACTTAGCACTAGCACTCGTCATGTCAGGGGCTACAGAGTCAGAAATAGGTATGAGAATTCATAGACCTGGAGTATAGGAAATCAAACTGCATCAGAGTGATGTCAGCCATCATTCAGAAACTGCAGGACAAGAGTCCCTTAAAGTATCCCAAAGTGGCAGGTGGCCTATTTGGATCCCAGCATGATGATGTCTGACCCAGACAGGTGCCAGGATAATATGACGAAACTGGTTCAGAGGTTTCTGCAAGACCTGCAGTTGTCAGGGGGTGTCTCTGCTGACAGGAGGAAGTAGAGCAGTTCTAATACAATTTTTTTTGTCCAAGTATTACCAATTGTTCTTCTAAATGTACAGTAAATGATATCTGACTTGTTCAAATATAATCAGCATGCACCAAATGACATTTTTCTGTCGTTCCTTTTTGTTGTTTCTTGCAGGTGATGTGATTATTCAACAGTTTGCTGGAATCTTATCTGTTGAAAGCTAGAAATGACTCCTTTCCCTTTTGCAAGAAGCTTCTTCTCCTGTCCAATGGGCAGGTAGCAGTGGAGACAGGATTCTCGGTAAACAAAGAGGGGGAGACATGTAATACGCAGGAGGACACAATCATCTCCCTGTGACTGATCTGTGATTATGTCCGCATCTGTGATTATGTCCGCATCTGTGGTAGGAGTCCTCAGGGTCCCTATTTCAAAGGAGATGCTGGCGTCTGCCACATCACCAAGGTCTAGATACATAATGCACCTTGACGAGCAGAAGAGGAAGAAAACCACTGGTGTCCAGATACAAAAGCAAAAAGCTCCAAATGAATATCTACAGGAGCTGAAGAAAAAGAAGCAAGCTGTGCTCCACGTACAGTGGGGGGGAAAAAGTATTTGATCCCCTGCTGATTTTGTACATTTGCCCACTGACAAAGAAATGATCAGTCTATAATTTTAATGGTAGGTGTATTTTAACAGTGGGACACAGAATAACAACAAAAAAATCCAGAAAAACGCATTTCAAAAAAGTTATAAATTGATTTGCATTTTAATGAGTGAAATAAGTATTTGATCCCCTATCAATCAGCAAGATTTCTGGCTCCCAGGTGTCTTTTACACAGGTAATGAGCTGAGATTAGGAGCACTCTCTTAAAGGGAGTGCTCCTAATCTCAGTTTGTTACCTGTAAAAAGACACCTGTCCACAGAACCAATCGATCAATCAGATTCCAAACTCTCCACCATGGCCAAGACCAAAGAGCTGTCCAAGGATGTCAGGGACAAGATTGTAGACCTACACAAGGCTGGAATGGGCTACAAGACCATCGCCAAGCAGCTTGGTGAGAAGGTGACAACAGTTGGTGCGATTATTCACAAATGGAAGAAACTGTCAGTCTCCCTCGGTCTGGGGCTCCATGCAAGATCTCACCTCGTGGAGTTTCAATGATCATGAGAACGGTGAGGAATCAGCCCAGAACTACACGGGAGGATCTTGTTAATGATCTCAAGGCAGCTGAGACCATAGTCACCAAGAAAACAACTGGTAACACACTACGCCGTGAAGGACTGAAATCCTGCAGCGCCCGCAAGGTCCCCCTGCTCAAGAAAGCACATGTACAGGCCCGTCTGAAGTTTGCCTGAATGATTCAGAGGAGAACTGGATGAAAGTGTTGTGGTCAGGTGTGGTCAGATCTCTGTGGCATCAACTCAACTCGCCGTGTTTGGAGGAGGAGGAATGCTGCCTATGACCCCAAGTCATAACACCATCCCCACCGTCAAACGTGGAGGTGGGAACATTATGCTTTGGGGGTGTTTTTCTGCTAAGGGGACAGGACAACTGCACCGCATCAAAGGGACGATGGACGGGGCCATGTACCGTCAAATCTTGGGTGAGAACCTCCTTCCCTCAGCCAGGGCATTGAAAATAACCTTAATGACTTGGAGAGGATCTGCGAAGAGGAGTGGGACAAAATCCCTCCTGAGATGTGTGCAAAACAAAGGTTTTGCCACCAGGTACTAAGTCGAAGGGGTCAAATACTTATTTCACTCATTAAAATGCAAATCAATTTATAACTTTTTTGAAATGCGTTTTTCTGGATTTTTTTGTTGTTATTCTGTCTCTCACTGTTAAAATACACCTACCATTAAAATCATAGACTGATCATTTCTTTCTCAGTGGGCAAACGTACAAAATCAGCAGGGGATCAAATACTTTTTTCCCCCCACTGTATGTATCATCTTGCAGAAGGAGAATGCAGAATGCTGAGCAACTTGCTGAAGAAGCTGAGGGACAAGCTTATAATAAAAAAAATTTTTAAAATCAAATGTACTGTGGAAGTGATGCAAAGAAAAACGTGGGGTAATAGAAGAAGAGTTGGAGACAAAAACTACTGAACTCTACAACATTATTACACATTATAACAACACAATTATAACAATACTTTTTGTTTGTTTGTGAAAAACTTTAAAAAATAAACTTAACAGCAAATATAATATTGGTGTCATTGCATGCTTTCTGCCATTTTGTTATTGTGAAAGTGGTCGAGATTTTCCTTCTCAGTGACATTAAAAAAGTCTTAAATTTAATTTTGTTCTTAATTGATATCTTTAGCCAGACACATGGTTGTGGTATCCCATACTATCTGATATATCTCTTTCCTCTTATTTATGGAAAAAGCGTGATTTGCATAGCCTAACGTTTTGCTGTTCTGTGAACCAGCATGGCAGGTAGCAGAGCCAGTTGCGATTCTGCCATCTGCTGTGTGGAGAGTCGTTTTCCTTATGCACAAGAGGCACCACAAAATGCCAGGATGCACCCATTACATATGTTACAGTAAACAATTCCAGTACAAAGCTCATTTGAATTTTTGAAGGCTCAAGGAGTAGTCTGTAATAGCAAGCATGCTGCTGGAGAAGTACCATAGCCAACTTTAAAAATTTCTTCTTAGTATTTTAGTGTTTAACATAATTGTTCCTTATAGAGACAAAACCAATGTCAAATTTAAGTCTGATTGTATTTATGACTAAGACCCAAAAGAAAAGCACTGTAAATATTCATAGGCCAGGGTATATGCTCCGTGTTGGGACAGTTGTCACTTATTACCGTTTCACTTATTTACTGTATAAGATGTTCATTGTGATGCTAAAGAAAACAATGAAACAGTAGGATGTTGTTGTGACATGGAGATTTTATATTAATGCATTAATGCTACAACTTCAATAAAGAGTCTACCTTTCTTCCTGTGTATTAAAATATTCACCAAGGCAGTGTTAAACAGCACCTCTCGAACGGCTTGGTCTCTACCTCCCTGATCTCATAACTCTGATCTGCATCTTGGATCGATTAGCTTGGATAAAGCTTTCTTTTTTTCCCCAGGATTTGATGAGCCACTCGTTACCATTGGATACCAGACTGCTGCTTGCAGAATGTTACTGCTGAAATCAAATAAAAAGTGATATGCTATATGGATGTCATATGAATCTACTGAAAGAATAAGAGAGGGGAGGAGAAGAATGAACTAATCAGACCTAAGGATCCATGAATTGAAAGGGAACCGTGTCCTCTAATTGTGTATTCTCTCTTCCGTTTCCTCACAGAATGGCCGAAACTTTCAGGATTTTGACTGTCAGGTAAGTGATTTTGCACTTTTGTCATCAGACATACAACATGGTATGATTCTGTGATTGCTTCCAGGATTGCTACGCCTCAGTCCAAGGGAAGTGACTTCTGTCACCTCACTGAGGCTGGAAAGACAAGCCACTCTGTCTCAGCATGTGATGCCTTTCAGGCTTGCCATGATAACTGCAGGGTTGTGGATCCTCATGTTTAATCCTTCATCTGTGCCTCAGCGTCTGAAAATGGCAAATGAACATCTGTGTGTGTGTGTGTGTGTGTGGGTTTAAGTGTGTGTGGGTGGAAGGGTAAAACTTGCTGGGTAGGCGGTTGGACTGGCAGAGAATACAAGCGAATGAATTTGTCTGAACACATATCTGCAGTTTTGTTGGACAGAAAAATAAAGTATGTATGTGAGAATGAAAATCAGCAGAAAGATTACAAATACATGAGTATTAGTCCAGTTAGTAAGACATTTCCTTAGGATTTGCATTTCCATTCCTTTTTGCCCTAACTCTCTACCTTGAGTTTTATTTATTTATTGGTCACTCTTTGCTGTTCTGCTCTTTTCATGAGGACAGTACATTTCGGATGTCCTCATTATAGCTCCACATTATAAGACCACGCTACAAATTATCACTCAAAAAAAAAAAAAAATGACACAAGTGCAATCTTAATTTGTTTCCCTTATAAAATGTCAGCCATCTACCTTTCCATGAATCTGGAATGATTAACAGTTGTGTAGGTGTTCTGAAGTCTCCAGGATTAACCGACACCTCCTGGAAAACCTACCCCATTCCCCCAACTCACAATAGTAAGCTCTCA
Source organism: Cranoglanis bouderius (assembly GCA_023630585.1). NCBI lineage: Eukaryota > Metazoa > Chordata > Actinopteri > Siluriformes > Cranoglanididae > Cranoglanis > Cranoglanis bouderius. Next base: position 3,934,074 of record CM042559.1, read on the forward strand.
TCTTGGCTCAATTTTCTCTTAAAAAAATGCTGCATCTGCTCTTTATGTCGAGGTAAACAGAGAAGATTTAGAGTATTAATGTAAAATAAAAGGCATCAGTGTATGTTTGGTATATAGTTAACATCAGTTGCATTTGTTAGAGAGGCCACTTAAAATGCTCAGAAGCAGGCTTTTTTTTTTTTTGGCTGAACAAGAGGAAGAAGTGTCAACTCGAACACTTTACAAATAATTTCCATGCTAATGATAAATGGAAAGTGATTATAAACATTGTTTGGTGTCCTGCGTCAGTCTTTGCAGATGTGTTCAAACGGCGCAGTGAAGCCTGTCATGGTCGAAACTGGAGTGTGTGTATATGGGGGGTTTTACGGTTGCCACCAGGTGCTTGGGGAGGATGATGCTGCTCATATGTTTTAGATAAATGTAGACACGAGAAACATTAACCCCAGGTTACCACAAACCCCTGTATACACACACACACACACACACACACACACACACACACACACACTCCAGTTTCTATCTCATGTGATTTGTGAAAGGACTACACATTATTCCTCTTTGGGCTTGGCAGGACATTCCCCTCTGAAAGTACTGGAACGGCAAGGCCAATTCTTTTGTTTTTGCTATACACTGAAGACATTTGGGTTTGAGATCAAAAGATGAACAGGAGATGGTAGATAAGAATTTCAGATTTATTTCTCTAACTTGGAACATGGCACCATTTGTTTGAACCCACCCATTTTTCCAGTGATCGAAAAATATTGGAATGTGACTGACAGGTGTTTCTTATTGCCCAAGTGTGCCCTGTTAGAATGATTATTTAAACAATTAATAGATCTGAATGTCTACTCTTGGTTTGAGCCCTGGGTTTCGCCTGTGAAGACTGCATTAGTCGTTAAAAAGGATAAACCAACATGAAGACCAGAGAGCTGTCTGTGGGAGGAAATCGAGCCATTTTGAAGCTGAGAAAAGAAGGGAAATCTACCAGAGGCATTGCACAAGCATTGAGGCATAGCCAATACAACAATTTGGAATATCCTGAAAAAGAAAGAAACCACTTGTAGATGTAAATATCAGGAAATGAAAGCTGAAATTTTGATCTATTGTCTCATATTTGTCTTTTGATCTCAAACCCAAATGTCCTCAGCGTATAGCAAAAGCAAAAGAATTGCCCTTGCCGTTCCAATACTTTTGGAAGGGGGCTGTGTGAGTTCAGCCTGGTTTCTGATTGCCTTTTGCTTCATTAGCTTGGAAAAATAAAGAACATGTATTCAGTTTAGCTATTAATGTCACTCCCATCTCACGACTAAATCCATACTACACAACCGGGCCCAATTAGAGAAGAAAGTGTGGGTAAACTCACCAAGTCAGCTGGACCCTGAAGGTAAATTACAGCCTGACACCAATTAATGGAGCTTCATAGCTACATCTTCTGGAAGTATGACCTGCTGCTGTTATCCTGCACCACACGCTGACATTTTTTTAAAATCCTGCAGTGAAATAGTCTGAGCCTTTCAAATGTAGCCGAGCTCATTTCTTTCCATTCAAGTCCTGAGGCGAGGTGCAAGTCAGGTAACTGGACTTGTCTTATAATCTTGAAGATGTTTCATGATTATCCAAGGAGCTTCATTAGTTCTGACTGTCTTCGTGAATGTTAAGAAGACAATTATGGTCTGAATTCACTACCTTTTGAATGATTTATTCTAATAAATATTTACCAAAAAAAAAAAAAAAAACCCTGATAGACATGTAATGGTGGTGGTTTCAGATCCTAAAAGCCTGGAAAAAACACACTGCTTTTTCTGGTTCAAGGTCTGGTTAAATCAAGCATCTGCTAAGGGTACAGTGTTTAAATATAGCCTCCAGGAGCACACATCTGTAATGGAGTGGTCTGGCTCAATAGAGCAACCTCTGTGAATAGTGAGGAGCCATTTCACTCACATACACAGATTCCATAGACGTTGTTTGACATTTGGATTGATTGATAGATAGATTGATTGATTAATTGACTTTTCCTTGCTTTCTGTAGTCTCTTATTGCAAAACAATGTTTTCTGCAAGCAAAGCTTTCAAATAACTAGAAGAACAAAAAGTAGTGGTGAAAGGGTCCTTATGTATTTATACACACACACCCCAGTGCTCTTGAATGTTCATCTGATGTCATTATAGTGGCTATGATGGTCTCAGTGATGTAACACTCCTGTCTTCTCTCATTAGGTTAACTGTAAGTCAAAACTTCTACGACATGTTCAGACCTGGTATTAACATCTGTCTTAGGTGATCAGATCACGAGTAGCCAAATGTCTCTTATAATCTGATTAGGTAGACTTGAGCAAGTGGTCTGGGATGCATGTGGCCACATTATATTACATCTGTACTGTGAACGGCAGTGCGTCTTGATGCGTCCCTGACAATCAACAGATTATGGCTGATTTTTTTTTTTTGGTTTGTTTGTTTGTTTGTTTGTTTGATTATTAGTGACTTGAGCAATTTGCATATATTATATTAATTAAATCTTTAGTTTAGCTTGTTACTGTATAAATATATACTGTCGGTGTCGGTGAATTGGCCTACGCATTCTCACTATTCTTCATGATACTTCTGAAATAGCTATTTAAGAAAATAGAATGTTTTAATGCTGCTTCATTAAGAACTATTGTATGACATTACTCCTTTCAGTAATTATTACAAGTCATTTTGACAGCCTTTTGTGTTGGAATTTCAAAACAGTGCATAAGGTTCATTCAGCCACTGGATGGTGATGTTAAAGGAAATGTTATGCTGTATTATAGCTGTCAAGAGCACTAATGGTAAGAAAGCATGCAAATAAATCCCCATTCGTGAGCTTAACTCTTATCTATTGGATATGTTCCAAAAACAGAAAATGTAGCCTGTAATATGGATAAATATAACCACTTTGATTTTCGGCTAATATTTTAAAAAGTTTTGGGTCTGGTTTTGATTTGCAAACGCTGCTCCTGACAAAATGCAATCACTGGGTAGTCACTGAAGATGATCTAAGACGCATGAAAATACCAGGTGTGAATAGCTGAGTATCATGGCTGTCCACATGTGATGCCAAGTCTGAACGGGGTCTTATATACTCACTCACACTGTGACTCCTGTCAGTCTCCTCCAGCAGGGGGCAGCATGAATGCAGCTAAAACTGACACGAGGCAACGATTTAAGGCACACAGCTTGAAGAAAGTTGAAGTATGAATTTATATTTTGATGAGGTGCTCGGTAGGGATTGAAAGCTTCTTTCTAGGCCTGCCCCTAACTGTCTCTGTCCCTTTTGGTCTTTTTGGGATCAAATTTTATACTAATTATTTTTTAACTGCTGCTTTTGCCAGCTCTGGTTTGGTTCACTGTGGATTATTCATTTGTAATCTGGCTGATTAAAATTATCTTGTTCCTCCAGATTTTATTGATTGTTTTATTTACTTTGTAACACAAAATACATTTACCATAATTTTAGTGCAATTAATGGCAACACTTGATTTGGTAATGAACAACTACATGCTGGATGTGGTATAATAAGGTTTTAATGATGACCTCTCTGGAGGTGGTATAGGAAGGTTTAAGTGACCTTGCTGGATGTAATATAGTAAGGTTTGAATGACCTTTGCTGGGCGTGGTGTAGTAAGGTTTGAATGACCTTTACTTGACTTGGTGTAGTAAGGTTTGAATGACCTTTGCTGGAGATGGTTTAGTAAGGTTTGAGTGACCTTTGCTGGAGATGGTGTAGTAAGGTTTGAGTGACCTTGCCGAATGTTGTGTAGTAAGGTTTGAATGGCCTTGCTGGGCGTGGTGGAGTAAGGTTTGAATGACCTTCCTGGGCGTGGTGTAGTAAGGTTTGAGTGACCTTGGCTGGAAATGGTGTAGTAAGGTTTGAGTAACCTTTGCTGGAGATGGTGTAGTAAGGTTTGAATGACCTTTGCTGGAGATGGTGTAGTAAGGTTTGAGTGACCTTGCCGAATGTTGTGTAGTAAGGTTTGAATGACCTTTGCTGGAGATGGTGTAGTAAGGTTTGAATGACCTTTGCTGGAGATGGTGTAGTAAGGTTTGTGTGACCTTGCCGAATGTTGTGTAGTAAGGTTTGAATGACCTTTGCTGGAGATGGTGTAGTAAGGTTTGAGTGACCTTGCCGAATGTTGTGTAGTAAGGTTTGAATGACCTTTGCTGGAGATGGTGTAGTAAGGTTTGAGTGACCTTGCCGAATGTTGTGTAGTAAGGTTTGAATGACCTTTGCTGGAGATGGTGTAGTAAGGTTTGAATGACCTTTGCTGGAGATGGTGTAGTAAGGTTTGAGTGACCTTGCCGAATGTTGTGTAGTAAGGTTTGAATTACCTTTGCTGGAGATGGTGTAGTAAGGTTTGAGTGACCTTGGCTGGATGTTGTGTAGTAAGGTTTGAATGACCTTTGGTGGAGATGGTGTAGTAAGGTTTGAATGACCTTTGCTGGAGATGGTGTATCAGCAGGTGCAGTTCTTGCTGTGAAGTGGATATGTAGCAGGGGAGTATAAGGCTGAGCCTTGCCTGTCTTCTTACAACTCTTATGTGGATGGATAAACCAAAGTAAGTTAGGAATGACATGCAGTACTATTAAAACTTCACTCTGACACACAGTAAATATGTTGAAATTGAAACATTTGTGATGTCCTTAGCGATTATCGTGCCAATTTGTTGTTTGATGCTATATTTTAGTTATTCCTATGAGAGGTTAATGGTTGTTTGCTGCACTGATGTCACAGGGTCACATTGCTAGCATAATTGTGATGGTGTTTAATAGAAGACAAATGTAAACAGTCTTAAATATGAGGGATAACTCAGATACTCCGAAAAACTACAGGGCAAGGGCTTATTTTCTCACTCTCCATTTTCCACTGACCTTCAATGTGAGTAATGACAAATCCTACATGAAAGTGGATTGCAGCTATACAACACAGTTGCGCTGAGTTACAGAAGACACTTGGCTCAGCTAGATAGTGATCTATGAGATGACCGTTGCAAAGCTGTTGACGGTATTAGTATGAAAGTTGAACCTTAAGAACCTTATCTATTTGAGCACAGTGTACCGATGAGGAGGTGAGAGAGTTGACGGACTAAAGCACTGCTGCATCACTCTTTTAGGTAGAGATGAATTCCCCCTAGCACCACCATCATCAGGTAGTTTAACGGCATTGTGGGTAATGTGGGAAACCGTTAATAGTTAAAATAGACCAATGTCATTGAACAAAGTTTAAACTAAAAAGTCAACTCAAAGGTACATCATAAAATACATCACTGATGATCGCATGTTAATTATAAGCATTAATATGCAAGTCATTGGGGATGGATTTATAATGTTCTTTTTAATGCTCTCTGTTAGGATGCATGGATGTGTTAACTGCACTGCTCTGAGCTTGTATTGCTTTCAAGGTCACATGTAAGTCACTTTGGACATAATCTTCTGCCAAATGAATAAATGTAAAAGCAATAAATGTAAAGTGCTCTCCTATGTAAAAGTCTTGCCCTTGAGCGAGGTGAAAACACAGTTTCGTCATTTGCAAACACTCAGACATGCATACACACGCAGGTTAAAGCTCCAGCTCACCTGACTCACAGGACTGGCTGAGTCGACAAAGATATTTATGAACACAAAGCTTCTGGCACAAGCTAAAGAGCAAAGAAGGCTGTGAAAAATTAACCTTTTGATATTTTGTTCAAAAAATTCACAAAAATACTCTGATCTCATGGATATCAAACAATAGTAAACACAACACAGGTTTATCAAAAAAAAAATGTTAAATATAGGTGTGCAACAATTATTGGCACCCCTATGAATTCATATGAGAAAATTATATTTGAAGTATATTGCCATTGATGTTTTACATTTTTTTAGTACACCTGGGTGACTAGGAACAGGAAATTGTTCAACCATGACTTCCTGTTTCACATGGGTATAAATATGAGGTAACACATAGGCCAAATACACTTCATTACAAGTGTTTCATGTTACACACATTAATAACAATGGGCAAGACCAAGGAATATAGCTGTGATGTGTGGCAAAAGGTTGTTGAGCTTCACAAAATGGTAAGTCTCTATAAGAAAATAGCATAAGCATTGAAAATGCCCATTTCCACCATTAGGGCAATAATTAAGAAGTTCCAGTCAACTGAAAATGTTATGAATCAACCTGGAATTGGACGCATGTCTATATTGTCTCAACGCACTATGAAGAGGATGGTTCAAGTGGCCAAAAAATCTCCAAGGATCACAGCTGGAGAATTGCAGAAGTTAGTTGCGTCTTGGGGTCAGAAAGTCTCCAAAACTACAATCCGAAGTCACCTACATTACCACAAGTTGTTTGGAAGGGTTTCAAGAAAAAAGCCTCTACTCTCATCCAAAAACAAATTCAAGCGTCTTCAGTTTGCCAGACTCTACTGGAACTTCAAATGAGATTGGGTTCTATGGTCTGATGAAACCAAAATACAGCTTTTTGGCAATAAACACCAGAGGTGGTTTTGAGCACACAGAGAGATAGCCATATGGAAAAGTACCTCATGCCCACGGTTAAATATGGTGGTGGCTCTTTAATGTTTGGGGCTGTTTTCCTGCCAGAGGACCTGGACATTTTGTTAGAGTCCATGATGCCATGTATCCTATCAGATATCAACAGATATTAAATGAAAACCTGACTGCCTCTGCCAGAAAGCTTAAAATGGGCCGTGGTTGGATCTTCCAGCAGGACAATGATTCAATTCGATTCAATTCAATTCAGTTTTATTTGTATAGCACTGTTAACAATGGACATCGTCACAAAGCAGCTTTATAGAAGTATATACATTTCGGATCTAAATTTTGAATTGATAAATTTATCCCCAATGAGTGCAACGGTGGCAAGGAAAAACTCCCTGAGACGACATGAGGAAGAAACCCTGAGAGGAACCAGACTCATCTGGGTGACACCAGATAGTGCAATTATAAGTTCTATAACTGTGTGCTACATGGTAAAACAAAAGTGCAACTGTGTAATCAGGAAATTCATCACAACATGAAGTTTATTCTGCTGAAATCATGAACTGTCCACCGATGGAGACCCAAACGGAAAGTCTGTGCATTTGTTTGTGGCAATTTCAGTCCCAAAACCGTCACCCAAACCGCAGTCCCACAACAGCGCCAAAACTGCCCCGCATCAATTGCAGTCCAATGCCATTTTCACGGCTTCCAAGTGTGTCTCCAGGCTGTCCATAGTGGGCCATCCTCAGCAACAGCGTGTGGCCTCCAAGCGACGAGAACTCCAGACGCAGGGCACCAGGACAGACCAGGCCGGCCCGGAGAGCAGAACGGGTCGGGCCCACTGCTACCCCAGGAGCAACACGTGTAGAGCTTGTGATGTGACGATTAGACGGTTGGTATCATCCAAAATCTTCGCAGGCAATAATCCAAAACATACATCAAAATCAACACAAAAATGGTTTACTGACCACAAAATCAAGGTCCTGCCATGGCCATCCCAGTCCCCTGACTTGAACCCCATAGAAAACCTGTGGGGTGAACTGAAGAGGAGAGTCCACCAGCATGGACCTTGAAATTTGAAGGATCTGGAGAGATTCTGTATGGAGGAATGGTGTCAGATCCCATGCCATGTATTCTCCAACCTCATCAGGCATTATAGTATTAAAGTATTGACTAAAAGAGTGCCAATAATTGTTGCACACCTATATTTAAGTTTTTTTTTTGATAAACCTGTGTTGTGTTTGCATTTGTCTGATATCCATTTTTGTGAATTTTTTTTTGAATGAAAAATTAACATTAAAGACAATTTTAACATTAAAGCAAAGTCTTCTTTGCTCATATTTACCAAGGGTGCCAATATTAGTGGAGGGCACTGTATTGTGCTTCACAAATAAGCACTATTAGATTGATAAATAACAGGAGAAGCCTAAAAAACTGTTAATGTTTATGACGGTATTTATATATTATTATTAGAAATGTCACATAAACACACATTATAAATGTCCCATTATTTGTTATCTGTTGCATTTAAATAATAATAATAATAATAATAATAATAAATCTTCTCTTTGAGGGCAGTGAGCATTGTTTGCTGCCCTCTGTTGGGCAAAAGCAGTATTAAAAAAAAAAAACAGTACAGAGCAGAGGCACATTTTTGTGCTAGAGGGAACAAAGCAGATCTTGGTGCACACCTTATTTAGCCTTTTTAACAGATTTAGAGCATTCTCAACTGCTTGTAAGACAGGATACACCTGCTCCTTGATGTGGCTCTGCACACACACACACACACAGAGTCAATCTAAAGCTCACAGGAAGGGTATGTTCCATTGCAGAGGCGTACTTAACGGGGGAGTGTGTCTCCTCACTAAACTTAAACACAGGGAAGCCCTTTGTACTTTTGCCCACTCTTATCCTTCCCAGGTGCATCCTGGGAAACAGATTTAGTATAAGCAATATGGTGACTCTTAAATGTCATGGTTTATCCATCTGCAGATCAGGACCCCCCCCTCTCTTAACTGGGTCATGTTCTATGTATAACTATTCTGACATGACGTTTTGGTGTAACAGTGTAACATTGCGCTTCTGACACAAGTTTTTGTTCTGATACCTGCCAGTTTGCTGAACATCACCTAAATGCACTTTAACATTAACATACGTCGTTTATATTCAAGTTGTCGTTGACTTATACAACGATAAGTGCCATCTTAAAGGGAAGGGGAATATTTATGTGACTTGCTGTGTGCTTAGATTAAAAAAAATAAATTAAATTAAAAAAAACCTGACAAATTAGCATCTGTAATGCATTATGCTAATTTGCATTTGTAAATTATAACTTGATGCTCTGGATAGCAGAGATTTGCTCTGTTGAAGTGGTTATAGTGTGTGTGTGTGTGACTTTTTTTTGTTGTTTTTGGCTTGGTTTCTCTGACCTCAGTTAACCTCATGCAGTGGTTGCATTAGGAAATAGATGTGTGGGCATTTAAAGCATTATTCAAATAATATCAGAATATTCAGTCCACTGTTTTATGTGTGTGTTTGTGTATGTGTGTTTATGTGCAAGTGCTCAACTTTTCACACTTGGTCTGATTACTTGAGACCACATCCTGGACTGGTTGAAGTAGAAACAGTTACATGACAAATTGAACCAATCACGTTACTCAGCATGTGGATAGCTTCCACACGTGATGCCACCATACCATGGTTTGGTTGATGCATACCCCAGACCAGCGTTTTTATGAAGACCAGGGATTGTTTCTGTGGACTGCCCTCAGGCTCAAAACCAGCATTCACACTTCACCAATTATACTGAACTCCGGGCTCAACGACCCTAATTTCACAGCATCCATGTTCCGTGGTCGGGTATTTGTAGCATGTTTAACTAGCTGCTAATTTGTCCCTGTCTGCCTCATACCTTTCAAAGCTCAAACACTGAGACTAACCACTGTATGAGATGAGACAAGAATTGCCTCAGTTTCTACACGCATTAAGGGTAAACGTTCTTCATTCTGCAGACACTGGACTAAAACTGCATTGTGGTGTGTTAGCAGTGCGACAGATATGTCCTCATACTCTGACATGGGTGGTTTTGGTCTTAAATTAACATGTTTTTGCGAAACTGCATCCTTGGCTGGCAGCTGATCCACAGTGAGCAGGTCTCGATTCCTGCAGTCATGCCAGACTTTTGTGCTTACTACTATATAATAGTCAGAAATGCTTACTTTACTGCTCACATTTTAACTCTCTCAAAAATCAAATATTTGAGTAACACTACTCAAATAGGGTATGGCATTTAAGCAATGATTGATTTGGTATTAATGTGCCCAAAGTGTGCCCACAAAACATTCCCCACACCATTACATCACCGCCAACATCATTGACTGTTGACACAAGGCAGGTTAGGTCCATGGATTCATGCTATTGGCACCAAATTCTGAGTCTAACATCTGTGTGCCTCAGCAGAAATCGAGATTCATCAGACCAGGCTACGTTTTTTCCAGTCTTCAACTGTCCAATTTTGGCGAGTCTGTACCCACTGCAGCCTCAGCTTTCTGTTCTTGGCTGACAGGAGTGGAACCGGACGTGCTCTTTTGCCACAATTGTACAGAGTGGCTATCTGAGTTACTGTAGCCTTTCTGTCCGCTTGAACCAGTCTGGCCATTCTCCGTTCACCTCTCTCATCAACAAGGGGTTTCCGTGAGCAGAAGTGCCGTTCACTGGATGTTTTTTCTTTATTGCACCATTCTGAGTAAACTCTAGAGACTGTTGTGCGTGAAAATCTCAGCATATCAGCATCAGCATGCTCAAACCAGCCCGTCTGGCAACTACAATCATGCTACGGGCAATATCACTGAGATCACATTTTTCTCCTATTCTTATGGTTGATGAGAACATTACCTGAAGCTGCTGGCCCGTATCTGCCTGATTTTATGCATTGCACTGCTGCCACACGATTGGCTGATTAGATAATTGCATAAATGAGTATTAGGAGCATCTGTACACCTAAAGTGCTCGTTGAGTGTATAGCCTACTGTAATGATGGATACAGCTCTAAAATAAAAAAAAAAGACATATGATGATTGTGTTATATGAATAAATTCATGATCCGAACATGTTATGCATTCATAGGAAAGGTCACCTGCCGGAATGTAGTTTATTTTTATCATCAATAGCAAACCTTCTGCAATCAGGTAAAGCAAATGAGCTTGGAGAACATAGGACTGGTCTAAAATGATAACTAAATATGTATTAATATACAATATGGGACTGTATAAGTGCAGTCATATTTCTGTGAAATGTGCCCATTTTGTGCAGCATTTCTTTTAGGCCCGGAGGAGAAAAAAATGACTGCAGCCTTCCACTTCTCAATTTTCCATCTCGTATGTCAACAAATGCTGCCCTCAACCCATAATTCATAGCGTGTCCGGTTCACTTTCTGCCGGTTGGTTGACTCAGGTTCTCACTGCAGTTTATCTGCACTGCACTGTGCTTGGACCCGGATCATGACCACCTCTCTCATGACCACCTCTCTCAGCCAATCTTAGCCTGGTAGTTTTGGTCCACAGTTGAGTGCTGGTCCGCTTAGATTTGTGTGATTCATTGGATTATGTAAAGCTTGTTATTATAGCTTTAACATATGGTCCCTTTCACATGACATGGTCTGTAAATTCCACAGCTTGCTGTTTCACATACCACAATCTCGTGTGCAGAGCTTGATTGTAAAAAGCTTCCCAAAATACCTCTAGTTTCTCCCAAAGTACCTGCAGTTATAGTTAGGCCATTGTACTAAGAGACTGTGGTGGAGAGTGGTGTAGTATAAATAGTACCTGGGGGTGGACAAATCATAAATTCATTACCTACAGTTGCAATCAAAATTATTCAACCCCCATTGCAAATCAGGTTTATTGTCAAAATTTACATACTTTCAGCTGTTTGCAATGAACAAATCAAACAAAAGCAATTGAAATAGTTCAACACAATGAATGCTTCAAGTGGTTTCCCCAAATTCAACTGAAAATGCAACTTATAGTGACTTCTCCAGTTTCTAAATTATTCAACCCCTTGAATAGAATCCCTCACAAGAGCACAAATATGCAAAACTGGTGTTGTCTCAAGCACACTTGATACAACTAATCAAAGGCTTCATTAGTCGCACCAGGTGTGCTTGAGCTGGAACACATGAAATACCTGAACTGGCTAGGGGCAGAAAATACATGAAATACCTGAACTAGCTAGGGGCAGAAAAGCCACAGAAGTTTTGGGATTCTGTTCTGTGGAGCGATGAAGCAAAACTGGAACTTTTCGGCACGATGGATCAGCAGTATGTCTGGAGAAAGAAGAATGAAGAAAGAACATTCTGTCCACAGTCAAGCATGGTGGTGGCTCGGTGATGCTCTGGGGCTGCTTTGCATCCTCTGGCACTGGAAACCTGCAGCATGTGGAAGGCGAGATGGATTCATTGAAGTATCAGGAAATCCTAGGAGAAAACCTCATGCCATCTGTGAGGAAGCTGAAGCTTGGCCGTCATTGGACCTTCCAACAGGACAATGATCCCAAGCATACCTCAAATTTCACCAAAGCTTGATTGCAGAAGAAGTCCTGGAAGATTCTACAGGGCCATCACAGTCACCTGACTTGAACCCCAAAGAAAGCACACAAACCCAAAAATATTACTGAACTGGAGGCCATTGCTCATGAGGAATGGGCTAAGATTCCTCAGGAACGCTGCCAGAAGCTGGTGTCTGGCTATGCATCTCGTTTGCAGCAGGTCATAACAGCAAAAGGGTGCTCTACTAAGTACTAAAGATACTTGCCATGAAGGGGTTGAATAATTTTGAGACTGGAGAAGTCATTATAAGTTGCATTTTCAGTTGAATTTGGGGAAACCACTTGAAGCATTCGTTGTGTTGAACTATTTCAATTGCTTTTGTTTGATTTGTTCATTGCAAACAGCTGAAAGTCTGTAAATATTGACAATAAACCTGATTTGCAATGGGGGTTGAATAATTTTGATTGCAACTGTAGCCCATATGGTAAGAGAAAGCTGTAGTGTGCTGCCCACTCCTAAGTTTTGGTTGCCTGGAAACATAACTGACTAGGCTAAGGAGTAGTGACTAAAGTAAATATAATAATGTATGCTAGTTAGTGTGTTACACGCATTAATAAAGGCTGAATGAAACAAGTTTATGTTTATCATCCTCTAACAAAGTTTTTATGTAGTTTTCATTGTTTTTCTGTCCCCGAAGAAATTCTGCAAGCCTTTGGCTAACTTTAAGGCTATGTACTGTAGTGTTCTGTCCTTGTATTGCACATAAAATATATTTGGGTCTGGCTGGCGTCTTTCTGTTCTCTCGACTCTCACTGTGTAATAAGCTGGAAAGTTATATAATCAGTGCACACTAATTAATCCGCCTAGTAAAAATCATTCTACAGTAGGCCAGATGGTGCCTCAGTGTACACCATCAAGATGGGCTGCACCATCATGAAGCTCTTTAAGGTTAAACATTGTTCTGTGTTGTGATAAAGGAGCATGTTTTTCTGGTTTTTGTACCTGCTTGGGGCGGTGGTAGCTCAGTGGTTAAGATGTTGGGCTACTGATCTGAAGGTCGTGAGTTCAAAACCCAGCACCATGAAGCTGCCACTGTTGGGCCCTAGAGCCCAACCCCTTAACCCTCAACTGCTCCCCGGGTGCCGTGGCAGAAATGGCTGCCCACTGCTCTGGGTGTGTTCGTGGTTTGTAGTGTGTGTGTTCACTACTCACAACTCCTAATGTGTGTGCAATAACTTGGATGGGTTAAATGCAGAGGACAAATTCCAATTATGGGTTACCATACATTGGCCTTCACATTTCACTTTACATTACTTTACTTGCAACTGTAAGTACAAATCGACCCAAACAGTATGCCTCCACCGCCAACACGCAACAAGTCTGCTCCTTCTTTTTACTAATGTGTACTTCAGAAATGCCCTTAAAATGACTTCAAACAGGAAGGAAGCTATTGACGGAAAACTATCTCACGCATTTGACCTTGTTGTGCCTTTGACCATGTTTGGATCAATTCCAACAACAATCTTGACAGATGCTTGAACAGACACTCAGATGGACAGATGACCGAGATAGCCAGAAAATGTACCTTGAGTAAGTAACATCTCGGTATGACAAACAGGAAGGAAGCTATTGAAGAAAAAAAATATATATATATTTCAGACATTTGACCTTGCTGTGACCTTAACCCTGTTTGAGTCAAATTCAAAATCTAATGAGTTCATCTGCTGGTTGCTGCTGGTTCAACCACTTGTTTTTGAGATATCGCACTAACGAGGACCTCAGACAGATGTACAAACGGAAAGCATAAGGCCTCCAGCACTTAGTGGCAGAGGTATAAAAACGAATAGAGCAGACATGATATGATCAAGACCTACTTGTCCCAGGTGACTGACATCCCATTCTGGCTGAATTCTCCCGCCTTGTGCCTAGTCTGACAGTGATTGGCTCCGGATCCACAGTGACCCTGATCAGGATAGAGCAATTACTGTAGATTATGATATTCTTTTTTTCTTTTTCTATTATTCTACTCTATTGTGTTTGCATTGTGCTCCATCCAGTGTGTGTGTGTGTGTGTGTGTGTGTGTGTGTGTGTGTGTGTGCATGCATGTAGACTTACAGCTGGTTAGAGAGAGCCATGTTGTCATCTTATGCTTAAATCCTCAGATAATCCTGCTATTACAGTCTGCAATGGCTGCTGCTCTATTTTACAAAATCATGTTCCTGGTTAATTGGGCTCGAGTCCTCTATAACTCGGTCATTAAAAGCATTTCTGTAGCTCACATCTGTGTGAACTATTTCTATAAAATATAGAAAATATTTAATATAATATAGAGCACTTACACAAACAGATTATGTTGCACTGCATGTATCCTAGTCTCTGTGGAAACTATTCTTTGTAACTGGTGTGTAGTGTTTTTGATGCGCGATCCACATCCATTCTTGAATTTATCCATATTTAAATTTGAATTCTCAGATATCCGACTGTCCGACTTGATGACTTGACCTACACTTAGCTCGCTGTCTCGCTCTCTCTCTCTCTCCCTCGCTCTCTCACTCTCTCTTACACAAACACATACTCAAGGCTCTCTTCGCACTCCCCCTGGTTTCACCTGACCCTCAAAATCCAATTAGAGCAGCCTGAGTGCCCTCCATATCCCCTACTCACCCCCCCCCCCCCCAGCTCTCTCTAGCTCTCTCTTGTTCTCTTCCATTCTCACACTGCCTGCTTTCCGTCAGATTCGTCTTTCTCCCTCCTCAGTCTGCTTCGCAGTAAACACCATTTCACCATTCTCTCTTTCTCACTCTCTGTTATTCGTAAGGAGCGGCCAGAGTGACTGCCGTCACGGGCGATTTATTTATTTATTTATTTTTATTTTTTTGTGCTTGTTATCCTCCACCTCCCCCTCCTGAGCTGCCACCGCCCCTCGTGACCAGGAAAAAACAAGGGCGCAAAGCATTTGCTTCTTTCTCTCTCTCATTCTTGCTGGGTTTCTTTTTTTTCCTGTGGATGAGACATGACGGACCTGCTGGATCTGAGCCAGATCAGCTGCACAATGATCGGTGTGGTGAGTGAAAGCGTGTGTGTGTTGGGGTGGGCGCAGCATGGTGTAAGTGTGTTTGGGTGAGTGGGTGGGTGCAGCATAGTGTAAGTGTGTGTGTGTGTGTGTGTGTGTGTGTTTACCTCTAAACAGCCTGTTGATTCTCAGGTACCCACTCGTAATGTAGCTCATACAGGGTCCATTGTGTGTGTTTGTGTGTTTGCGCGTGTGTGTATGTGTGATTGCTAGGGGAGAGGGAGTGTTTGTGTTTGACCCGTTATAAGGAGTGATTGTTTATCTGCAGCATGTTTGTGTTTTCTCTCTACGTGTGTGTGTGTGTGTGTGTGTGTGTGTGTGTGTGTGTTAGTTAGTAGTAACTGACAGGTTTTGCTATGACTGTGCAGTCTGAAAGGTGTGTCTGCTTTTGTGCAAGCCTTTGTGTGTGTGTGTGTGTGTGTGTGTGTGTGTGTGTGTGCCAGGCGTCCTGCAGTGTCCCAGAGGGGAAGGCCTTTGATTTTGGTGTGTGTGCGCGTGAGGGAGAGAGAAATTAAGCTGCAGGGTGGTGTTCAGGGTTGGGCTGGGCTTAGGCAAGACACATTAAGCTTATGAAACATGAAGATTGTGCTGTTGGATAGGGTTTACTAAAATAGCACTTCATCTGCACACTTCAAATGTACGGGTTAATAAGTGCCGTTTGTTTTTCTGCTCTATGCACGTACACAATATATCCATTCCTGTCAAATCACATGAGTCACATTTACTCACGTTTGCATTGCAGATAGAAAGAATAGAACAGAAAATATTAGGATTGTTATTCTGCTGTAAGCAAAACACATTTGTCCCCGAATGCTAACAGTTAACAGACTTTTTTTTTTTTTTAACAGTGATAACGGAATCACTGTTTTGCATAGCTGATGGCCTTGTAAGACATTTCCCAGTGCCACCCAAATTCACATTCTGCTAACATCTTTTAGACACAGTGTTGTGTTGCTACTTTCTTTGTAACTGAATCAGTCTCTGTCAGGAGAGCAGCACTCTGCCTTGCATTATGCTCATTTTCTATTCATGTTTGTAAATTACACATTTATAGGACATGCTGATTTTCCATTAGTAAAATGGAAATAGCTTCTTGGAGTGCCGTTGGCTTGTTTAGACGGAGGTGATGCTCATAGGGTTTGGCAAGAGCTTTAGCTTTGACATTTAGAGGCCTTTGACATTTCCCCACAGTGCACCTTTCATCTATCAGATCTATTCATATTTGCTAATAGGCTTTGTTGATGGTTCTGTGGTGGGGGAAAAAAGCATCCTCTTCTAATTCTGTGATGAAACGGTTTTCTCTCAGTGTTGTTGCTAGAACAGCATGAAATAGCTGTTTTGGGCGGTAGTCACCCAACAGTTAAGGCTCAGAAGGTCGGGAGTTCAAACCCCAGCACCACCCAGCTTCCACTGTTGAACCCTTGAGAAGACTCTCTGCTCCAGGGGTGCTGTATCATGGCTGAACCTGTGCTCTAACGCCAGCTTACTAACAAGCTGGGATATGCGAAAAAACAATTTTCACTGTGCTGTAATGTATATTTGACAAATAAAGGCTGCTGCTTCTTCTTCTTCTTAAAAACTTTGAATCTTTATTGTTACACGGTAGAGCTGGACAAATCACTAGCCCAGCCACCTGGGACAAGCAGATTTTTTGTCCAGAGTTTTTTTTTTTTTTAATTTGTAGTGGACAAATAGATTCGGCAACTAAAGAAACAAAATAAACTCTATTTCCTACTGACTTTATCGAAGCAAGTTTTCATTTGGTATATGCAGTGCCCTCCACTAATATTGGCACCCTTGGTAAATATGAGCAAAGAAGGCTGTGAAAATTTGACTTTATTATTTAACCTTTTGATCTTTTGTTAAACAAATTCACAAAAATACTCTGCTGTCATGGACATTAAACAATTGCAAACAAAACACAGGTTTATCCAAAAAAAATTATATCAATTTTTACAATTAATGGCCCCCTTTGTGCTACCTCCCTTTGCCAAGAACAGCTGAGTCTTCTCCAATAATGCCTGATGAGGTTGGAGAATACATGGCAAGGGATCTAAGACCATTCCTCCATACAGAATCTCTCCAGATCCTTCAAATTTCGAGGTCCACGCTGGTGGACTCTCGTCTTCAGTTCACCCCACAGGTTTTCTATGGGTTTCAAGTCAGGGGACTGGGATGGCCATGGCAGGACCTTGATTTTGTGGTCTGTAAACCATTTTTGTGTTGATTTTGATGTATGTTTTGGATCATTGTCCTGCTGGAAGATCCAACCACGGCCCATTTTAAGCTTTCAGGCAGAGGCAGTCGGGTTTTCATTTAATATCTGTTGATATTTGATAGAGTCCATGATGCCATGTATCCTAACAAGATGTCCAGGTCCTCTGGCAGAAAAATAGCCCCAAAACATTAAAGAGCCACCACCATATTTAACCGTGGGCATGAGGTACTTTTCCATATGGCTACCTCTCTGTGTGCTCCAAAACCACCTCTGGTGTTTATTTCCAAAAAGCTGTATTTTGGTTTCATCTGACCATAGAACCCGATCCCACTTGAAGTTCCAGTAGTGTCTGGCAAACTGAAGACACTTCAGTTTGTTTTTGGATGAGAGCAGAGGCTTTTATCTTGAAACCCTTCCAAACAACTTGTGGTGATGTAGGTGACTTCAGATTGTAGTTTTGGAGAATTTCTGACCCCAAGACGCAACTAACTTCTGCAATTCTCCAGCTGTGGTCCTTTTTGGCCACTCGGTGGCTTAGTGGTTAACACATTTCCCTCACACCTCCAGCTTTGGGGGTTTGATTCCCGCCTCCTCCATGTGTGCGTGGAGGGGGTTTCCTTTGGGTACTCCGCTTTCCTCCCCCAGACCAAAGATATGAGTTGTAGGCTGATTCGCATTTCAAAATTGTCTGTAGTGTGTGAATGGGTGTGTGAGTGTGTGCACGATTGTGCCCTGCGATGGGTTGGCACCCCATCCAGGGTGTCCCCCTGCCTCGTGCCCCAAGTCCCCTGGGATATGCTCCAGGCTCCCTGCGACCCCATGTAAGATAAAGCAGCACAGATTATGGATGGATGGATGTATTAACATAATCTTACTAACTGGCTGTTGGTCATTTTCACACTTTTTTTCCCTGACTTGAGGTTGTTTATGCCAGGTGCAATTGGTGAAATGTGAACACTGTTTTCAAGCTCATGGGCAGTCCAGAGAACCTATTCCTGGTCCTTTTGAAAATGGTGGTCTGGGGCTCACTTCAACCAAACAGTGGTGATTCAGCTTGTCACATTACTTCCTTTGATGGGTTAAAGGGTTATTATTGTTGTTATTGATGTATATAAAACCAGACTTTCATTGGACTCGAGCACTGTAATTAGTTTGTGGTTCAAGTGCTTGCACTGAGAGCGTCGCCAAAAATCTCATGCCGGTCTGCATGATTAAATATCTCCTTATACGAGAACGACTCCTCAGTGAAATGCCATGCACCCAAAAAGCATTGTTCTTTGCTGTTTGAGTGTTGCTACCATGGGAAAATTATTAAAAAACCAAAAAGATGAACCTAATGCCTACCAATTTGCAAACCTGCATGTACAAAAGTGACATAAAGGAATTGTGCAGTCGATCCATGGTTTGGAAGCAATTCCTCAATGTGAACACACCAGAATCTGTCCTAGTTGCAGACGCAAGTATGTGAAAACTGCATAGTCTAGTTAAGTTCCTGGGAAGCCAAAGCATAGGACTTGGCCACACACCAGAGCGTTCACTTACCCTGTAAGCTAGCTAATGAATTTATCACTTGTCACCCCTGTAGACTTATCCTCCTCATGCAGGGAAAGAGACCTGTAAGTAAAGCTGACCAAGGAAAACTGTCTGCCCCACCCCAGTCTGGGAACTGTGTTGCAGTAAGCTGGGAACCAGTGACCATTTACAAGCTCCTAAATATCTCAGTTTCTGTGCCGTCACTGCTGAAACACCTGTTTTAAAGAGGCAGACAGTTAAAGTAAAAAGAAAGAGCAGTGAATCGCTTCAACTGCCTCATCTATTTTTAAAATTGCTCTTTCACTGTGTGCAGCATTTGCAGGTGTGAGATGAAAGTTTTTGCTGCTGCTGCAGAGTGGAGATTATTTTTCACTTTTTAGTAGCTAATTCTAAGTCACAATCCTTCCCCCTGCCGCTCTGTAGCTGTGAAGTGCCCTTGGTTTAGAGATAATCAAGGACCGTCTGTTCTCTGGGACCCGTCTATTGTCAGAATGGAAAGGGTCAAAATGATTCATTTGATACATATGAACTTAAGGTATCATATCACGATACTTGAGGACATTTCTACAATACACAACGTGTACCACGATATATATTAATCTACCTAACAAACTGTCTGCAAAACAGTAGAAAAATAAACGAAACCCATTAAACTGACTTTGATGTTACTTTAATGCCTACAAAGACAACGAAGAATGGGTTGTTTTTTTTTAATTACATCAAATCAACAGTATCCTTTCAGTACCATTTATTTTGTAATGATTAAAAACATAAAAAAAAATACTTCACCATACCAGCGATATCTCAGAAAAGTATCATCAATGTTATATCGATATATATCGCCCAGCCCTATAAGGTAGCATGAATTTAGCTAGATTAATTTGGCTGGAGGCAGATAACCTTTAGAACTGCCTTCTTTCTAATCAATAATTCACTTTTGTAGCATATATTATAGGAAGGTGACTTAAGTCCACCAACACGGACTGACTACTTTTGATAGTCACATGGTCACTTGAATTGAATGGGTTTACTCCAAACCTCACTAACCCAAGAACAAGTAAGACTACAACGAATGTCAACTTGAACCTTATGACAATTTTAATAAAAATGAAATGCAAAGATCTGGAATGGAAAAACTCTGTCTCTAGTAAATAGCCAAAATATTATTGTACACATTTATATGTTGAGCCTAATCATTATATTCATGAATAAATCTGTTTTGTTTTGTTGGAAAAAGATCCCTTGCTGCAAAAGATTTGAGAAGTCCTGATCTAGACTGTCAAAAAATAAAATTCCTTTTCTTTATTCAGTATCACCAAGAATTTTACTTTTTAATAATAAATTAAATAATAATATTTTTTAAATTAAATAATATATAGGGTGTAACACAGTGCCATTATCTGTATCTATTTAGTGCTGAAATGTTCATATCTGTTTTCATATTCGGATTTAAACCAGAAATGGGCGTGGTCTATACCTAAAGTTATTTTTATGTTAACCCTACCACTATAGCCTGTAAACACTAAAAAAAAAAAAACAACCCACTGAAAACAGGGCTGCTGGAAAATTTCATTTTCATTCACAAATTATAACAACAAATACCAATTTGCAGAACATGATTGAACTTTATTAAACTTCCGAACCACACACCCTGTGGACATTTTATGGCTAGCTATTTCTATCTTCAATCTTATGTGACTGAGTAAGCACGCTCACTGTTTCAAAGCAATGATGAAGTCTATCGAGAATCTTTTTTTTTTTTATGCTTCAATTGACAATAGCTGTCTAATATTTTACCAGATTTACTTAGTTTTTAGGTTTGTTACATTCCAGAAAGAATAGAAAAGTGTGCTGTTATGATGGGGTCCTTAAAGAAGCACATTATAATGACCCTATGATTTTATGAGAAGATTTTCTTTAAGTAATGATAGTGAAGAATCATTTAAGAATGACAAAAAAAAAAAAAACATGCACAATACACATACACATTTTTTTTTAATGTATAAAATGATTGTTTTTGTGGAGCCCAGTGCACAGTGCGTGGTCTGCGTGAGCTATATGGGGCGGATCAATACATGAAAGCATATTTCTGTTGGTTTGTACAGAAACATGGTAGAAATAGGGTTTTATTTCAGAGCTCAGTAAGGCAGTGTTTAGGTTGGGTTTAAACATGATAGTGCATCTCTCATTTGTATAACGTTAATGAACTTGGTGTTTGTTCCATGAGAAGGTTTGCAAGGTTCCACATAAAAATTGTCCGCATATTGCCGATGCATCAGGAATGCACACCACTGTTGAGTTTTTTTTCCCCCTGAAAAGACCGAGAACTGAAAAAAAGACATCAAAATGGGGAAATACGTGATCTCAGTAACTTTGCATGTTGTTAATGCATGAATGAGCTGGTGTTCCTAATAAAGTGCTATATGAGATGCTGAGATGTCTAGGTTTTTATTACAGCCAAGGCACTGTGATGCTATGCATTAACAAACATTGACTATGGATGTAAACCAAAAACCCACACAACCCCAAGCAGCATACTTCCACACATCTGCATACAAACAGTGTGAGATGGAAATGATCCTCTCTGTTTATAATTATGTATTTATCATGTACATAATGAGGCATTGGTCATTACGATGTGGAGTCCTAGGCTTTGGCCATGCTGGTAAACAGGTAATTGTGTTACAGTCTAACGTCATTGAGGTTTATCTAGCCAAAGTCTGGGTTTGTTTTTTGTGCAAATGTGTTCGCGCGAGGCTGCTTCCTGTGGTGGTAACATCAGATATTTCTGACTTGTCAAAGGTCTAAGTTGTTGTTGTTGAAATATTGCTGACGTTTGTTTGTCAGTGTAGTGTTACACAATCTGCTCATTCATCCAGGCTGGGCTCATACATGACACATCACAAGTCAAGTTTAGAAGTATATCTTTCCTCTTGCTGACGTCTGTCCTTTCTTCTATTTGTTTCCAGGAGCATGACATCGAGACCCCCCACGGTGTTCTCCATGTCACTTTGAGAGGAACACCTAAAGGCAACCGGCCCATCATCCTTACATACCATGACATTGGCCTTAACCGTGAGTTCTTCATCCAGCACAAGTACTGTTGTACAAAGTCTAAAATCTGGGGTTCTTGCTTTAACCATATTCTAGAAGATGTGTGTACCTCATATGTGGTGTTATACAACTTTATGGGCTCCATTATGAAATTTCTCTGCCATGAACTGAGAACTCCTCTAGACCAATGGGATCTCGAACTTTTTGCATCCAGGGACCCCTTTCAACTATAAAATCAATTCCAAAAAATCTATTAGAATAAATCTATTCTAAAAAATTAGAATATCGTGGAAAAGTACATTTCTTCCATAATTTTATTCAACAAGTGGAACTTTCATATATTCCAGATTCATTACACATGTAGTGAAATATTTCAAGCCTTGTTTTGTTTTAATCTTGATGATTACGGAAATGAGATACTGGAAAAATCCAGTATCTCAAAAATATTAGAATAAAGAATTTACAATACAGCAATGTGGACCTGAGAAGACTCTAATCAGCTGATTAACTCAAAATACCTTTTTACTCAAAACACCGTTGCTCAGTGGTCCAAAATCCTCTTTTCAGATGAAAGTAAATTTTGCATTTCATTTGGAAATCAAGGTCCCAGAGTCTGGAGGAAGAGTGGAGAGGCACAGAATCCAAGTTGTTTGAAGTCCAGTGTGAAGTTTCCACAGTCAGTGATGATTTGGGGTGCCATGTCATCTGCTGGTGTTGGTCCACTGTGTTTTCTCAAGTCGAGAGTCAATGCAGCGTCTACCAGGAGATTTTAGAGACTTCATGCTTCCATCTGCTGACAAGCTTTATGGAGAAGCTGATTTCCTTTTCCAGCAGGACGTGGCACCTGCCCACAGAGCCAAAACTACTAGTGACTGGTTTGCTGATCACGGTATTACTGTGCTTGATTGGCCATCCAACTCGCCTGACCTGAATTTTGTCAAGAGGAAGATGAGAGACACCAGACCCAACAATACAGACGAGCTGAAGGCCGCTATCAAAGCAACCTGGGCTTCCAAAACACCTCAGCAGTGCCACAGGCTGATTGCCTCCATGCCACGCTGCATTGATGCAGTAATTCGTGCAAAAGGAGCCCCGACCAAGTATTGAGTGCATAAATTAACATACTTTTCAGAAGGTCGACATTTCTGTATTATAAATTCTTTATTCTAATATTTTGAGATACTGGATTTTTGATTTCCATGAGCTGTAAGCCGTAATCATCACCATTAAAACAAAAAAGGCTTGAAATACTTCACTTCATCTGTAATGAATCTATAATATATGAAAGTTCCACTTTTTGAATTAAATTATTGAAAAAAAAATGAACTTTTTCACAATATTCAAATTTTTTGAGATGCACCTGTACATATTTGCTTATAATTTAAATATGTACAATAATATTTAGAGACATAGAGCTTTGTCTTCCTTAACTTTCCACTGGCAGAACACATTAGGTCTAAGTTGAACTTATTTATTATAGTCCTACTTGTTTTTGAGTTGAGGTTTGGATTAAACCCATTCCATTCACATGACCAGTCACACAGGTTAATAACTATAAAAACTCGATCATAAAAATAATAACTCTTGATAATGATGGGTAATGATAATATGATAATATGATGAGAACCTCTGCATAAACACCACCCAGCGTGGATGAATCTTTAGCCAAATAAAAGATTGCTAGAGAAATCGAGGGAGCATTTAATGCGACTTACAGTGCTATCTGTTTGATTATGATCATGTGTAATGATTGCTGATTAGCAAAATAGTTAGTGAGCAAATACTTGTATTACATTTTACACACAATAATTCATGCTCACACACACACTAGAGTCTAGAGTGTGAAATGTTTAGTACGTTTAGAAGTTAGTACCATATTCTGAAGCACTTTATTTTTTTTATACTGGATACTGATGGTCAATTTTGTTTGTTCTCTTTTATATTGCAGATAAGTCATGCTTCAACACTCTTTTTAACTTTGAGGACATGCAGGAGATCACGCAGCATTTTGCCGTGGCCCATGTGGATGCTCCAGGCCAGCAGGAGAATGCAGCACCTTTCCCCACTGGGTAAGAAGGACTATTCTTCCTTACCATGGACTGTGGTTACAAAATGGTTATATGATATTGATGTCTAAATCTAGCCACAGGAGGTCACAAGCCAGTGTACTTTTTGTGCCGGTCCCAAGCCCGGATAAATAGAGAGGGTTGTGTCAGGAAGGGCATCCGACGTAAAACTTTTGCCAAATTCAATATGCGAATCAATAACATGACTTCCATACCGGATCGGTCGGGGCCCGGGTTAACAACGACCGCCATCGGTGCCGTTGACCTACAGGGCACTGGTGGAAATTGGGCTACTGTTGGTCGAAGAAGGAGAGGAGGAAAGTGTGTTAGAGGAGGAAGGCGTGTCCGTAGGCAGAGAGAGAAGAGGAAAGGCAGGAGTTTAGGACTGAAAGTAGGGACTTTGAATGTTGGTACGATGACAGGTAAAGGCAGAGAGCTGGTAGATATGATGCAGAGGAGGAAAGTCGACATTCTGTGTGTCCAGGAGACCAGGTGGAAAGGGAGCAAGGCTAGAAGCATTGGAGCAGGGTTTAAACTGTTTTACCATGGGGTGGACAGGAAGAGAAATGGAGTAGGAGTGACCCTGAAGGAGGAGTTTGTGAAGAATGTTCTGGAGGTAAAGAGAATGTCAGATAGGTTGATGAGTCTGAAGCTGGAAATTGAAGGTGTGATGTTGAATGTTGTTAGTACTTACACTCCACAAGTAGGTTGTGAGCAAGAGGAGAAAGACAGATTCTGGATCGAGCTTGAGGATGTGATGCAGAGTGTTCCCAGATGTGAGAGAGTGGTGATAGGGGCAGACTTTAATGGACATGTTGGTGAAGGGAATAGTGGGGATGAGGAAATGATGGGCAGGTTTGGTCTTCAGGTAAGGAACCCAGAAGGACAGAGGTTGGTAGACTTTGCTAAAAGTATGGAGATGGCTGTGGTGAACACGTACTTTCAGAAGAGGCAGGAACACAGGGTGACATATAAGAGTGGTGGCAGGAGCACACAGGTGGACTATATCTTATGTAGACACTGTAATCTGATGGAGATTAGCGATTGCAAAGTAGTGGTAGGAGAGAGTGTGTCTAGACAGCATAGGATGGTGGTGTGTAAGATGACCTTGGTGGTGAGGAAGATGAAGAGAGCAAAGGCAGAGCAGAAGACAAAGTGGTGGAAGTTGGAAAAGGAAGAGTGCTGTGCGGTTTTCAGGGAGGAGTTGAGACAGGCTTTAGGTGGTCAGGAGGTGCTTCTAGATGAAAGGACTACTACAGCCAAAGTGATCAGGGAGACAGGTAGGAAGGTGCTAGGTGTGTGATCTGGAAGGAGGAAAGAAGACAAGGAGACTTGGTGGTGGAATGAGGAAGTTCAGGAGAGTATCCAGAAGAAGAGGTTAGCTAGGAAGAAGTGGGACAGTGAGAGGACGGAGGAAAGTAGACAGGAATATAGGGAGATGCAGCGTGAGGTTAAGATAGAGGTGGCAAAGGCCAAACAGAAAGCTTATGAGGACATGTATGCAAGGTTAGATAGTAAGGAAGGTGAGAGGGATTTGTATCGGTTGGTGAGGCAGAGGGATAGAGATGGTAAGGATGTGCAGCAGGTTAGAGTGATTAAAGATAGAGATGGAAACGTGTTGACAGGAGGGTGAGGGAAAGATGGAAGGAGTACTTTGAGGAACTGATGAATGAGGAAAATGACAGAGAGAGAAGAGTAGTAGAGGCAAATATTGTTGAGCAGGAAGTAGAAAGGATTGGCAAGGGTGAAGTTAGGAGAGCTTTGAAGAGGATGCAGAGAGGAAAGGCGGTTGGTCCTGATGACATACCAGTGGAGGTATGGAAGTGTCTAGGAGAGATGGCAGTAGAGTTTTTAACTAGGTTGTTCAATGAGGTCTTAGAGAGTGAGAGGATGCCTGAGGAATGGAGGAGAAGTGTTTTGGTGCCGATTTTTAAGAACAAGGGAGATGTGCAGAGTTGTGGAAAATACAGAGGTATTAAGCTGATGAGCCATACAATGAAGTTGTGGGAAAGAGTAGTGGAAGCAAGGCTAAGGGGAGAAGTGAGCATTTGTGAGCAGCAGTATGGTTTCATGCCAAGAAAGAGCACTACAGATGCAATATTTGCTTTGAGAATGTTGATGGAGAAGTACAGAGAGGGTCAGAAAGAGCTGCATTGTGTCTTTGTAGATTTAGAGAAAGCGTATGACAGGGTGCCAAGAGAGGAGCTGTGGTATTGTATGAGGAGGTCTGGAGTGGCAGAGAAGTATGTTAGAGTGGTGCAGGATATGTATGAGAGCAGTAGGACAGTGGTAAGGTGTGTGGTAGGTGTGACAGAGGAGTTCACGGTGAAGGTGGGACTGCATCAAGGATCGGCTCTGAGCCCCTTCTTGTTTGCGGTGGTGATGGACAGGCTGACAGAGGAGGTCAGACAGGAATCTCCATGGACTATGATGTTTGCGGATGACATTGTGATCTGTAGTGAGAGCAGGGAGCAGGTGGAGGAAAGTCTAGAGAGGTGGAGGTTTGCTCTGGAGAGAAGAGGAATGAAGGTTAGTGTCAGCAAGACAGAATACATGTGTGTGAATGAGAGGGATCCAAGTGGAACAGTGAGGTTACAGGGAGAAGAGATAAAGAAGGTGCAGGATTTTAAGTACTTAGGGTCAACAGTCCAGAGCAACGGGGAGTGTGGAAAAGAGGTGAAGAAGCGTGTGCAGGCAGGTTGGAATGGGTGGAGAAAAGTGTCAGGTCTGTTGTGTGATAAAAGAGTACCAGCAAGAATGAAAGGAAAGGTGTACAGGACAGTAGTGAGACCAGCGATGTTGTATGGTTTGGAGACAGTTGCACTGAGGAAAAGACAGGAGGAAGAGTTAGAGGTAGCAGAGCTGAAGATGTTGAGGTTCTCTTTGGGAGTGACGAGGATGGATAGGATCAGGAATGAGTACATCAGGGGGACAGCACATGTGAGATGTTTTGGAGACAAAGTTAGAGAGGCCAGGTTGAGATGGTTTGGACATGTTCAGAGGAGGGAGAGTGAATATATCGGTAAAAGGATGCTGAGGTTAGAGCTGCCAGGCAGGAGGCCGAGAGGAAGACCAAAGAGGAGGTTTATGGATGTAGTGAAGGAGGACATGAAGGTAGTCGGTCTGAGAGAAGAGGATGCAGGGGATAGGGCTAGATGGAGGCAGATGATTCGCTGTGGTGACCCCTGAAGGGAACAGCCGAAAGGAAAAGAAGAAAAAGATATTAATACTGCAATAACTGATAGGAACAAGGATACGCTTTTCTTTCTTTTTTAAATTTTTTTATTTAATTATTCATGAATTATTTCATTTAATTTCAATTCATTCATTGTCAGGATGCAAACTTTCCCCGGGATCTCTCAAAAATGGGGCAAAAGCTTATCTGTTGCACCACACGGCTTTTCTAACCATGATATCATACTAGTGTCAGGTGACCTTTGATTTTCTAATCAATACAGAACTATGTTAATTTTCATGTCTAATACAGAACCATGATCCTAGTGACATGTGAAGAAGTCCTATCCAAATTAAGTTATGGTGTGGCAAAGCAAGAAATCCAAACATTTGGTGAATTCCTCAGTTGTACTCTAAAACCTCTACTCACACAATGCCAGTTCCTGCCTCCAATTAGGTCCAATTCAACAGCATTCGGTGCTCAAAAATGTAAATAAAACCACAGTTTTGTATTTTCCTATATTCTTTAACTGTAATATAAAATCCTTGAAAAGATGCCTTTAACATTGACGTGTATAAATTTGACTGTTTTTGTATGTATACACTTTGGCTGCTATAAAACATATCAGAACTTTAAATGCATTTACATGCAATGAGGTAATCGTACTATTGGCATACACCAGGTCTACTCAAGTTTATTTGTGAAATTTGATAATCTGCCTCAATCTGATTTATGACCTAGTTTTATATTGTTGCTGCCAGAGTCAGTTAATAGTGTAAACACACACCATCATCATTCCCTATTAGATTAAATTTATGTGTGTTTTCTTTAACACATAAATACAAACATTAAAGCCACCTGCTACATGAAGTGAAATCACGCACATAGTAAATGTCACACTTGCGAATAAAAACACAGTTCTTCTTGGCTGTGTATCACTGGCAGTTGTGATGAGGCTTATTTGCCACAAGGCTCTTGTAAGGAGTGGACTCGAGGCAGAGCGTATGCTTTGAATCTTTATTTCAAAGCATCCGTTCTAATAAGACTGCATGTATGCAACCAAACTTGTCAGGCAAGGTATCTAAAGGTTACATATAACGGAACACAGATTGGCATTAAAAACTAGCACGCTACTGTGCAGTTAAATAAAAAGAAATAAACAAATATATGATTCACGTATAACAGATAACATAAATAACACCTAAAGTGACATTGCTTGCTGCTAAGTTACTTTAAGTTTGTAAAGAATAAAAAAATGACGTCACATACTGTTATCCCATTACCAACTTAAAGTTGATTACTTTCCAATAACAACATGCTAACAATCTGTTTAGAACGACACGTTGTGTGTTTTATCCATTGATAGTTACACGTTGTTACACGTCCACAAAACAAAATGTAGCTCCTGTTATTGCGTATAACAGCTATAAACAGTTATTCTCTCACCAGACTCTGATCTCTTGAAGGTAATAAGACCAAAAAATGCATCTTGTCACGTTACTGAGAAACAGCAAAGCTCTCCAACCTGAAGACTTTCCAAGCTTAAGATAATTTAAAGTTACCGTTTTTACCTCTGACCGTTACAAAGCACTAATGCTGGAGACTCCTTCTGAAAATGTTCTGGAAAATAAACGTCTCCTCACATAAAACTTCACCATATCAACAACAACTATTCAAGTCTGCATATGTGGAGCATCTGTCATAAGTCCCTGTTTAACAATAGAAACAATAAAGTATTAGAACAAATACCTTAATGTAGTCCTGTGATTCTTGCTGCAGTTATAGAACATTAATCAGCACCTTTTGACCAATCAGATTTGAGAATTCAACAGCTGTGTGGTATAAATGGCAATAACATACTGTATAGCTCATAAACTAATTAGCGCATGGGTTATTTTGGAATGGTTAAGCAAATATTTTCAGCACACCACAGGGGGTGAAACACTGTGTATATCGCATATGACACAAAACTCTGCTGTAGCTGTCCTGTCCTATCAGTAGGCTGAAATGCTGATCCATCCATGTTACCTATACAATGGGGGATTGTCAATAAATGTACAATAAGACACATTACTGATTGTTCTGCATTACAGTACGTGTTCGAACGAACACCCTCCAATACCGAATTGCATATTTGGAGCAGATCCTTGTCACAGACGGCCACCACACATACAAGCAAGAGAAATGCAGAACTGTAATGTTAAAAATACCTGCTGCAGATTGATGACTTCAGCTGATGATGATGCACTTTTTTTTTTTTTTATCATTTCATGACAGAGTGCTTCTTTTGCTATTGTTCAGTATTATTCTGTTTTATTTTATTTGTTTTATCCATACCATATGTTGCAATAGCTCTGCATCATCATTTAGTTTGCTTCTTCCAGCTTATGTAAGGGTGAGTCATCTATGAGTCATATGAATCTCTCTCTCTCTCTCTCTCTCTCTCTCTCTCTCTCTCTCAGGTATCAATACCCTACGATGGATCAGCTGGCTGAGATGCTGCCCTCAGTCCTGACCCACCTAAAGTGAGTCTCGTGGCCTCATTTATATTCTTTCATATTATTTTTCCTTCACTGACTATTTGATTGGAATGGATGTCTCTATATTAAACCTTCTGTAGGATCAATAGTGTGATTGGCATTGGTGTTGGTGCTGGAGCCTACATTCTGACCAGACTGGCAGTAAGTGAACTCTGTTACTTAGTAAAAGGTATCAACTATGTTATTTAATAAGTGTTGGGTCTTTAGAGTACCGTTAGTTATCATAGTATTGGACAAAGGCTAAATGTATACAGCTCATAATAATAACAGGTTTTTAGGGTCCACGGTCAACAATAAGTGCTAAATCCTTAAACCCTCCAGCACTGTTTTGGGCAAATCACAGTTTGAACACTTACAGACAGTCACACCATCATCAGTTATTCAAACATAATCATACTGGCACTTTGATTCCCTCTCACATACAGTTGCAATCAAAATTATTCAACCCCCATTGCAAATCAGGTTTATTGTCAAAATGTACAGACTTTCAGCTGTTTGCAATGAGCAAATCAAACAAAAGCAACTGAAATAGTTCAACACAATGAATGCTTCCAGTGGTTTCCCCAAATTCAACTGAACATGTAACTTATAATGACTTCTCCAGTCTCAAAATTATTCAACCCCCTGAATAGAATCCCTTACAACAGCACAAATATGCAAAACAGGTGTTGTCTCAAGCACACTTGATGTAACTAATCAAGGGCTTCATTGGTTGCACCAGGTGTGCTTGAGCTGGAACACATGAAATACCTGAACTGGCTAGGGGCAGAAAATACATGAAATACCTGGATGGGGCAGAAAAAGGAAGCTATCTGATTTCTGATATCAGATATCAGATTTCTGATATCGGATTTCTGAGAAGGCAGGTTGTGAAAAACCCTCGAATGACTGCAAAAGAACTGCAGCAAGACTTGGTGGCAACAGGCATTGAGGTTTCAGCGAGCACAGTATGGCGCCTACTAAACGCAGAAGGTTCCTATGTCAGAACTCCAAGACGTACACCACTACTGACCCAAAAGCACAAGAAAAGTCAGCTCAATATCATATAAATAAGCCACAGAAGTTTTGGGATTCTGTTCTGTGGAGCGATGAAACAAAACTGGAACTTTTCGGCACAATGGGTCAGTGGTATGTCTGGAGAAAGAAGAATGAAGAAAGAACGCTCTGTCCACAGTCAAGCATGGTGGTGGCTCGGTGATGCTCTGGGGCTGCTTTGCATCCTCTGGCACTGGAAACCTGCAGCGTGTGGAAGGCAAGGTGGATTCATTGAAGTATCAGGAAATCCTAGGAGAAAACCCCATGCCATCTGTGAGGAAGCTGAAGCTTGGGCGTCATTGGACCTTCCAACAGGACAATGATCCCAAGCATACCTCAAATTCCACCAAGGCTTGGTTGCAGAAGAAGTTCTGGAAGATTCTACAGGGCCATCACAGTCACCTGACAGAAAATCTCTGGTGGGATTTGAAGAAGGCAGTTGTAGCATGCAAACCCAAGAATATTACTGAACTGGAGGCCATTGCTCATGAGGAATGGGCTAAGATTCCTCAGGAACGCTGCCAGAAGCTGGTGTCTGGCTTTGCATCTCGTTTGCAGCAGGTCGTAACAGCAAAAGGGTGCTCTACTAAGTACTAAAGATGCTTGCCATGAAGGGGTTGAATAATTTTGAGACTGGAGAAGTCATTATAAGTTGCATTTTCAGTTGAATTTGGGGAAACCACTTGAAGCATTCATTGTGCTGAACTATTTCAATTGCTTTTGTTGATTTGTTCATTGCAAACAGCTGAAAGTCTGTAAATATTGACAATAAGCCTGATTTGCAATGGGGGTTGAATAATTTTGATTGCAACTGTAGCTACACACAGCTTCAAAAACATGGAAGGCACACACTTATTAGGTATCATAGAGTCACTCAGTCACTTACACCTACCTAAGTCTCATGTTTCCAGCAGAACATAATTAATCTGTATGAAATTGAAGAGGATTTGCTCAGATTAACAGCTCAGAGCTCTGTGTACAGCCTCTAGTGAGCTCCTTTTACCAGGATTTTAATACCGACTCCAGATTATTAACAATAGGGCTTTTTATTAGACTTGTATTAATGTGACATTCTTTTCCTAATGCTTCTTTAGTGTGTTTATATATTGATGAAGGTGCACTCTTTACCTTTTGTGAAACTAGAATTATCAGACATTTTCAGGGTGAGGTATGAATGTGCATCAGTGGAAAGATTCAGTGCAACGACATGTTAATGGTGGTTAATTATAGTCCTGCCATATTCACATGTGGAGGTGTTGACAACAGTCGGATAAAGCAGAGCAATGTGAAGCGTTCTTTCTCACGCACGCACGCACTCTCTCTCTCTCTCTCTCTCTCTCTCTCTCTCTCTCTCTCTCTTTTTCCATGCACCATAGTGTGCATCCATTATGGGTTTCATAACTGAACCACTTGCATCCTGAGCAACTGATCTTGCTTTGATGTAGGTCATGTGTCTGATCGTCATCGAGCTCAAGTTCATGCTTAAAACCAAATGTGTGAGCTGCTCAGTTGCATTGATGAGAACCAGGTGAAGGTGTTAGCATCTGAGTATGTGCTGAAGTCATATGAGTGGGTTGTTTAGGTTGAAATGTGATACCTGGAAGTCAAAGCCATCTCACAAAAGACTCTTTTTCACAGTACACCACTTCCTTTCCAAGACCTTGACCCTTTACTGAGAATGCGTTATAGGTATCCAAAGGTTTATCAGTGTATGCTTTGGCCTCAAATATTTTTCCACCTCTGTTTTTACATTCTTTAGCCAAGGTAGGGATATAGTATCAAATCAGACAGTAGCTTTATTTTCCAATTCCTCTTTCTCTTTCTTCTCTTCTAGCTGAATCAGCCTACTCTAGTAGAGGGACTGGTTCTTATTAATGTGGACCCCTGTGCAAAAGGATGGATGGACTGGGCCGCCTCAAAGGTAAACAACATATAGAATATAAAAGTATGTCTTTCTTTAGATTGCTTTCATAAGTGAAATTTGGTTGCCATGTTTGTGTACAGTCTACAGAACATGTTTGTTTGTCTTATTACATAAAAGAATCTGTTTTAGGGCACAGTGCTATAGTCCTGGCTGCTGGCCAGACCAGAGTGGATCAGAGAGACGAATTAAACGGGTACATGGGAAAGTGCGCTAAACCTGTATGCAATTTAAAAATAAAAATAAAAAAGGTTTAGTAGTGTGCGTTTCCACATGGCCATTACAAATCAAACACCTTTTTACAAATAAGTTAATTGGACCGTGTGTACTCGATAGAGTCAGTAGTTGGTCAGTAGAGTCAGTGTGTTCTGGAACTTTGGCAGCAGATGAAACAAACCACTGAGGTGTGTGTTTCTCTCTGTATGTCCATGTTTTAGTTGTCGGGATGGACCAGCAACCTGGTGGACATAGTGATGGCACATCATTTCAGCACAGTAAGTCTTAATACACAATGCATTGCCTTCATAGAAGAGAAAGAGGCATATCTGTCTTTGTGACTGTAGCAAACCCCTCTACACTACAAAAAGACATTTAATGTAACATGCGTTAAAGGGTGGTGAGGTTAGCATGCAAATAAATATAAGCAAGAAAAAGATGATCATATGATACGAATTCTAAATATTATAATTCCGTTGGCTGTTCAGTTTCATATTTTTGTACATAATTATGAATTTAATAATGGTATTGGTATTGATTATTGGGTATATGGTGACTTGAACAAGAAGGACTAGAACGCGAAAATAATGACAGGATCTTCATTCAATCATTAGGATGAGCTGACAGAAAACCAGGAGATCATTCAGACGTACCGTCTACACATTGCTCAGGATATGAACCAGGACAACCTGGCACTGTTCTGCAACTCCTACAACAGGTACTGCACAGATCCACAAGGACTGTCCTCCCCTCAGCTCTCATACTGACCAGACACACATGAGTTAAGAGTGCACCAGTACTGAGCTTTCTTTTTGTCCTCATAGCCGCCGGGATCTAGAGATTGAGAGGCCCGTCATAGGGCTTAACGAGGAAACTGTCAACACACTGAAGTAAGTGTGTACTCATTATCATGATCATTTTTTTTGTTTGTTTGTTTGTTTTTTTGGGGGGGCGGGGTTTGTGCAGAAGGCCACAATATACAAGTGTGCACAAGGCAGACCATTTTTAGTGTGTGTGTGTTTTATTTTTTATATAGATTCCCGAATAATTGCAATATCAAATACGTGTTCAAAATATGTGTGTGAATTTTCCTGCTTGTCTTTTCAGGTGTCCTGCATTGCTAGTTGTGGGTGATACATCTCCAGCTGTGGAGGCTGTTGTGAGTGTTAGATTTCAATATTCAGTGTTAAAACAACAAACAGAAACATCTCATCATTTACAATCCTCCAATAATAAATCTGCAACTTTAGTTAATGTGATTGACATTAATTAAACACAGTGCATATGTGCTTAATATACTGTATATATGTGGCAGTCTGGGAAAGCCAGTCGGAAGTCACTGTAAATTCTAGCCAAAAAAAAAAATGTTTTTGAACAAAATTAGATTTTTCTCTCTATAACATACTTTGACACCTCAACTTTAAGTGACCATAATTATATTTCACCAAATTAAATGGAAATACATATATTTTTAATTTATTCTTGCCTAGGCTTTATGTCTGCAAAGATTACAATAACTAATATTGACACCCTTGGTAAATATGAGCAAAGAAGGCTGTGAAAAATTGTGTTTACTGTTTAACTTTTGTTCTTCTGTTCCAAAAATTCACAAAAATACTCTGCTCTCATGGATATCAAACAATTGCAAACAAAACACAGGTTTATCCAAAATATATATACAGTATCTCACAAAAGTGAGTACACCCCTGGAACCATGTCCTGTGGTCTGATGAGACCAAGATAAACTTATTTGGTTCAGATGGTGTCAAGCGTGTGTGGCGGCAACCAAGTGAGGAGTACAAAGACAAGTGTGTCTTGCCTACGGTCAAGCATGGTGGTGGGAGTGTCATGGTCTGGGGCTGCATGAGTGCTGCCGGCACTGGGGAGCTACAGTTCATTGAGGGAACCATGAATGCCAACATGTACTGTGACATACTGAAGCAGTTCCCTTCGGAAACTGGGCTGCAGGTCAGTATTCCAACATGATAACGACCCCAAACACACCTCCAAGATGACCACTGCCTTGCTAAAGAAGCTGAGGGTAAAGGTGATGGACTGGCCAAACATGTCTCCAGACCTAAACCCTATTGAGCATCTGTGAGGCATCCTCAGACGGAAGCGCAAGGTCTCCAACATCCACCAGCTCTGTGATGTCGTCATGGAGGAGTGGAAGAGGACTCCAGTGGCAACCTGTGAAGCTCTGGTGAACTCCATGCCCAACAGGGAACTCCGTGCCCACTCATGTCAAGTGAGAAGGCCTGGTGTGCAGTCTGCATCCTTGGCAAACCGTGTCTTAATGGCCCTCGCTTTATGCACAGGGATAATTGTCATGCTGGAACATGTTTTTGCCCTTTAGTTCCAGTGAAGAAAACTGTAATGCAAGAATCAAAAATCTTTCAATTCTTTTTCACTTTTGGGGGTAACCTGATTTGCTATAACTTTACTTCTGACTGAGATGTATGCAAAAGACAAACAAATTTCAGTTCAGGAAAGTGTGTAGTTTTCAGAACTATATAGTAAAGAAGTTCACCATGTGAGGGGTTTTCCCCAGGTTACCACACATATGCTAAAGTCAAATGTAATGATGGTTATTTCTTATCGGAAATAATCATTTGCAGTGACTTGCAGTAAGTTGTGCCTTAATTCAGATGTGTTGGGCTATTTTAGGGTGGAACATGTTGGTTGTTTAGCAGCTACCACTTTGGTCTGTGTCTGTCTGTTATCTCTTTCACTGATCTGACTATAATGAACGTGTTTCTTTGTTCAGGTTGAGTGTAACTCGAGGTTAAACCCCACAAAGACCACCCTTCTGAAGGCAAGACAAGACAGTACTGGCAAAATGCTTCCTTTAGCAGGCTTATTTCAGGAAATATAGTTTTGCATTTTGATTTTGTGATTTCTTATTTTAAACTAATATATTTTCTTATTATTTCAGATGGCAGATTGTGGTGGGCTGCCCCAAGTTGTTCAAGTAAGCTTGAGTAAAAGGAACAAGTAATTTTAGAGAATCACTTAGATATTTACCAAAAGTTTCCAACTTGTGTATATACATACAGGACATTTGTAATACAGGAATATATTTGTATAACATTGCACATTTTTTTTCCAGCCTGGTAAACTTGCTGAGGCCTTCAAGTACTTTGTCCAGGGCATGGGTTACAGTAAGTATATCTCTCACTTTTCTCTCTTTTCAGTCAGTTCGTTCAGTAGATGTCCTGTCTTTAACGTCACACAGCTGTTTTGCTTTCCCATGTTTTAGTCTGACCTAAGCTGTATCTTTGTGTCTGAATTGTCTCTGATGTGCATTTTGTCTCTTTAAACATCGTGTGTTTTGAAAAATTCACTGTCAGACAGTTTCGTGTGGAAAACGTCATCTCAGCAACCCCTTTTCCACCCACACAACACTACACACCACACATGCACACACACAGGCATGAACGCGCAATCACATGTTTGTTGCTTTGATTGTATGGTTGTGGAACTAAATATATCTCACTAACTGTAATACTAATGAGCAATACATTCTTAGACAGACAGAGTAAAGGAAATTACAGCATTACTGGGGTGCATAATATAGTTCTCCAGTCTCTTAAGTAAACCCACAATAACTCCAAAACAAAGCTTTAACCTTTTAAATGAGTTATAGTGCATTACTATAGTACAAAATTAAATATTTTCAGCCACACCTCCTTTTCCTCCAAGTTCATAGTGCTGATTTCCCTGAATTGGTGTAAATCGAGCTACAAGTCACAATACTCATCTCAGAGTTAAGTTTAGGACCGAGCGAGACTAACTTTCCTAGTGCCATACTCAAAATATGACTTTGTTTCCTGTGTGGCTTTGCAGTGATGCGAGCTCCAGGGTGTAAGTAAAGCAGCTTTACTCTGCCAGTATGCTGTGTTGCATGGCCTGCGTGGACTGCTCCCCTGCCCCTCTGCTCTTTCCCTAACTTTTTGGTGTGTGTGTGTGTGTGTGTGCGCGCGCGGGCATGGTACCCTACAATGGCTGGCGTGAATGATATATATAATGATATATATTATACATTATGTTTGCCTACTCCTTCATGCAATTATCTAATCAGCCAATCATGTGGCAGCAGTGCAGTGCATAAAATCATGCAGATATGGGCCAGCAGCTTTGGATAATGTTCACATCAACCATCAGAATGGGAAAAAAACGTGTCCTCAGTGGTTTTGACTGTGGCATGATTGTTGGCGCCTAGACGGGCTCGTATTTTCCTCCTGAGTTTTTCACACACAACAGTAGAGTTCAGAGTTTACTCAGAGTTTAGAGTTTACAGTCTAGAGTTTACTCAGAGTTTAGAGTTTACAGTCTAGAGTTTACTCAGAATGGTGCAATAAAGAAAAAAACATCCAGTGAGAGGCAGTTCTGCAGACGGAAACCCCTTATTGATGAGAGAGGTCAATGGAGAATGGCCAGATTGGTTCGAGCTGACAAAAAGGCTACATAACTCGGATAACCACTCTGTACAATTTTGG
Organism: Cranoglanis bouderius; assembly: GCA_023630585.1. Taxonomy (NCBI): domain Eukaryota; kingdom Metazoa; phylum Chordata; class Actinopteri; order Siluriformes; family Cranoglanididae; genus Cranoglanis; species Cranoglanis bouderius. The sequence goes on from CM042559.1 coordinate 3,971,452, forward strand.
TGAGCAGAAGAACATCTCAGAATGCACAACACGTCAGACCTTGAGGCGGATGTGCTACAACAGCAGAAGACCACATCGGGTTCCACTCCTGTCAGCCAAGAACAGAAAACTAAGACTGCAGTGGGTACAGACTCACCAAAACTGGACAGTTGAAGACTGGAAAAACATAGCCTGGCCTGATGAATGAAGAATTTGATGCCAACAACAAAGTTCTTGGACCCAACCTTCCTTGTGTCAGCAATCCAGGCTGGTGGAGGTGGTGTAATGGTGTGGGGAATGTTTTCTTGGCACACGTTGGGCCTGTTAATACCAATCAATCATCGCTTGAATGCCACAGCCTATTTGAGTATTGTTGCTGACCATGTACATCCATGGCTACTTCCAGCATGATAATGCACCATGTCACAAAGCAAAAGTCGTCTCAAACTGGTTTCATGACCATGACAATGAGTTCAGTGTTCTTCAGTGCCCTTCCCAGTCACCAGATCTGAATCCAATAGAACACCTTTCAGATGTGGTAGAACGCAAGATTTGCAGCGTGAAAGTGCAGCAGAAAAATCTGCAGGAATTGCATGATGCAGTCATGTCAACCAGAATCTCAAGGAATTTTTCCTAACATCTTGTGGAATGCATGCTACAAAGAATTGAGGCTATTTTGAGAGCAAAGGGAGGCCATACCTAGTATTAGTATAGTGTTCCTAATAAAGTGTGTGTGTGTGTGTGTGTGTGTGTGTGTGTGTGTACAGTTCCCCCAATTCATTTGTTTGTGCTATACACCAAAGACATTTGGGTTTGATATGAAAAGATGGAAATGGAGACAAGAGTTTAGGATTTCAGCTTGTATTTCCTGGTATTTAGATTTAGATGTGTTAAACAACATAAAATATAGAACCTTTGGTTGCATATCCCTTGCTTGCAATAACTGCATCAAGCCTGCGACTCATTGACATCACCAAATTGTTGTTTTTTTCTTTTGCGATGCTTTTCCAGGCTTTTAATACAACCTCTTTCTGTTGTTGTTTGTTTTGGGGGGTTTCTCCTGTCAGTCTCCTCTTCAGGAGGTGAAATGCTGCTCACTTGAGTTAAGGTCTCGTGGTTTACTTGGCCAGTGTAAAACCTTCCACTTTTTCCCTCTGATAAAGTCCTTTGTTGCGTTGACAGTGTGTTTTGGATCATTGTCTTGCTTCATGAAAGTTCCTCCTGATTTATTTGGATGCATTTCTCTGTAAATTGGCAGACAAAATGTTCCTGTAAACTTCTGAATTTATTCTGCTGCTAGCATCATGAGTTACATCATCAATAAAGATCAGTGAGCCTGTTCCAGAAGCAGCCATGCAATGCCAAGCACAAGCCCGACCATGTTTCACAGATGAGCTTGTATGTTTTGGATCATGAGCAGATCCTTTCTTTCTCCACACTTTGGTCTTTCTGTCACTTTGGTAGAGGTTAATCTTGGTTCCAGAACTTTTGTGGCTCATCTCTCTGTATTTCTTTGCCAATTCCAATCTGGCATGATTGATTTTCTTTTTTCTCAGCTTCAAAATGGCTTGCTTTTCTCCCAAAGACAGCTCTCTGATCTTCATGTTGGCTTATCCCTTTTAACACCAAATGCAGTCATCACTATTTATTGCTTTATTGTTTAAACAATCTAACAGGACACAAGAAGACACCCATAAGTCATGTTCCAATATTTTTGCTCACCTACAAATTGGGTGGTCTGATACAAAATGTGCTATGTTCTGTGTCGTTTAACACATCTACATATAAATACCAGGAAATAAAAGCTGAACTGTTATCATAGATTAGTTCTGACACATAAATGTTGTGGAAGGAATATGTGCCATTAGCAATTTTTTGCAGGCATTCACTCTCTTGGGAACTGAAACAGATTTTGTTTCAGACTTGAAGACTGTGATCTTAAAGTGCAGTAATTAGCTGTGAACAGTTACAGAAAGAAAAACTAAACACAAGTCCCTAGAGGTCAGTTTTTGAGTGACTTTTAATTCCGTTTTTCATTACTGATGATCGACTGTGTGATGCACACGGCACACTTCAGGGGCTGTACGACACAGTTACCTTCCAAATGTTGCTTATTCATTGTGACACATGTCACATCTGTCTCCTGACCTTCAGTCGTGGCCTCACTCCAAATCACTTCCTCTCAGTATATGAACGCATGAACCAGATCTCCCTCAGAATTTAAGAATACACACTCTTGTAGTCATAGCATTGTATGGTTGCTAAGTGGGCTTTGTGGGGACTTTTTTTGTTTACTGCTTGCGTGGAAAAGAACCTAGCTCGCCTTTATGTGGCCATGAATAGTTGTTGGAGTCTATGAATTTTTGGTAAGTTCCCTTTTATGAACAAATCAGATGGAGGTCCAGTTACAATGCCGTTTATTTGCTTGGTTTCTTGTGAATACCACTGCACTGTCAAGTGTTCAGATGCACAAAAAGAACAATATTATTTGTGTAGTTGTATGATTAGGTTTTTATTGTGGCCTTTCACAGCTATTGGGCTCTCTGCATGCAGAGGTTGATGAGGTTGATGAGAATTAGAAATTTGTTTTCAATCAGTTTAGGTTCCGTTGTAGGAGTCTTGTTTTAACCACGACCAATGGGTTATGGTTAGGGTTAGACTAACTGGCATTTCAAAAACAGAAAATGTTTTGTGTGTTAGGTATTGGTCAGGTCAAGCATTTTTGTTTAAAAGGCTTTAGTCCTAAAAGTTTGAAAGGGATATTAATTACATTACATAAAAATGGCAATTAAAAAAAAATACAAATTAATGTTAGGAATTCGAGCTCATAATCATCTGTAATTTTATTGTCATTTTTTGTTATGTCTGTGTCGGTCTGTCATTTGAGCAGTTTTTTTTTTTTTTTTTTTTTTTTGTCTGGCTTTTTATCTTTAGGTGTGGATATTTTTTGTATTTTTTACTTTGGCCATAGCTCTGTCAGTTATTTCAACCTAGTACGTTCTGGGGCTTGAATGCCGGTAGACACATCTTAGAGATTCTGGAAGAACATATAAAGTCTGCTTTTAACAAGTTGTTGATTGAACAAGTTAATTAAGTAGGTTTTAAGCTTTTTTTTTTTTTTTTTTTTTTTTGCTTTTTTTGGGGTGATGGTCCCACAGGTGAGCCTTTCATGATTTGTATGCTGCTGCTGGTTTTCTTTCATTAAATCATAAAAACCAATGAATGGAGTGTTGAGCTTTTGTATTCTTATGGAATATTAGAATATTTGAGACAGTATACTGCAGGTTATTTGAATAACAAAATAATTGGTAATTGCTGCTCTAGGTACAACATTTATTAAAACTTGTCATATCAGAGGTTGGTCTGCTGGTGTATTAGCAGATGCTGTGTCTCATACGAAGAACGCAAGAGACCAAAAGCAGATCAACTGCATTACAATTACAACCCCAATTCCGAAAAAGTTGGGACAGTATGGAAAATGCTAATAATACAAAAAGGAGTGATTTGTAAATGTACTTTGACTTGTATTTAAACAAAAACGTATAAAGACAATGTATTTGATGTTTTACCTAATCAACTGCATAGTTTTTTGAAGATAAACGTTTATTTTGAAATTGATGCATGCAACACGTTCTAAAAAAGTCGGGATGGGGCAATTTAGGACTAATAGCGATGGGACAAGTTGAACTAAGAAGGTGATGTGAAACAGGTGAGGCAATCGTCTAATCATAGTATATAAGGAGCCTCCAAAAAAGGCCTAGTCCTTCAAGAGCAAGGATGGGTCGAGGCTCTCCAATCTGCCAACAGATGCGTCAGCGAATAATCACTTTGAGAACAACATTCCCCAAAGGCAAGTCAGTAGGATTTTGGGCATTTCACTTTCTACAGTGCACAATATAATTAAAAGATTCAAGGAATCCGGTCAAATCTCGGTGCGTAAAGGGCAAGGCCAAAAAACACTTCTGAATGCGCATGATCTCCGATCCCTCAGACGTCACTGTCTTAAAAACTGTCATGAGTCTGTAATGGAGATCCTGACATGGGCTCAGGAACACTTTGGTAAACCTTTGTCAGTCAACATCATTCGCCGCTGCATCCACAGATGCAAGTTAAGGCTTTACTATGCAAAGCAGAAGCCATACATCAACACTGTCCAGAAGCTCCGCCCACTACTCTGGGCTCAGTCTCATCTGAGATGGACAGTAGCACAGTGGAATCATGTTTTGTGGTCCGACGAGTCGACATTTCAAATAGTTTTTGGACAAAACAGCCGTCGTGTTCTCCGGGCCAAAGAAGAAAGGACCATCCAAGGGTGTGTCAGTGCCCATGGCATGGGTAATTTGCACATCTGTGAGGCCACCATTAATGTAGAAAGATATGTACACATTTTGGAGCAACATATGCTGCCATCCAGAGCAGGACAACACCAAACCACATTCTGCCCAGATTACAAGTGCATGGCTGCATAAGCAGAGAGTGTGGGTACTAGCATGGGCTGCCTGCAGTCCTGACCCGTCTCCGATTGAGGATGTGTGGAGCATTATGATGCGCAAAATAAGGCAATGAAGGCCCCGTACAGTTGCGCAGCTGAAGAAATGCATAATGGATGAATGGGGGGAAATTCCGCTTGCTAAACTTAACCGACTGGTGTCTTCAGTGCCCAAACACTTAAAAAGAAATGGTGATGTTACACAGCGGTAAACAGTCGACAGTCCCAACTTTTTTGGAGTGTGTTGCAGTCATCAGATTTGAAATGAGTGTGTATTTTCAAAACTAAATTAAATTCACAAAGTAAACCATCAAATAATGTGTTGATAAAGTGTTTTCAATATAGTACAGGGTGAATTGAATTTTCAAATGACTGTTTTTGTTTGTTTTTTTGCATTTTCCATACTGTCCATACTGTACTTCCAACTTTTTCGGAATTGAGTTGTACTTAGCAGTAAATTTAATTTGTTACAAGTCTGGAAAAACGAAGGCCTACGGATTTAAAGCCTAAAATGTATATTATGTAACCTTCCATTTATTCCATCCATATTACATCTGCGAGTTCTGCTCAGTGTTTGATTTACAGCAATAGAGGTAACGATGTTAACATTTCTGTAGTTAATCCTCTGGTTAAGTGAGAGTTAGGCTTGGACTAAAGTAAGTTATGATTGATACTGGGTCTTTTGCGTGTAAAGATTATAAATATAGCCTCTTCTGGCAGAGTTGGTTTCTCCATAGACAGAGAAGGTTCTAGCGCTTTCTCCCATGATCCTCCTGTTAATCTGTCTTTTCTTTCTCTTCAGTCTTAAAAAAAAAAAAAAAAAGTCTTACTAGTAACATCTTTGTTTTCCTCGTCTCTCTGCCTCTCTCCTCTTCCTCTTTGACCCCTCCGTCAAACGTGAACAGTCCCCCATGTGCTACTCAGCCATCTGAACAGCGAAGCAGGTACCAGGAGTTTAGACACCACTTTAGGCTGCACTTCCAGTGTCTTGTCCCCTTATTTTTCTGTTTATTCAGCATCTCACTCTCTCTCTCTTTCACCCTTTCTCAGCTCTTGCCATTCAGCCAGTCCCCTGACATTCAGTTCTGTGTTTCTCAGTGTCTCTGCATCATGGTGTTAGTAGCATGATTATGTGGTCATTACTCCATATGCTGTTTTTCTTGATGTTGAGAGGGTGTCTGTGTGAGCACCCTGGGGACATTTTATCAAAGGTATTACTTTTTTGTGTGTTTTTTTTCTTCTCTCTGATGCAACTTTTGTTTTACATTAACCTGAGCTCTTTTGCATGCTGCATCTCTACATGGAATCCCTGCATTTCTACATGCAATTTCCTAATATTCATTTTTTCAGCTACAGTAAAAATGAATTGGAACTCAGTTGTAACCCAGGGATTTCCCTTCTTTCATATGAGAATAATGACAAATTAGCAGTGGCTAAAACTTGACATGCTGGTTTTATGGCCACAGGCAGGAAGACACAAGGCTTATATTTGACCACCTTGCACCATTCGGCTTTTGTTTCTGTGTAAACTCATTAGACCCACTGGCAGGTCCAAACTTCCTCACTCTTTTAATTTCATACCTTTCCTATTAGTTTCACTGTACTGAATTAATCACAGTGGTTACTAAACAACATGCTTTGTGATGAATAACTGATTATAATAAGTAGATAATTAATAATAAGTAGTTAATAAAGAACATGTTTAACAACACTTAAGCCTTGTGCCCTTCCAACCTTGGTCAAGTCAGACAGCCAGAAATGAGTGTGTACTGTATTGAAATCTCAGCAGTGTGTAAGTGCACTTGATTGCTGCTGAACTGGGACTTTCACCTGTTATGTGAAGAATCCCAGTGAGGTTACTCATTATTCTCCCTGATACTGGACCACCGTGCATCACGAATGGAACGTCACGAACACAGTATCGAATGTGTGCCTCTTTCCAGATCCAGCACCACGTCACAGTAGTGCAATTCTAACTCTGTACATTATAAACTATTTAAATATCTTTTTCAAAGTCATCATTCGTTTATAGCTTTACCACCTTTGTTCATATTTCTTTCTTTCTCTCTCTCTCTGTCTCTCGCTCTCTCAGTGCCCACTGCCAGCATGACGCGCTTGGCACGCTCTCGTACCCACTCAGCTTCCAGCATGAACTCCGCGGAAGGCGCACGTAGCCGCTCCCACAATAACTCCCAGGAGGGCGCTGCTGCCAGCCCAGGTCACGAGAACCAAGCCAGACCACAAACCATGGAGGTGTCCTGCTAAATCTGATAAATCTGCCTCTAATTCTGTCTCCTTATGCCACATTCTCTCACATATTTTTCTGTCATAATCCTGAAACCAGGTTTCTGGTGTAATGAAACAATGCAAAGTATGACTATTGAAATGCATTAACAGTCTGTACGCACTTGTTTTTTTTATTTTTTATTTTAGTCTTAATCGGTTCCTGATATGTGCATATGATGAAGACTGATGTCTCTTGGATAGAAGTGTTCATGTTCAGAAGGCACTTGTTATTGAGAAGGATACATCTTCCTACTGCTTTTTCATACTATAGAGAAGACCATACCACATCTCACATCGCTCCGTCCATCTGTTCATTCCGTCTGGTTATGGCGCACACCATTGACTTGTATTTTTGATTTTTTCTCTTTTGACCACAGCTTTCTGTTCTTCTGCCAATGTTCTGTGCTTTGTGAAAATATCAGTCTCTAGATTGCAGAATAGTTGTTAACCTTGTTTTTCTGTACATTCTCACAAAAATCTACTATAAGCATGTCCTTTTTAATGTAACTTAATGGAACTGTATATTGGGATTTGTTTTGTTCAGCTGTTTCTGCAGATACTGTAGACCTCAACCACCCATGGGGTAACTTTGCACTGTAACACAGATGTATTGATATATTTAGACCAGAACACAGTTTTTCTGGCATAGCTGCCTTTCAATAAACTCTCATGAGTTCTAGGTAAAACCCATTTAGACAGAATGACCTGGGCAGAACAACCAACTTTGCATACACATTAGTCTCTATAACCTAATGAGAGAGGAAAACAGAGACATGGTCATTCATTATAATCTCGTAGTAGTTATAGTGAATTTAATGATTTAAACTATACACTCCCTGCAAACAAATACTGACAAAGGGGTTTGGTTTTAACTTCCTCCACCCCTCCTATACAGTGAATAGATATTCCAGTTTACTTGAACTGTGCTGATTACTTCCTCTATTAGATTTTGTAGCTATATTATTATTATTGTTATTACTATCAATATAAATACTACTGCTATAATGTTTCCTTGGATGTGTATTCATTGTTGCTCTATGATTGTACTGCCTTGAGTGAGCTTGTGACATCAGGCTTTGTCCTCCGAGCATATAGGGGGCACTGTATTTCTGCTGAGTGTATTGATTTGTACTAATTAATAAAGTTAGAGGTTATACATAAACGTGTTGTCATTTTTCTGTTAACAAAATATTACTGAATGTTTGACTTTCATTGTAAAAATTTGTTAAATACCCTACATTAACTGCTGCATCAACAAACATATAGTGGTGTAGTGGTCTAAACACTGCTCTTTTTTTTTTCTTTTTTTTAACTTTTCTTCTTTTTTTTTTTTTCTTTTCAATCATGCTCCTAAAGGAATTCTGCTCTGGTAATAAATTTGACCAATCCCAAACATTCCTATAGAAACTTCAATCCTGCCTACTGCCTCAGAAACTTTGACCAATCCCAACCACTCTTTCAGAAAGATTGCCCATTCCTGCAGAAGGTTTGACCAAACCTACCTGCTCCTGCAGAAACGCTCCTGAAGGAATTCGGCTACCATGATATTTGACCATTCCCAAAGTTTCCTGCAGAAATTTTGACCAATCCCGATCGCTCCTATAGAAACTTTGACCAATCCTGCCTGATCACACAGGTTTGACAAATCCTGACTGCTTTCTCAGAAAGTTTGACCAATCCTGACCACTCCTGCAACAAATTTAAACAAATCCCAACTGCTTTCTCAGAAAGTCTGACCAGTTCCACCCACTCCCACAGAACGTTTGCACAATGCAGCCCACTCCAGCAGAAAATTTGAAATAAATTTGACATGGCAACAAGTTTAGCCAATCAAGCTTCTTTCCACAGAAATTTTCAGCAATCCCACTCACTCTGGCAGGAAATTTGGCCAATCCCATCCTCTCCGGAAGCAAATTTGACCAATTCCGACCACTCTTTCAGAAAGTTTGACCAATCATGCGCACTCCTGCAGAAGGTTTGACCAATCCTCATGTGCTCCCATAGAAAGATGGACCAATCCACCTACTTCAGCATGAAGTTTGGTCAGTCCTGCATATTCCTGAAGAAAATGTGACCAATCCAGCTCACCCCCACAGAATATTTGATCAATCCCCCTTACACTGGCAGAAAGTTAAGCCAATCCAGCCCTCTGCAAAAGAAAGGCTGACCAATCCGCCTGCTTCCTCCGAAAGTTTGACCAATCCTGCTAATTTCTGCAGAACGTTCACCAGTCCCACCTACACCTGCAGGTTTTTTTTGCACTTGTCTGCTATATTTTGTAATAATAGCATTATTATCATGTATTATAGTAGTGCATTTGTTTGATTATGAAATTAAAGTCGACTTTATTTTTTCATTTGTCTTGCAGCATTCAGGAAATGAGGTCTGGGCTTCCCAAGATGTTGAGCTTCCTTCTGAAGCCATTCCTTTGTTCATTTGGTGCTTTGGGTTGTTATCTTATTGGAGGATCGCAGGTTGTCAGTGTTGCATTTGCTCCAAACATATCTTTTAGAAGTAAGGTTTCGTCATCATATGATTTAGGTGTTTTTGTTTGTTTGTTTGCTTGTCACCCTACCCCATAGCCCAGACAGCCAGAATATGGGAAATTGTCACATGCAGCTTCTTAAATGCTACTGTAGCTGGTGGTTTTCCTGCCGAACTTTTTCCTTGCCTTATCAACTTGGCAGTGCATCTGTGCTGGTACATTTTCTGCACTCTTTGGTTATCCGTCCTCCATAGGCAGAAGGTTGATTATTTTCATTGATGGCATTGTGAATGTGATCGTTTTACTCTGAACATACAGTAGCTACAGGCTTCTTATAAATGGGTATAACCACTTATTCAGCCAAGGTTATTATATACTTTATACTTTTCCAAATAATTCCTTGTTTGAATTTCATTTGAAGTGTCTTTCACATTAAAGATGGAAAGCATTTTGTCCTGATTTACATAACAAAAAAAAAAAAAAAAATCAAGAGTTTTAAGTAGCAAAGGAGTGAAGACTTCATGTGCAGTGAAAGATTCTGTGATTTCTGTTCTGAGCTTTTTATTTCTGGAGTAAAAAAGAAAAAATCCTTAAAAGACCGAAACCTACAAATACACTCCGACTAAGCAGTTCAGTGTTTTCTCAAAAAAAAAAAAAAAAAAAAAAAAAGTTTATAATACTGCAGTGCACTTGAAAATTTCCGACCAGTAACCAGTCATCTCTTTCTGCATCTGGCCACAGGTGGTATGCAGCTATTTATAGACTTGCTAACCAAAATTCTGCAACTACTCAGAGTGCACACTGTGATAAGGGATGTTAGAATGCTGAGTCCATTTTCCGTTGGCTCCAGAACATACAGTGAAGCAGTCAGCACGTATCTCACTTATCTTTTTATCTTTACGCGTGATGAGTAAATGTTTTTTTGTTTGTTTGTTTTTTAATGTACGGACTAAATAACGCTGCTATGTGAGCCACAACTAGAAATAATTTAAAGGATGTTTTTTTTATTATTATTATATGGTTTTTCATAATATGGGCACTTATCTATCATATATCATGCATTGCAACTTGGCTATTTAAAATCGAATTTGTGTCATAACACTGTGCAAAATTGTTTTAGCTGGCAGGGAAGAAATAAACTGGGAAAGATTACTTACGTAATCTTAAAGTGACCTGCCAAATACAGACGGCAAGCAACAGAGAGAGAGATGAGAGAAATGGAAGGCTGCATAAGCCTTTACACTTCCGTTCATGTAACGTATACAAAGTTTTTATCATGCATTGCACTTTTTTAATAAAACATTTTAAAATAGTGCTTAATTTGAAATGTTTTATCAAACGTTTGCCAAATGTGAGAAAAGTGAGATTTCTTCTTCTGTGTTGGATCTTTTAACCGCACTGCAGAAAAGTACATCTTATCAAGTGGAAACATCTTGAATATAGTCATATTTATCTAGTATTTCCTATTATAAGATTATTTAACCTATTTTCTAGACTTTAAAAAAAAAAAAAAACATTTACAAGCTTTAAATTATTATTATATTTGCAAATAAATTTTCTTCATTTTAGAAATTAAGTTTATTTGACAAGAGAAGAAGATTATTTCAAACTTGAAAAAAAAAAAAAAATCTAGAAATAGGATGAATAATTTTGGGTGTATTGTTCCGGGTATATTCTTATTTTATCTGAGAAGAGGACAGTCCTTGTTGTTGTAGTAGGAGTCGCAGAACAGTTGCCAGTTTGTACTGGATCACGTCCTGAGCTATGTGTAAGCAGAATGTCCCACTTTTCTGATTGAGCAAACATCCTCTTATTATATATTATTCATTATTTCTTTTGGCTAAGATGTCCTTCCTCCCCCCCATCATCATCTGGTGTGACCATCCATCATGTCACATAACCAATAATGGCAGTAGCCATATTAAAATTCAAAATAAGACTTCTGTGTTCTGTGACTGAAATATGAATCACTGATACACTGCTGGTATAGGAGACAGAAATTCAAAACTAATGCATGCATGTTTTTCTGCAGATGTTACTGTGCTTGTAATACGTTGTCAAAATCTTAAGCATAATTAAGGAAATATACTGGTCACACTACATGATCATGTTTAAGACCATGGCTGATGTTGATGAAGTTGCAAAATTCACATAATTGCATTTTAAATATATATATATATATATATATGTGTGTGTGTGTGTGTGTGTGTGTGTGTGTGTGTGTGTGTGTGCACCACATTCCAAATGTCTCACAAATTGCCAAATATATGCTTGTCAGTGACCCAAATACAGCACCAAGGATATCACAAATATTTCAGTATTTAATGGTGCCACAGTTTTTGTTATTGTTGTTGTTTTTCATAATAATAACAGTTGATGTGCTGAATGTGTTGCCCAAATTTTTTTTTAAAAAGTCACTGACTTTTGTTTTTCAGCAGGTGGATGGCTGGATGAATCACAGTGGTTTAAAAAAGTCATCAGTTAAAGCAGCAACACAATCATTTTGCACCATTTTCAAGCTCTAATGGATTACTGAAGCATTACTTGGATCCATTAAAAATGTTGTTTGTTATCACTATAATTACTGATTGGATTCTTTTCATTTGGTAAAAGTGATAGTATAAACATTTAGAAGTTTCTCTGCACCAGGTCACAGGAAACTGCTGCTAGTGCATGTTGTGGGTTTGTGAGAGAGAGAGAGAGAGAGAGTGTGTGTGTGTGTGTGTGTGTGTGTGTGTGTGTGTGTGTGTGTGTGTGTGTGTGTGTTGTACATAAAACAGTCTGCCTCAGTGTGTTTTTTCATAACTCTGAACCACAGAAGGATTGACAGTTTCTTAGAGCACATACATCTTCCTACTGCAGGCTTCATCAAACGCTGCCTTCATTAGAGGCCTGATCTTCAAGTCACCTTGTTTCTCTGACTTCACACTCGTCCACCAATCAGAAACACAGCTACTCATCGCAGAACGTGTGTACAGGGGCAGGAGTGAGTTGTTTTTGACACTTTTTGTTAAACTCGGTCATCGACGGACGATCTGCAGCCACTGAGGAGAAAAAAACCGGTATCACAGCTCGGCAGAGAAATATGAGGTAAGCATAACTTTAAAGCACTGATTAGGTTTCCTTTGAATGGCTCTAAGCTGAAGAACATAAATGGCGGCTTGAGATTGCAGCTAGGTGTAAAATAAGGTTTTATATATATATATTTGTTTTGTTTTGTGTTATTTTGTGTGAGGCGCGGTGGTGAAATGCTGCTTTTAAAAACCAAACATGCTTTAAAAATCTCAGCACCTGACCTTCATACATTATTCGTTCATTTAGACATCAGAACATAATAACGTATTCTGCAAGGGTCAAAACTTACATATCATTTGTTTGATTCCGAATCTGAAGGTTACTGCAGTAGCATGTATTTGTAGGTACTGTTTTTATTGCATACTAAATTCTTGTACTAACCGCTTTCTAATAGGACTTTAAACTTATACTTTTTTTAAGGATTAAGTTTAGATTTCGTTAGTATTCTCAGACCCTCACCTATTCATACAGGTATGAGGAAAAAGTTTCTAACGGAAACTACACAGCACTTCTGTAAGTCACTTTGGATAAGGGCGTCTCTGAACAGCTGTGAATGTAAAATGGAAATGTGTGTAGTGTAATGTGGCGGTCAGTGCAGCACGAATTATTTCAGTCTCTGTCTTGGACTGAGAGACTCTGATGACCCGGTGAGGCCCATCTGTCTGACAGGTGGCTATTCACTTATCTGTGCTGCAGCAATCGAATGAGAAATGTGCTACTGAGTACGATTTCATGTACCGTCGTATTAAATGAGCAGTCGGAGGATATTTGGCAGATGGAGTCAGTCCTTTCTGCTTATTGAGCATTTTCCTGAAGGCCTCGTATTGCAATATAGAATATTCCAATCCTTTTCTTTTTGCTACAGTATGTATTATAGTATATGTATATGTTGTTGTGTAATCTAAAATAAATCAGTAAGAGTACCCCGGTACCCCAAAAATATCCAGTAGTTTGTTCGTTCATTTATTTATTCCCTGTTTTGCATAACTCCTATCCGAAATGTTTACTTTACACTATCGAATATGACCAGTTCCAGAAAACATTCCAGTCAGCAACATGAGTGCGGCTTTTTTATTCGTCTTTACCCCTCATCGATAACTGTGCCTGAAAAAAAAAACGTCATGTAACCTAGTTATTTCGCATGAAAGGCTTGTTTATGGCGCTGACGCACGTAAAAACTGTCCAGTCGCACATTTTTCGGTGCACTGGTGTATTTGCAGATAATGGTTGAACGTCAGCGTTGTACTCGTTCTATTTTTAGACCGGACTTGCCATAGTTAACAGAGATGTGTTTGTGATATTGAAACTGTGGTTGGAAAATGTTGGTCAGAGTGAAAAGGCGGTTTCATCATCCTTCCTCCAATTCTTCAGAAAAACTGACAATAAATGTTTGTTTGTTTTTTTTTCTTTTACAGTTTGGGAAATTGATTTGCGATCTTACCGTGTGCCTTTTCTTGCCTGCATTTCTTGACGTGCTTTCTCTGTATTCTGATCTAGTCTGCAGTTCTGCTGATCAGGAGCATCATGGGCAGCAGGCCAAGTAAAGGGAGGCGTAGCAGTGTCCCTCACGCACCCCTGCTTGTTTCGGATGAGCATGCTGAGCTCCGCACCATGGGTGAGGGCAAGCCTGCCAATACACCTCACCATACACGACATTTCAGCCGGACAGAATAAACACATAATCAAGGTTATAACAGAACCGAAGTGGAAAAGTTCTGAACACATGAGGAGAAACATAACCTATAACGGCCAATAAGCTGTTGCAATAACGAGCTGTTTATATTGTGTACGTATGATTTCTTTGAGAATATTTTCTTTGTTGACTGCAGCTCAGCAAGGTCTATGCGTTTAAGAGCAGGATGAGATGTAAAGAAGGATTCTAGCTCAAGAAGCGCAGTGATGTGGCCAGGTGATGAAACAGTTTGTTGCTTTGCTTAATCTTTCTGTCTGTCTCTGTCTCCGTCTCCAGATGGCAGGTATGTAGTGGTTTCTCTGTATAACTACCCATCAGGAGGTCCCTCCGAATGCACCATCAGATTTGGGGAGAGACTCAACGTGCTTTCTGAGTAAGTGTCTGTTTCTTACAGTCTTACAATTTACATACAGAACAAACAAGAGGCCCTGAGATGTGTTGAAGTGTTTCTGTAACTGGGTGCATGGAGGGATTTCACCATAGGGTCTGCATATCTGAGTCTATTTCCAAGAACTGTCATTATGTCGGCATCTTTCGTCAGTTTATCCAGTCAAGCCAGACAGCCTGATTGTGCTTCAAGTCAGAATATTCTCCAATAGGAAGTACTCTAGTGAAAGCATAGAGGACTATATTAAGAAATTTATATATATATATATATATATATATATATATATATATATATATATATATATATATATATATATATATATATATAGTAAATATGTAGTGTTAGTCATTAAGAAACAGCAGGCTAACACTGTGTAAGGATTATGTGTGTGTTAAATTTGAGGTGTCAAAACAGCTTGACCAAAAAAAAAAAAAAAAAAAAAAAATGAAGCATAAGTGCATGAAAGACATTTAAATGGATGCCATACTAGAACATCAATAACCAAATAAAACAAAAGTTAGTTTTTCATAAATGGTGAAATTAATAGAGTAATGTGTGTGTGTGTGTGTGTGTGTGTGTGTGTGTGTGTGTGTGTGTGTGTGTGTGTGTGTGTGTGTTACAGCGAAGGCGAGTGGTGGAGAGTGAGTTCCTCAGCTACAGGAGTCGTGAGCTACATCCCCAGCAACTACACATGTAAAGTGTTTAACAGGTACGGTCCGGACCTCCGTATGACTTGCTTTTGCTATTTTATACCTGTTGTAAGGTACATCCACTGACTCGTTTATGAACCTAGCCAACTAATGAATAATTACATAATTAAAGCTAACAGGGAGACTCGAGTAGACTCACTGGTACATTACTGTACTGACATGTGGGCTGATATCTTACAGTAATATCATGGGTGATGACATGTAAATGATGTGAGGGTCTTCCACAGGGGGTGACTTTAGTCAGTTTCCAATGAAGGGTTGTAGTTTACTTCATTTGGAACAAACATAAAGTACATAGAAAGGGGGGTAAAACACGTGTGTGTGTGTGTGTGTGTGTGTGTGTGTGTGTGTGTGTGTATGCGGGTTGGAGGTCACAGCTGTGTACAGTGTAGAACTCTTTCCACATGTGTATATCTCTCTCCATTGCAACACTGATCATCTGCGTGGTGTTTATCTTTCTCTCCCTGCACCTCTTTTTCTTCCTTGTCGCTGTATTCATTCTCAGTTTCTGTCACCCGGTCTTTGTCATCCTGTGTGTTCTTTCACTCTTTACCTCTTCACTGCCCCTGCTTTGTCTGTTACATCCGTTCAGTTGAGATTTTTATTTTTATTTTTTTAATTGTTGTTCGTTTGAGAGTTGTTATTATCAGTATTCAGGTAATCTGTGTTCTAACACCATGTAGCTTTATTATATACTTTAAACTCTGGGTAACTCTCTCTCTCTCTCTCTTTCTCTTTGTGCGTGTGTGTGTGTGTGTGTGTGTGTGTGTGTGTGTGTGTGTGTGTGTGTGTGTGTGTGTGTGTGTGTGTGTGTGTGTGTGTGTGTGTGTGTACAGGTGGCAGTTTGTAGGTCTCAGTAAACAGAAAGCAGAGGAGCTGCTTCTTCACCGTCAGAATCAGTCTGGATCCTTTCTCATCAGAGAGAGCCAGACCATACATGGTGGGTTAACAAACACATATATACATACACACTATTATTATATATAATATGTATGTATATGTACATGTATACATCTATCTATCTATATATATATATATATATATATATATATATATATATATATATATATATATATATATATATATATATATATATATATATATATATAGGCACTATACAGAACAGATTATAACAGACCTACCTCTCTCTCTCTCTCTCCCTCCGTCTGTCACTCTGCAGGTGCTCACTCGCTCTCAGTGCGATATGAGCGCGAGTCCATCAAACACTACCGTATCCAAAGGATAGAGAACGGCTGGCACTACATCTCTCCCCGCCTCACCTTCCAAACTCTCACACAACTCGTCGAGCACTACTCTGGTAAACACACACACACACACACACACACACACACACACACACACACACACACACGTTTGTCCTACTATTCTTGTGAGGACCTTCCACTGACATAATTATTAATAATTAGCTAATGAATACTATGCTAGACCTGAATCTAACCTTAACCTCCGTTACCAGAAGTAAACCTTTTTAGCTCTTTTCATTTAGTTAGTTATTTAGTTTATTTATTTATTTATTTATTAGTAGTTTTCCTCCAGGCAAATGTTTCCATAAGGCCAGACTTAGCAGATATTCCTATTCCCCACACGCTCTTACTCTCACACACTCACCCACACCCACACCCAATTTAATTTAAATATTTACATATCTATGGCTACTGGTGTAATTATCAGGCACGTATTCTGGGTGATTTTCATTTAGACAGCCTTGTACCTTTGTCTTATGTGATTGTGTTATTTTCTGTCTTTACGTGTGCCTTTTTGCTCAGAAGTGTCTGATGGCCTGTGCTGTTTGTTGAGAGAGCCGTGCTTCATTCAAGGCTGCAACAACGTTCCGGTTGTAAGCGGCCCCCTACCCGTATCAGTCAGAAAACCCACCATCAACTGGAAAGATGTCAACAGGTGAGTGAAAGCACACGCACGTGGGTTTGCTATTAATTTACTATCACTCACTCACTACAAAGCAAACAAAACTAATTTAAAAAAAAAATTAAGAAAAAAAAAAAAAAAACCAACACTAATACCTGCATACTTCATCATTAGAAATGCTTTAATATCAAAGTCTGTTTTATACACACAGATTTAAAACAAAAAAAAACATAATTAAAGCTAATCTGTACCCTGTTGTTTGAGATTGATGGGTTAATTTATTATAGTTTCTTATAACTCCTCATATAGATACTCATTGTTTCATTATTTCCAGCTCCATGATCTTTGGGTCTCAGAAGGAAGGTGTGGAAGAGTCGCTTGTCAGCGAGGGGCTGAAGGAGTCCATTAATTCCTACCTTTACATGACTGAAAATGGCGATTGTGGCGAATGTGCTGGAAACTGGGACACGTGAGCTCGCAGGACACTTGAAAGAAAGGAGAAGAGTTAAGGCCGAGGCCGACGGCCAGACTTTACTGTTTCTCGGTTCCCGCTGGGACATGCTGAGCTTCGCACTGACACACACAGATCACGGGAAAGGCTCGGACACGCGGGACGGTACGGGAGCGTAGTAAAGAGATCGGTTCAGCAGTAGTGCAGAACATTTGAAAAAGGAAGAGGCAGCACTTTCCTGTAGTCCATATCAGTCTCTCTTAACTCATCACACTTCTTCCAGTGTGGGTGATGGAGATTTTAGCATCACAGATTTCTGTGTGGACTTGTTCCTGAGGATGTGAATGGAAAAAAACAAAAACAACAACAACAAAAAAAAACCCCAGACACAGAGAAGTGACAGTGGGAGGCCACTGTCGCTGTGCCGCTCAAGCGCTTCTGGAACTTTCTCAGTCTTCATGGACTAGAGAGAGGTGAGACCATGATGGGAGACTCGAATCCTTTATTTCCTGCTGATTTTAAAAAAAAAAAAAAAAAGGTTACGTTGAACTGTTGGAGTTTATTTAACGTTTTAAAAGTTACGAGTGCAGTACATCTGTAAATTCACTATGTGCTTTGTACAGATTGCTGATTGTGTTACAACACTGCAGTCACGTGTTATTCAATGCTGCTTAAAGAAAGGCTTGAGAAAAACGAGTCCTGTCTTTTCACTCAACATAATATTCTCGCTTCAAGGGAACAACAAAAAAACAAAACACCACCACCACCAGTCTGCTTCAGGAAATGTGTGTGTGTGTGTTTTTTTACAGAGAAAGACAGAAAGCGAGAGAGTGTTTGAATGCATGTGCATTGTTGTGGTAAATTGTTTCCTGTGTAAGAAAGTATTCGCGCCTCACAAATACGCCTGTGTTGAAATCTTCAGGTTAATTGTCAATAGCGTCTGAGGTTTAAAGGGTACCTTATTACAATACTATACACACTGATTTCAAATGTGAGATACAAAATACGTACGATAAATATACTTTCTTCCTTTGCACTGTTTGTGAGTCACAGGAATAAATGAGCTCTCGGCTTGAAACAGTTTTTTTTTTTTTTTTTTTTTTTTGCTTGAGAGTTGAACGGTGTTGATTTTCATACTGTAAATGTAGATATAGCAAGTGTCATTACTTTTTATTAGAAAAGAGGTTGATTTATCTTGTGTTATGTCTAAAAATGCTCCAAACTGCCCAGCCAACCAGCCCCCCCCCCCCCAATTTCTTTCAATTTTTAGCTCTTCTATATATGATTCTGCAATATCTGATTAACATTATTATTTGAACAGTTATGCTAGGCTTCTTAACAGTAAAATATGGGCTGGTTAGTTGACATATGTAAATAATCCATTGCTAGCTATGAAAACTAGTTCATTACTAGAGATTTTACTATTCATAAGTTCCATAGCCACGGTGTAGTCAGTTTGTAGGCGATCTGACCCATTTTTAAAGGATCATTTTAGATTTAGATTTACTTATTACATTGAAAACACAAGATATATTATACACGGTTTTCTTTGAGGTCTAGGAAACATCATAATTCAGAATAAAAGATACACTTATAGTCACAAATAGACATGACTACATATGTAAAGTGAGATCAAATATGATTCCTGAACTGTAAAAGCCTGTTTTAAACACAGACAGTGTCGGGTGTGACACTTTATATAATCATATTATTTACATGCAGAACAAGGTTTGCAGGTAGCAAACTGGTGTTGGTCCATTGTCTATTATGGGTGGAACAATGTTAGTCCAACTGCTGGCAAATACACATTTCATAACAACCCTGCCTAGCTGGATTTAAAGGTGGCTGAAAGTCTAATGGGCCTGGTGGCCCAACGTTGGCCCGATGGACAAAGTGATGTTGGCATTCAGCCTTGGCCCAATGGAATGGCTGACGTTGGGCCAGTGTCAGTTTGCTACCTGGGTTCATTTTAAGAATCTGTAAATATTATTACAGGAACTAATTAACATTAAAATTCAAACACACCAGTGATGCAGGTAATCTACACTTCTCCATTTACACCTGATAAGAGTGTGATTCGTGAGGTGACTTGAATGTGCAAGCAGAGAAAAGGTGAGAATTTGCTATCAAATGCGCAATACGGCCGGCTATTTCAGGCTGCTGACATCATTAGGCTCTAATCGATGAATGTAGTGGAGGAACATCTGACCAAAGGAACAAATTACTGAAATCAAAATTCACTTTTACAAGTGATCTCACACATGGTTATTGCCAATGTTTACCACCAGATGGCGATTGAAGCATTGTATAATACATAGTAGAGTATAACATAGAATAGTATAAAGATACCCTGTATCTACAGTCTGTAAATACCATTGAATCTTTTCAGCATTACCAATGAGGTGAAGAAGCTTCACGGACGCTGCGTTGCTCATTAACATGAATGGAGGTTGAACAGTTTGATGGCTGAGGAAATTAAACAACATAAAAGGTTAAACACGTTCACATCACATCATTAAAGATGTGTGCTTATATGAGCAATATTAAGATATGCTCATTGATGTGTGTGAGTGAGTGAGTGAGACAGAGAGAGAGAGAGAGAGAGAGAGAGAGAGAGAGAATTAGTGCAAAAGCCTGGACAAACCTGAGTCTGACCTCTTTAGAGACACCAGAACAAATCAGTCACAGACTGCCATCATGCACTAATCCCTTACTAACTCACATTATGAAAGGCAAAAAGGGAGAAAAACAGCAAGTGATGCAGTAAAATAAATGATGAACTTTGTCATGTTCCTCAAACCATTCCTGAACAATTTTTGCAGTTTGGCAGGGCGCATTATACTGCTGAAAGAGGCCACTGCAATTAGGGGACACTGTTGCCATGAAGGGGTGTACTTGCTCTGCAAAAATGTTTAGGTAGGTGGTACGTGTCAAAGTAACATCCACATGACTGCCAGGACCCAAGGTTTCCCAGCAGAACATTGCCCAGAGCATCACACTGCCTCCGCTGGCTTGCCTTCTTCTCATCCCCAGGTAAGCAACGCACACGCACCCAGCCGCCTAAAAGAAAATGTGATTCATCAGACCAGGCTATCTTCTTCCATTGCTCCATGGTCCAGTTCTGATGCTCATGTGTCCATTTGTAGGTGCTTTCGGCAGTGGACACAGGGATCAGCATGGGAGCTCTGACTGGTCTGCAGCTACGCAGCCCCGTACACAGCAAGCTGCAATGCATTGTGTGTTCTGACTCCTTTCTATCATAGCCATCAATAACTTTTTCAGCAATTTGTGCTACAGTAGCTCTTATGTGGGATCGGACCAGATGGACTAGCCTTCACTCCCCACACGCTTCGTTGAGCCTTGGGTGCCCATGGCCCTGTAACCAGTTCACCGGTTGTTGTTCCTTGGACCACTTTTGGTAGGTACTAACCACTGCATATTGGGAACAGCCCACAAGACCTGCTGTTTTGGAGATGCTCTGACCCAGTCGTCTAGCCATCACAATTTGGCCTTTAAAAAAAAAAAAAAAAAGTCAAAGTCGCTCAGATCCTTACGCTTGCCCATTTTTCCTGCTTCCAACACATCAACTTTGAGAAATGACTGTTCACTTGCTGCCTAGTATATCCCACCCCATGACAGGTTCCACTGTATCGCGATAATCAATGTTATTCACATCACCAGTCAGTGGTTTTAATGTTATGGCTGATCGGTGTATAGTGCTACACCACTACTGATATCCGAACTGCTTTCTAATATAAAAATATGGTCAATTGTAAAGTCATACGTGAGCAGAGTTCAGCTGATCACATCACGTCTTCACAAAACCACTAAATCAAAACATGACGCGCCTGACACAATACTGTTTATATTCCTCTCCTTTCACGCTTCACTAACTGGCCTTACTTGAGTTATGAGTGCATTTACTATGTCATGTATAAGTCATAATAACTCCAGATGGACTTCTTGATGACATTATCAAAAGAACGCCTGAGCAATCTTTTTTTTTTCTTTCCCTTTAGAGTGTGTGTATGTATGTATCTGTTATTGATATACAAGCCAGTCAATTGTTTCTGAACGTCTGGAGTTTCTTAGGTTTTATTACAGTTTAACTACTATTATTGGCACAGACCAAACAAAAGGATACAGAACAGCAACATAAATCGTTGCGGCACTTAACTGCTCGCTGTCAGATCCTAACAGAACTCTAAATGAGGGCTTTATTAAAAGCAGATGCACTTGAAGGGTAAAACTTTTAATCCTATAGATTAAGACAGTGTGAGTAATAATAACTGTAAAATACAATCGTCATGTTCTACACCTTGTTTGGGACACATGCAATAACTGATGGAAGAACAACAACTTTCTTTTGCTGGATTATCTAGAAATCTAGTGGAGATCTGGATGCCCGTATTTTCAGTCGGACGGCGTTCACGTACCAGAAATAAAGGACGAAAGGATTTAAACAGGAAGTAAATGAATAATTCACTCATGCAGCTTCAAAGTGAAATCGGAAAATATATATTTGAAAGTGCTCTTTCTTAAGAATTTCTCTTACAAACAATACTTGTTATACATGTACAGGTACAATACATATGAAAGCAGGTTTACAATCACATACACACACAGAAAAATATGAACTCGGTCAAGCGAAAAAATTTCATGCATCATCAGTTCAATCTATATCCGTTTTGAAAGCAACAAGAAAGAAAAAAACCCAAAAAAAAAAGACGTTTTCGGATTTTACTCATTTATTGCTTTGGCTATGAATTTACAAAAACAGTATTTGTATTTCTTCTATTTTCGTGAACAATCTAGACTCTGAATACGATGTTTTAGAATATTAGCCCATATATATGTGTATGTATATATATATATATATATATATATATATATATATATATATATATATATATATAATATTCCGTGTATATTTTGACAGTTCATGGTTTGACCCAGAAGAAAAGACAAGTGATAATATATTGATATTGTTGCCTCAACATATTTAAACTCATTTACATCGTCATGGCCGCTGCCATTTCTACTGTCACTGTCATCCTTTCCTTGGGTGAGCACCGGGTTGAGTGAGATTGGTAAACATATCAGTGCGTCATTATGATATTACAAAATTTTAACTATATTCATCTGTATACATTTTTTAGCTATTATTCCTGTTATCCCAGTTCAAATCCACATATCTCCCCCTGCTGGTGCTTTTTTTTTTTTTTTACATTTTTTTTTTTTTTAACGTTTTCATATTAGCTATTAAGAACGGGAAATTGAAAATGACAAAAAGCTGAGAAACGGTTTAGGACTTAGATGCTTGTTTTATATGAAACATTCTGTGAATAAAATAGAAAAAAAAAAAAGATTTTCTGTTTTTTCCCCCCTCAAAATGGATATTGGATATTGAACGGATGCTACATGGATTAGAAAATGTATAGTATTCCTCAGATACAGATTGCACACGACATTGTTAGAAAATGAAGGTTACACTGCTGATTATTATCTAAACATGGCCTGTCCAATATGAAGAATCACAGATAAACTGGATGACTGTATTTACTAAATCTCCACCTCCACCCATGTGACATCACGATGGTCTTTTTTCTCTGCTCTGACACAGGAATGAAACGCAGTGCTTTATTTATTAAATTAAAATTAAAAGAAGGTGGTCCAAAGAGCATATCTGACCTTTTAGTGCTGCATTGCTTAAATGACAGAGTTTTGCTTGAGGACTGAAGATAAACCGCGCTGCTGTCGACAAAACAATAAAAATAAATAAATAAAAATCACAGTGAAATGTATTTTACTGATTATCCTATTGAGGTCTGGTCATTTCCAAATAATCAATCATTCACCCAGGCACTTACAATGAGTCTTGAACGTACAAGTAATCCAAGTCCTCAGTCAACACTCATATTAGCTTAGATTTCAACTTGAAATGCTTGGGTTACCAATTTTAAAGATCAAAACCATCAGCAAAATTAATGGAAAATAAATGTTGGGTCTCAACATCTGAAATTGGAAAAATACGTCTTCTATAAAAGAATTAAAAAAAAAAAAACCAACAAAAAACCAACCTCATAATTATTGCCAATGTTTAACAAAAGGTGGCATTTTAAATGTCACATATCGGTTAATACAAATCCAAAAAAAAAAATATTGCATAATATTAAGTATTGTACCAGTCCCTTTAGGCTTCAGTGAAGAATTTTCTCCATTTGCATAAACGGCATTGTTTTATACATTTACCACAAACTCAGTTAACTTAAAGCAGTGTAGCAAACTCTGCAGTTCTCCAACACACACCCACACACACACAAACACCCACACACACACACCCACCCACAGAGCTTTGTAAAGTGCAAATGTCTGAATTTGTTGTCGTCTCTGAAGAGTACAGTATCTCTACAAGAAGCACACAACATCGTCGATATATAAAACATACACATAACACCAGTATACAGTGTTTGCTAATAAAGTACTGTATATTAGACATTTATAAATGAGTATGACGGTATGACGGAAGGAAGACTTAACATCGACACAGTGCTCTAGATTTTTATCTCCGTGCCCATTCGATTCTAGTTAACTGTGATCGGCTGATATGTTTGAAGGAGTTTTATGTGACACTCGATGCTGGAGGATATAATTTTTTGCACGCCGCATTCATGAAAACATACTAAACACAAAATCAAAATGAATAAGAATGGGCCTTGCAGCAGTTTTGCATTATGTATTAGGGAAAATATATCACATTAGCTTCGCAGGTTTACTCGAGCACAGTAGAATCCGGATTGAAACATTTAGACTGGTTACTTTTGAGTTCTGACGTAGAGCAGGTGTTGGCTAAAAGCCATCAGAATAAAAGAGAATGCTGTTTGCATGAAATTCACCAGAGCTGCTAATGGACACGAAGCTAAAACTGCTGGCTGACCTGAGTATCGGAGTCTCTCGTTGTCAGCTATAACGGAAATGGTTCTTCTAACACTGACTCATTTTAAATAACGAACCTCATTACGCTTGAGCCAGACTCAAAAAAAAAAAAATCAGTGTAGTAGACCAAGAACACATCCTCTCCACACACTCCTCTTAAATATGTTCATTTATCCGGGTTCATCTGAAAGGTACATTGAATGCACAAACAGATTAAACATACAGGTATATCACCTACAGATGAACAGACCGTAGAATAAAAGAAATGTTCTAAATGGTGGTTTTACCATATGTACACAAAAGTTTGCATAAATATTAACCCCCCTCGAATTGGGATTATATATTATGTATATCATGATTCTACGCGGCGACTCGATATAGTTTGCAAATATGTTTACAAATAAAAAAATGTCAAAGTTACGACTGCATAAGAATTCGCCCTTGCTGCTTGGATTAAAAAAACAAAACCAAACAAACACTAAATTAGTTCTCATGGAAAGAGATGTGGTTGCAGCGTCAAATTGATAATGAAATGAAGTTTATTACTCTATTTTGCCCCCTACTGGAATAACAGAGACTTTATTTTTTATTTTTTTAAAAATTTTGATTCAATTATGGTCCACACGATCATTTCGATTTCACGTTTATCAGGCTGTATGTTTGACACCCGTGCTTTACAGTGTCTGTAGAGTGTGTGAGTAAATCTCAGAGACACATTACGGTTGTCACGGAGAGGAAATCTCTATTATTAATCTGTGCCTTTCAGGAAGCGCTTCAGGCTTTGTATTGGCTGCCACTTTAAATGCATATTAAATGTTCACCGTGACACTGTAGCTGTTATCTAACCATGACAAACAAAGCACCAATAACTTTGGGCAAATAAACTGGGCCACGCTCTATATTTTAAACGGTTAATTGAGTTTAAAAGTAGAAAATAATAGAACACAGAAGCACAGTAAATGTGCTTTAGTTCAAATCAGCTCTAATATAGAGCACTTTTTTTCAACCAGAGCCTTAAAATCTCTTATAGAACCCAGAACACAACCAAATACTGCACACGCCGAGTCTGATGACATACTACTGCTACAGGCATGTGATACCAAGAATATAAACTGTGTTCAAAAATGCATATATTGCATAAAAATACAGATGAATAAAACCTGTGGGAAATGCCTGAATGTAATCATTTGTAGAGACTGTAAGTTCTGTTAGGCTGTAATACAGTGTGCAGGTAAGTGGGAAAAAAAAAAAAGAAGTCATTTTTGGCAAACTGATACGGAAGACGCAGACAGACAGACAGACAGACAGACAGACAGACAGACAGACACTGGATCTGGGAAAAGACTTCCCTTGTTATTTGAGTGTTTAGAGTTGATAAAACCTTCTCTTCGTCTAACATTACTGCCATGTAATCTTCCTCGCATTAGTGCCATGTGAGATTAGAAGTAAAAACCAAAACAGAAGTTAATACTAACTATAAAACACACAGACTCAGTACTAGTGTAAATAGATCCTCTTCCTCTTCCCCCAGAGCTTAGTGTAGACATGCATCAGCACTGACAACTGCTAAACTTTAACATGTGCCACTGGCAACTTGTTCTTTTCTCGCCTCTCATATGGGCCAAGACTGATAACCACAAGCAGTTCAGCAGGGGCTCTGGGTCAGTTTGCGGTAGTGTGGCATGACCTTGCTGTCGGGAAGGTAGAGGGCCATCTCTAGAGCCACCAGGATGGTGAATTCGAAGGCGATCAGGTCGCGCCGGCTAAGACGGAACTTCTCCTCCAGCTTCTGTATGGAGAAAATAAATGGGAGAGATCATTACCCCGAACCAGACAGGGGAGAGGGGAAATGAAACCTTTAACAAGTGTTCTGATTCTCAAAAATGTGTGTGCATGTTGGAACGTGTGTTTGGAGTTCCAGGAGGGGTTTTTAAGACTGTTAATTTATGCAGCTTGCATACTATCACTAAGTAAACATGGTCTGTTGTGTGTTATTCCACTTATACCACAGCGATTTGCCAACGATTATAATGTTTAATTTATTAATGAAGGACACTTTGCACATTGTAATGGTTTATAGTTCGATTTCATGTTGTGGAATGTCTGAGAGACATGTTAATTCCTGTTCTCCCATACAGGCACATCTCAATAAATTACAATATTGTGGAAAAGTTCATTTTTTCCCTGTAATTTATTTCAAAAAGTGGAACTTTCATATATTCTAGATTCATTACACATAAAGTGAAGTATTTCAAGCCTTTTTTGGTTTTAATCTTGATGATTACGGCTTACAGCAAAAATCAAAAATCCAGTATCTCAAAATATTAAAATAAAGAATTTATAATACAGAAATGTCGACCTTCTGAAAAGTATGTTAATTTATGCACTCAATACTCGGTCGGGGCTCCTTTTGCACGAATTACTGCATCAGTGCGGCGTGGCATGGAGGCAATCAGCCTGTGGCACTGCTGAGGTGTTATGGAAGCCCAGGTTGCTTTGATAGCGGCCTTCAGCTCGTCTGTATTGTTGGGTCTGGTGTCTCTCATCTTCCTCTTGACAAAATTCAGGTCAGGCGAGTTGGCTGGCTAATCAAGCACAGTAATACCATGGTCAGCAAACCAGTTACTAGTAGTTTTGGCACTGTGGGCAGGTGCCACGTCCTGCTGGAAAAGGAAATCAGCTTCTCCATAAAGCTTGTCAGCAGATGGAAGCATGAAGTGCTCTAAAATCTCCTGGTAGACGCTGCATTGACTCTCGACTTGAGAAAACACAGTGGACCGACACCAGCAGATGACATGGCACCCCAAATCATCACTGACTGTGGAAACTTCACACTGGACTTCAGGAAACTTGGATTCTGTGCCTCTCCACTCTTCTTCCAGACTCTGAGACCTTGATGTCCAATTGAAATGCAGAATTTACTTTCATCTGAAAAGAGGACTTTGGACCACTGAGCAACGGTGTTTTGAGTAAAAAGGTGTTTTGAGTTAATTAACTGATTAGAGTCTTCTCAGGTCGACATTGCTGTATTGTAAATTCTTTATTCTAATATATTTCCAGGAGCTGTAAGCCGTAATCCTCAAGATTAAAACAAAAAAAAGAATATTTCACTTTATGTGTAATGAATCTAGAATATATGAAAGTTCCACTTTTTGAATTAAATTACGGAAAAAATGAACTTTTCCACGATATTCCAATTTTTTGAGATGCACCTGTACATTATAGCAAAAAACAAAAAAAACAAAAACATCTATCTATCTATCTATATATATCTATGTCTATATCTATATCTATCTATATATTTTTTTAATATCTATATATATATATATATATATATCAACAACAAAAAAACATGTTTTTAAAATCTGTTTATTATTAGCCTTAGATTACTTGGAGTGCCTGTGTATGAGCTGTCATTATAGAAACAATAACATTTTAGAATGAGCGCATTAATATAAACCTATCATTCATGTTACAGCCAGAACTACTTTCCGAGCCACGCTGTTACACTAATGCACAACTTTTGACCAATCAGATTCGAGAATTCAACCGCGCTGTGGAATAAATATTTAATGCACATACACACCAATAATAATAATATAAATTGAACCAGTAGCTAGTGACTGGCATCGAAATTGTTGATGTCTATTGTTAGCAAAGTCAAACATACTTTGATAAATTTTATTTCACAATAACAAGCCCAAAACCTTCTTTATTCACCTAGATAGACAGTGAGGGCTTTCAGGTGAGATGGGGGAAGGGGGCGGGGCTTCCAGGGTGTCAGTTAATATCAGAGAGTTCAAAACACCTACGTAACTGTCAATCATTCTAGATTCACATGTTGACTGGCTCATCTGCCAGTTTTAGTGGGGAAAAGAGAAGACTGGTCTTTTTGAGAATTTTTGAGTGACAACTCATAGTGGCATACTCTGATGTTAAAATCAGTTCCTATGCAAAATGTGTAATTGGTTGGCAGATATGTAAATGATTATGTTAAATATTATGTGATACAATTACTTAGTAAATTTCATATATAAGTAAGTAATTTCATATATAATCATAGTCGCATTTATGTCAAGTCAGACTGAATAAACAAGGAAAAACAGCAATTTCGTAAGAACAGTAATAAACCTTTTAAAATAAAACCTTTTAAAATTAAAAAAGTAAACATTAAAAGTTACTTTAAAAAAATAAATAAAGTAACTTAGAAAGACAGTAAAAACATGCACAATACAAAATATCTGGTACATTTACATGACATAGTGTAAAGTGATAATTACCTGTTTTTTTTATTTTTATTTTTTTTATTTTTATTTTTTTTTATATAAGTAGACTTGGGTTGTATTTTATACTACAGTGTGATATATTGTCCAGATAATGTGGCCAGTATACGTGTGTTGATGTGTCTAAACTCACATCAATCAGCTGTTTGACTTCTTGTTTCTTGAAGTCACTGCTGATTTTGGCTGCCAGCAGGAGGCAGGCGGAGGCCACCAGCTTCCTGTTGTGCTTGTTAAGGCGGCCCTGAAGGACGAGTTTCTCAAAGTATGCAAACGCCATGGCGATGGTCACCGGCTGCAGAGCACACTCCTCACCTACTGCATGCATCTCTCGCTTTAAACTTGATCCCAGTGAGAGAGAGAGAGAGAGAGAGAGAGAGAGAGAGAGAGAGAGAGAGAGAGGGACAAATATATTGTATAAACAGTAGTATTGTATTGTTGTGAAGAGCTGAAGCTGCAGATAAACCTTTAAACTAGTAAACTAGTTCACATTTTCACTAATATCTCCTCCAGCTGTGTTGTGTGTGTCTCTGTGTGTATGTGTACTTGAGATGTGCACGGGATCTGAAATACATCTGTACTCAATGGTTATCTGAGTACTGTTTACCCACATTATTAAATCATATCCGCATTAAGTCACTGAGAAAACATTAAGAACAGACATGTCTGGCAGTATTTTGATGCAGAGAGAAGTCATAATGTGCAAGTCAGAGGTGTACACCAGAAGAACAAAAAATTAACAAATACAAAAAAAACTGGAGGTCTGGTGGTTTTTACTCTCATGCATGTGGGGGAGATATAAACCTCATGAAACAAATACATTTCCAATAAAGTTCCAAAATAATTGCTACTTTAAAGGTCTTAAAGTAACAACATTGCAGAGCATTTATTTATGTTTCATTCAGTGATTTAGCAAATATAACATGCACATTCCTGTATCGATATTAGTATAAAATGCATTATATAAAGTTCATTAATAACATAAATCACAAAGTTCTTTACTCCAAACAGATTTTTATTCCCATACTCTCAGGAAATGAGAACTTTCACAAAATTTTGATTTTAACCAAAGCCAGAGTGTGTGCTGCTACTGTAGGGCTACACACTACTAGAACATTTAATCGATGATAGTTTATTACACCCCATTAAAGTCCCTTTTCTGTTTCCCCCTCTCCTAGCAGTTCATTAACTCTTATGGACATTCCTGAATATTAAAATCCCTAATGCCTACCTTCTGATCTTGCTGAGAGTTAGCTTGATGTGAGGAAATTTCTCCTTAAAGGTCTCATTCATGTCTTTTTTCAAATCTGAAGGCTTCACATACTCTATTACTGTAGTCTGAGACACACAGAGAAAGAAAGAACATGAATGATTTGGACATTGGGGGAAAAAAAAAAGAAACAAAAACACACACATTCATGTCACAGCATTTAAAACAATACATATTACAAAAAAGGTCTCACACTTCTCCACTGCCTGTTTTTCATTATTTGAGATTCATTTTGGGTCTAAACGTAATGAACATACACTGAGCAATTAAAAAAAAAAATTTTTTTAAACATAATTTGCTGATTGAGAAGCAAACAAAGTAATTACATCACGGTAATTCCTCATAATGCCTATGTACTATATACTTTACCTGATACAGTACATTGCAGAAGCAATAGCTTTACAATAGATTTGTTATAACAGATTGATCTCTGAATACTTCACTGTTTTGTCTTACTGTGATTCATGTAAGACCCAAAAGCGTCTGTGTTGTTATTAAGTCTATATCTAAGCAGGCAACACTTTTATTTACAACCTAATGTATATTTAGGCAACAAGCTGGAAAAAGAGGTCATCAATGAGGTCAATTATTTCCCACAGCTGTAACATTTTAAACTGTAATTCAGACAAAATATCACAGCGAGCCAGAAGGGAGGAAGATACTGAACCTGTCAGTGCAGAAGAGAAAAAGCAGGTCAAAGAGAAATCAGTTTCATCAATTCAGCAAATGTCCTTCTATGTCAACTGAAACTGAATGTCTGTCACAACATTTCTTATGTACAGAATTGTGTAGAGATACAAGATGAAGTCCATCTACAACAAAATATACAACAGAACATCAACAAAAACTTCTGTGCTAGTATCAACTTTGCAGTCTCTGAAACTTTTTTTTTTCCCCCCCCAATCAGGACCTGAGAGACCTTATGTATAGCTGTCAAAGGATTCAGTGAACTGGACTAATGGAAGATATTTCTTGTTTCCATTAAGTATATTTGCTAAGCAAAGCCTATATGCTATTGTACATTCCATTCTGATGAGTTCTGATAATCTCAGCTTTTGTGTGCTAAATTATTGTCCAGGTATCAAATAAACTCTGTGTCCTAGCTGAGGGAAATACCTGCAAGGTACACTATATGGCCAAAGTGCGGACACCTGACCAATCAAACCCTGTGCGCTTGTTGAACATCCCATTCCAGATTTACTCCACCCTTTGCTCTTATAATAACCTCCACTCTCCTGGGAAGGCTTTACACTAGATTTTGGAGTGTAGATGTGTGGATTCAGCCACTACAGCATTAATGAAATCCCTTCCTGATGTCGGACGAGGAGGACTGGGGTGCAGTCAGTGTTCCAGTTCATCCAAAAGGTGTTTATTGGGGTTGAGGTCAGGGCACTGTGCGGGCCACTCGAGTTCTTCCACTCAAATCATGACTTGATAGAGCTCGTGTTGTGCACAGGGGCATTATCGTGCTGGAACAGGTTTGGGCCTCTTAGTTCCAGTGAAGGGAAATCTTAATGCTACATCATACATAGACATCCTATACAATTGTGTGCTTCCAGCTTTGTGGCAACAGTTTGGGGAAGACCCACGTATGGGTGTGATGGTGAGGTGTCCACATACTTTTGGCCATATAGTGTACACGTAGGACTTTGTAATGAAATGTACCACCCCAAGAACACTGATTTTTTAAAATTTTTATTTTACAGATTTACTATTATCATGTGGTAAGTGATATAGAGTGGAAAGATTAGCAGAAGACCGATGGATGAACCTGAATCTGACCTCCTCACAGACACTAGAACAATTCAGTCACAGACATCGGTTATACGCTAATCCCTTCCTAAAGGACAAAAAGGGAGAACACAGCCAGTGTTGCTGACTCATAATAACAGTGTGCCTCTCATTTAATCTAACATAAAAGGCTACACGTTTGTAAGATCTCCGTATTTCATAGGTCTCATTTTTGTTTTCTTACCATATAGGAGGCAAAGATCAAGACTCTCTTGTGCTTCCCACAAGGCCACTGTGGGTCACTTAGCAGATTGGGGTCATAATCAGTGTCATCCAGACCTGAAAAACACACACACACACACACACACACACACACACACACACACACACACACACACACACACACACAATTTGTTAATACTCTACACAGTCTATTTATACTGTCTATACAAAGGTTAGAAGGTTGGATTAACATGCATCTTCAGTAACCGCTTTATCCTGGTCAGGGTTTTTGTGGATCTTTATCATTTGTACATACACATATTTTTGTATTTAAACCATGCATATGCATGTTTCTATGCAATACGATGTATGAAGTTTTGCTTGTGTATGACGATATGCTTATATTTCCGCACACTCCTTACCATGCATATGCAGGAACCCCTAGTGGTTAAAATAAATAAATAAATAAATAAATAAAAACAATTGTAATAGCGGGTAAACTGATTATCAGGGGCTTCCATTCCGCTTAGCCTACTGTCAATCATATCAGCATAAGAGATTAATTACTGATCTCGGTGCTCACAACAAGGTGCAGATGAGTGACAGATGAAATGTAAAGTAAAATCGTATATAAAAACGCACATTTAAAGACTGATGATGCCCCGTCTGAAAATTTGGCTCGTGCAGCTTGGTGAAGGGAGGATCATGTTTTAGGCACAACTGGAAACTCTATGCTGAGAGCGAGCAGCGGATCATCAGTCGATTTTATTTGCCAGTGCAGCTTAATTGATCTCTATTTAAGAGGACTTACCCACGGGCATGCTTTAAATAGAAACTGGAGACAGGCCTGGCATTTCGCAACCAACTTTGAGTCGATTAATGACGCATATTATCTTCATTCGTATCGCTAACGCCGCAACACACTGCATTTCCAAAAGCAGCAGCAGAAAAGACAGAAAAATGATCGTTTCACACCACTGAAGAGTTTCAGAATGTAACTGGGGCAAAGGAATGTACACATGCACTTATAAAAAATATCTTTTAAAAAGATTTTTTTTTTTTTTTTTGTGGCCATTGTCATAAATACATATTTTCTTGTGTGTACTGGCATTTCTAATGCACAAGTTTAGAACTTGCTCTATGCATGCTTTGAGGAATGGGACTCCTCGAGTCTGTCCCAGGAACACTGGGCATGAGGTGGGAATACACCCTGAATGGGACACCAGTCCATTGCAGGGCATCACGTACATACACACCTAGGGGCAGTTCTGTTTTTAGACAGTAGAACGAAACTGGAGAACCCGGACAAACCCCCACACGAACATGGGGAGAACATGCAAAACTCCACACAGAAACTTGAGCTCAAGATCAAAACATGAACCCTGAATTCTTAAAAATCTTACATTTTTATTTTATTTAAAAAAAAAAAAATAATAATACAACTTTGACTGGATAACAAAAATAACTATCTAGTAAAAGCTGTATTTAAAAAATAGCAAAACATAGAATTCCTTTTTTGTAATCCTAATGCTGGCTACATTTGCATGTTCTGAGAATGGCAACCTGATTTAATTTATATATAATAACACACACACACACACACACACACAAAATTCACTTTGAATCAATATGTAACTGGTCTGAACCATTCGGAATCAGTAATTAAGGCAATATTTTCTCTATTATTAGTATTCCTTCAGCCATCTGGAATAATAGTAGCGCCTAATTCATGTACAACATTAAAGCTGTTTTACAATACCCATCACCACAATCACAACGCTACAGCAGCCATGGATCTACACAAGCTACTGTAACTGGTTATCACAATTAAACAAATCATTAGAAATTCCCAAATGCCTGAGGTTGCTTTTAAAATCACACATTTTTTTGTGCAGCAGAAGTGCCTATAAACTCTTATTTCCCATACCAACCTGTTAATGCAGGATTTGTCTTTTGCAATCCTTACAAAACAATTGCTATAGTTTAACTGGCATTGTTTCATTTACAAGATTATTTAATTTTTTATTTTTATTTTTTATATATATACATTTTTAACCTGTGAATGTATTTAAGCCTCTGTCTACACAGTGCAGCCATAAATGCTCCAAATCCTCACTTCCCTAACACACAGAGAGGCCATGTGTACGGTTAATGATGGGTTGCTAAATCAGGGAAAAGGATGTAGTGAGCAATAAGAGCTGTGTTAATGACAGACAAACTGAGTACCAGAACAACTTAACACATACACGCACATGCACACACACATACACACACACGCACACACACATACACACACATGCACACACACATACACACACACGCACACACACATACACACACACGCACACACACACTTTCCTTAAAGAATATTATTAATGCCCAGCTGCAGCATGTTTGTTGCTACTTCCCTTCAATTTCAGTGAGTCATATAGCACTCTGGAGGCTATTTTAAGCCCTGTCTGTGTGTGTGTGTGTGTGTGTGTGTGTGTGTGAAGCAGCTTTCATTTGCATTCCTCAGAAAACATAATGAACTGTACCCATTTTTAGCAGACCTGGTTGTAGCAATTAGCTACACTGATTACAGATAAATGTTTCAAGAGTTAAGGGATATTCAGTATATAAATATATTTTATACATATATAAAATGTATTTTATATATAGTGTATATGTATACACACACACACACACACACACACACACACACACACACACACAGAGTACTGCGCAAAAGTTTTAGGCACATGCAAAGAAATGCTGTAGAGCAAAGATGCCTTCAAGATAATGAAATTAGATATTTACATAAAAAATAAACACAGTAAACAGTAGTAAATGAAATAAAATCAATATTTGGGGTGCCAAAAAAATAAAAATAAAAATAAAAATGGTAGTCTCTGATGCAATTTGTGCAGTTTTATAAGGAAATTAGCTGGTAAGTTTTATTGAGCATCTTGCAGAACCAGCCTCAGTTCTTCTGGAGACGAACACACACACACACACACACACACACACACACACACACACACACACACACACACATATATATATATATATGGTGTAGAGACAACAATCTGTCTCTTAATGTTGATAAGATTCACCACTGCACATCAATGGGACAACTGTGGAGAGAGTCAAAAGCTCCAAGTTTCTTGGTGTGCACATGACAGAGGACCTCTCCTGGACTCTCAACACCACCTGTCTAGTCAAGAAGGCCCAGCAGCGCGTCCACTTCCTGTGGAGGCTGAAGAGAGCCAAACTTCCCCCTCCCATCATCACCTCCTTCTACAGAGGGATGATAGAGAGCGTCCTGACCAGCTGTCTCACTGTGTGGTACGGGAACTGCACAGCCTCTGACCGCAAGACCCTACAGCGAATTGTATGGACAGCTGAAAAGATCATCGGGGTCTCTCTGCCCACCATCGACACCTCCTTCAACAACCGCTGCATCCGCAAAGCCACCAGTATTTTGGGCGACACTCTCACCCCTTTTCACGGACTATTCCCCTTCCTGCCATCCGGCAGGAGGTACAGGAGCATCCGTGCCACCACCAGCAGACTTCGCAATAGTTTTTTCCCCTGAGGCAGTCAGATTACTCAACACCCTGCTGCCTCCCAACGCTCACCTGGGCTAGCCGAGCACCTAGCCCAGTAAGACTCATACCTCTGCACACGCACTATCCCAGTAAGACTCTACTGCACTTTACATAGCTGCATCAGTCACTTTACCACAGAACTCACTTTTTTTGCTACCAGTATTACTGCTATACTTATGCTGCTACATTACACAATAGCTTATAGTTTACGGTCAATGTTTACAGTCAATGTTCTGTGTATTTATTGTCCTGTGTATTTACTGTCCTGTGTATTTATTGTTTTGTTTTGCACTCGTCTCACACGGTTGTGTATCTGCACTTTATGTAGTCTTGTGTACTGTTCTGTGTTGCACCATGGTCCTGAAAAAACGTCATTTCTTTCCAGTGTATACACGCTATATAGAGGAATGACAATCAAAACCTACTTGACTTGACACATATATACATATTTATATACACACACACACACACACACACACACACACACACACACACACACACTTCCCTTATATATATGGGGTGGGATATATTAGGCAGCAAGTTGTTGTTTTGGAAGCAGGAAAAATGGGCAAGTGTAAGGATCTGAGTGACTTTGACAGGGGCCAAATTGTGATGGCTAGACGACTGGGTCAGAGCATCTCCAAAACCTCAGGTCTTGTGGGCTGTTCCCAGTATGCAGTGGTTAGTACCTACCAAAAGTGGTCCAAGGAAGGACAACCGGTGAACCGGCGACAGGGTCATTGCACAAAAAATAACACAAAACTGCTGAAAATGTTATTGCTGGCTATGATAGAAAGGAGGCAGAACACACAATGCATATGGGGCTGCGTATCTGCAAACTGGTCAGAGCTCCCATGCTGACCCGTGTCCACCGTCGAAAGCACCTACAATGGGCACAGGAGCATCAGAACTGGACCATGAAGCAATGGAAGAAGGTGGCCTGGTCTGATGAATTACGTTTTCTTTTACATCATCTGGACGTCCGGGTGCATGTGCGTCACTTACCTGGGGAAGAGATGGCACCAATATGCACTATGGGAAGAAGGCAAGCCGGAGGAGGAAGTGTGATGCTCTGGGCAGTGTTCTGCTGGGAAACCTTGGGTCCTGGCATTCATGTGGATGTTACTTTGACACGTACCACCTACCTAAACATTGTTGACTTGGCCTCCAAATTCCCCAGATCTCAATCCGATCGATCATCTGTGGGATGTGC
Source organism: Cranoglanis bouderius (assembly GCA_023630585.1). Lineage (NCBI taxonomy): Eukaryota > Metazoa > Chordata > Actinopteri > Siluriformes > Cranoglanididae > Cranoglanis > Cranoglanis bouderius. The sequence goes on from CM042559.1 coordinate 4,008,137, forward strand.
TAGACAAACAAATCCGGTCCATGGAGGCCCCACCTTGCAACTTACAAGACTTAAAGCACCTACTGCTAACGTCATGGTGCCAGATACCACAGCACACCTTCAGAGGTGTTGTGGAGTCTATGCCTCGACGGGTCAGAGCTGTTCTGACGATATTAGGCAGATGATTTTAATGTTATGGCTGCAAGTGCATAGTGCCTGTGACAAAACCAAGGGTTTTAAAAACAAAATACTTTTAGCAACTAAGCCAATTCCACAAGTCAGTATATCCCCTGCACCCCCCATCTGACCAAATGTTAGGAAAGTCCCTAATTTTACTTCTTTTGTACTGGGTTCCTAAGCAGACCCAGACTCTGGCTCCAGCACTGGCACCTTGACAGTGGGGAAAAAACATTTATTTGTATAGCACATTTAACAACAGACATTGCCTCAAAGCAGTTTTACAGAAATGTAGATTCATAAGTAGATCCTTACTGAGCAAGTCAGAGGTAAGAGTGGCAAGGAAAAACTCCCTGAGATGACATGAGGAAAAAACTCAGAAAGGAAGCGGACTCAAACGAGTCAGAGCATATTCCAAATATAAATCATTACTCTTCCAAAACTATCTGCAGAGCAGAGATAAAGTGCCTGTGTGTGTGTGTGTGTGTGTGTGTGTGTGTGTGTGAGTGTGTCTGCAGGATGTTGAAGAGGATGTACATGTTTGTCTATACAAGTGCCCGTGTACAGGTCGTACCCAAGTCGAAGCCAACAGTGCTGTTGAGGCGGGATGGAGGGTAGCTGCTGCATGGGATGCTGTTTCTGGAGTAGGGCATCGGCAAAGCGATTTCTGGTGGCTTCTCACGAACCAGAGCATTGGTGGGGTACAGAAACTGGGCATAGGACACAGTCTGAAACACACACGCACACACACAATTTGTATGGCTCACTGGTCAATTTCAGTCCGTCATTTTTACATCACAATGTCACCGTTAGCCTGCATTGGGTTTTCTCACATGACTGCAATGGGCCTGTTAGTGCTCAGCGGGGTGTCAATCATACAAAATCACAAAACATAAACATACTGACATGTCTGAAAGCTTGATGGACAGCTGAAATAACCCAGTGACCTTTTAAGCTCTTACCCTGCCATACATGCCAAGCTCCACCCCTTCCATTCCAGGGAGCATCTCTAGTGTGGTGGAAATCCCCCCAGATGAGTGCCTCCGCCTGGGGGTGCTCAGGGCTGGGTCACTGAGAAAGAGAGAGAGAGAGAGAGAGAGAGAGAGAGAGAGAGAGAGAGAGAGAGGGCAAGAGACAGAGAGACAAGCTTTACTATTTTTATTTCCCAGTTAAATATAATTTTGTTTAAAACTTAGTGTAAAAATTAGTTGACAGACAGACAGACAGACAGACAGACAGGGATCATAAAAATTGCATTTTGTTTTTTATTTAGCACTGCCCTGAATAAACGATTTCACATAACAGATGTTTACGTATAGTTCACAAGACACAATAATAACTGAATTTACACAAATGAACCAGTTAAAAAAATTACATACCCTTGATTATTAATACTGTGTTGTTACCTGGATGATCACCGACTGTTTTTAAGTTTTGTGATAGTTGTTTATGAGTCCCTGGTTTGTCCTGAGCAGTTAAACCTCCCACTGTTCTTCAGAAAAATCCTCCAGGTCCTGCACATTCTTTACTTTTCCAGCATCTTCTTCATATTTGACCCCTTTCCAATAGCGGCTATATGATATTGAGATCCATTTTTTTCACACTGAGGACGACTGAGGGACTCGAACACAACTATTACAAAAGGTGCAAACGTTCACTGATGCTCAAGAAGGCAACACGATACAGTAAGAACCGGGAGGTGCAAACTTTTGAACGGGATGATCTTTGTAAATTATTATTTTGTCTTCTGGGGTAAAATGTAAATATCTTATGTAGCTTCTGAAGCACAGTACTAAATGGGAAAAAAAAACAAACAAAGATCTGTAAACAAAATAATAATAATTTACAAAGATCATCCTGTTCAAAAGTTTAAAAGGGCCACATATGCAGAAAATGTTGGAAAATCAAAGAATGTGCCGAACCTGGAGGTTTTCTGAAGAACAGTGGGAGGTTTAACTGCTCAGAACAAACAAGGGACTCATGAACAGCTATCACAAAACTTAAAAACAGTCGGTGATCATCCAGGTAACATCACACAGTATTAAGAATCAAGCGTATGTAAACTTTTGAACTGGTTCGTTTGTGTGAATTCAGTTATTATTGTGTCTTGTGGACTAGATGTAAACATCTGTTATGTGAAATAGCTTCTTCAGGGCAGAACTAAATAAAAAACAAAATGCAATTTTTATGATCCCTCTTGCAAAAAAAAAAAAAAAAAAAAAAAGATTAACATTTTGCTGATTCTGCAAGGGGTATGTGAATTTATGAGCACGACGATAGATAGATAAATAGACAGACAGACAGACGGACAGATACTTTATTGACATGAATAGTAGAGCAGTTGGTGATCAAACATCCAAACTCTAATGCAAACTGATGTTCTTCACCATCTGCAGCCAATCACTAACACGATCTTAACAGACAGGAAATATCCATGATCGTAATGTACGGTAAGGTAGCTAGCATTTCTCTCCTTCAGCTGAACCACAAAGACCCACAAAAAAAAGCTTAAGTCGATGGACGGGGCAGTCCATTGAATCATATTTAACTGCAAACTGCAAAAATGCTTGGATTTATAAGCGACCAGCTGAGTGTATAATCTTACTTAAGTGTGTGTCCAGTCTGCAGTCAGTTCTATGGAAGATGTTGTCCATGATGATAAAATATATAATCATAATATAATAAGTAGGCAGACTTTAACATATTTTATGCTTTCATTACACACCAAGCAAACAACATGCCTACTCAAGCAGGAACACAAAACAGCTCAATACATATAAAAAAAGAAAATTAGTAGTAGTACGAAGTAGTAGCTATGCGATACATACTGAAAGAAAATATTAAATGGTGACGCACAAGATGTAATAATAATAATAATAATAATAATAATAATAATAATAATAATAATAATTCCTTACATTTATATAGCACTTTTCTAGACACTCAAAGCACTTTACATAGTATAGGGGGGGGGGAATCTCCTCAAACACCACCAGTGTGTAGCATCCACCTGGATGATGTGACTTCAGCCACAGTGACCAGAACACCCACCACACACCAGCTATTGTTGGAGAGGAGAGGAGAAGAGAGGAGAGGAGAGGAGAGTGATGTAGCCAATTCAGGGACACCTTTCATGTCCCCTGCTGTTTCCTCTTCAGTGAATTGGCTTTTCTGCTGGGCAAATTTTATTTGTTTGGTCGTTTTTTTTTTGTTGTTGTTGTTGTTGTTTTTTTAATCAGGGACATTAATAATACAAAAGAAATGTAAAATGTGCCAGATGTAGACAAATCGGCTAATTTTCATCTGCAGTCCCCAGGCAGGTTGATGTTATAATAACCAAACAAACTAAATTTTCATTACACAAATACAAAACTATCATACTAGAATCTCTACAAATGCTCACAAACTGAACAAGTTTTCAGGTGTCTACTGTATTGCTGTAGCGAGGGATAAAATGCATTATTTTTTTCAATCGTAAATGCTACTGTTAGACCATAGATGTTGGCGCCTTACATTTTCATCAAGAAAGGTGTGTCTCTCAACTTAGTCATATTTCATCCGTGTACAAATAACTCAAAATGGACTATGCTTTACAATTAAGTAGCGACACAAAGTATTTGCGTCTTGTATTTGTATCATGTACCTAATACGTGCGTGTTCTGTTCTGCAGCTTGACATTCTTGGCCTCTATAATGCATAATTAATGGAACAGTCTATGGTGACAAAGGTATATCCATTTTCTGCCATTCACATTTTTCTATACCTGTGTAAGAAATGCAGATTTGCTGTTTACTTGGTCCATATTTAAATGTAAAAAACAAACAAACAAACAATGTAATGCTACATTTTAGCACTTTTATTACGATAGACACGGCGCCTACTCTTGGAGCAGCGTTTAAGTTTCTCTGAGTCTGTGAATTAGTCCGAATTATTTTGTCAGTTTACATTTGCACCGGCTACGTCTAAGCATTATTATATTTATTACCGGGTACTAATAGTTATTAGCCTGTTTGACTGAGGACGTAATGAGGTTTGGGTTTAACCTAAACCTAAATACCTCAAAAATAAGTAGGCCTATAAATAATGTCAACTTGGCAAAACATTATTATTATACACATTTAAATAATGTTCACTAAAAAAACAAAAAAACAAACAAAAAACAACGGTACTGATGGGTTCTGTGGATTCTTTGTACAGTTAAAGTGTCCCCGGCAAAAAGTTTGAGAAACCCTGGTGTAGTGTTTCAACGGACCCGAGATGAAAGAAAAGATGAAACAGAATGAGAGAGAGAAAAGAAAGGAGCAGCTAGTTTCCTAAAAGCTCTCAGGCTGGAAAAGTAGACGGACCTTCACTGATAACATTCACAATACAGCCTCAGCTGGCTCACCTCACACACATCAGATCAGCATTCTGCTTTCAGTCCTTTGGATACACACGTCTCAGCTCACCTAACGTGCGACTCCGGAGCCTTTAAATAACACACTCCTCTGTCACTGTCTCTCTGCTCAGGCTGAGCTCTCTACAAATAGCAGCTCTTTACACACTGACGGATGGGCTTAGGAACTGACCTGAATCAGCCTGCTTAACACTGGGACTGTCTTCATTCATGTACACACACACATCATCATCATCATCATCATGTGTTATGTCATTAAATACCTGTGCATTCTCCCACCCTTTCTCCACCGTCTCATCAGAACTCTCTTCTCAGAGGTGGTTTACACGTCATTTCCTTTCTAGCAGGGCTTAGCTGTTTAAAAAAGGCCTTTTACTTTTTAGGTCTTTTAGGGTGCAGACTCTTTCCCCGCATTCCTACAATCCTGGGAGGACAAGTCAAGCGGATGGTGGGAATGGCAGCAAGGTTGCGGCCGAGTCGTGCCTTACTGGGCTGAGTATTTGTGGGAAACGAATTCCTAGACCAAAATTTGCTGCCTGCCTCATCATCCAGTCGGATCAGCAATTCCCAAGAGGAAACTATAACATCTTGAACACTGTGTCCAACTCTCTCTCTCTCTCTCTCTCTCTCTCTCTCTCTCTCTCTCTCGTCAAGGCTAGTGGTAGTTTGCCCTCAAGTTCATGATAGTCTCAGGAGAGACAGCACAGGGAAAAGAAAATGGCAGGAAGAGATAACACAACACTGTGGCACTAAGAAAAGAGAAGGGAAAGGAAAGTTTGGGTTCGACTGGTTTGGCTGTTAGATGTAAAATATTGTTGCTCTTCGATACCTTATGTAGAAGCTCTCTCCATATGGCAGCACAGAAAACGCAGCACACAGTGATCTCTTGGCACAGATGAGCACGATCCTGTGAAGCAGAAAAATGCACATTAGAACACACATCTTACCTTTTCTCTTTCGGTGTGTGTCACAGAACATAAACTCTCAGTATCACAGGGACTTCACTTCTTATAGTCCTGAGTCCCACACAGTGCACCTGCATTCTCAACCTCAGAGAACAACTGATCTCCATCACGCTGCATCTCTCGATCCTTCCTCCTCAGTCCTCAGTCTCTCTATTGACTGCCTTCTGTCTGCATTTTGCAGCCGAGATCATATCCAGTTTTGCGTGAACACTGGCTGAAGTCAATTTCAATTCACATGTAAAATGTAGTATACCAGGCCACTCAAATGCAGACGTCATTGATTTGGTAACCAGCCAGTGGAAAATATCTTATCATCCTCTCGGTCATTTCCTGTTCCGCTCTCGTCTTTTGCTCCAAATATGAGAATGAGTTATAAAAAGCTGAAGCCTGGGAAAAATCAGTGGAGCGCGAGGGCCGATGGCACTGTGGGACTGTTTATAATGAGACTTTAATAAACATAACTGTCATTCCACAGCTGGAGGAAGAGCAGGGCAGAACGAACCATAACGCAGCGCCTTAAATCCTGCCATATTACCCTGTTCCCCTTTGCCCTGCAGATGAGCTGAACGGACATAAACATGCTCGGCAATAAGACATAACAAATGATCACTACCTACAGACATTCTGGACCTCAGCAATGCTTGTGAAAGAATGCTTTTTGTGAGAAGTACAGAACTAACAATATTTATTTATTACATAAATTGAGAGTGAGTCAGAGGTCAATATCTACTGCAGAGTTACAGAGATTTCCGTGCCATTCTGTCTTGTCTTTCCTGTTGGAAAAAAATACATCATACACTAGGACATGGCATATTGCATTGCCTAAATACAGTCCCCTCTGAAAGTATTGGAACAGCAAGGCCAATTCTATTTTTTTTCGCTATACATGGAAGACACTTGGGTTTGAGATCAAAAGATTAATATGAGATAGATCAGAATTTCAGCTTTCATTTCCTGATATTTACATCTACATGTGTTAAACAACATAAAACATAGAACCTTTTGTATCAGACCAACCACTTTTTAGGTGAGCAAAAGTATAGGAACAGATAAAGTAAATTAAACACTTAATATTTGGTTTTATATCCCTTGACTGCAATAACTGCAATCACCAAACTGTTGCATTCTTCATTTGTGATGCTTTTCCAGGCTTGTGCTGCAGCGTCTTTCAGTTGTTGTTTGTTCTGTGGGGTTTCTTCCTTCAGTCTCCTCCTCAAGAGGTGAAATGCATACTCAAACAGGTTAAGGTCTGGTGATTGACTTGTCCGGTTTAAAACCTTCCACTTTTTCCCCTTGATGAAGTCCTTCGTTGGGTTGGCAGTGTGTTTTGGGTCATTGTCTTGTATGATGTAAACATGATTCCTCCCAATTACAAAGGATGTGTTTCTCTGTAAACTGCCAAACAGAATGTTTCTGTAGACGTTCTGGAGACTGAATTTATTCTGCTGCTACCAACATGAGTTACATCATCAATAAAGATCAGTGAGCCTGTTCCAGAAGCAGCCATGCAAGCCCAAGCCATGACACTACCTCCACCATACTTTATATATTTTGGATCATGAGCAGATCCTTTCTTTCTCCACACTCTGACCTTTCCATCACTTTGGTAGAAGTTAATCTTGGTTCCAGAACTTTTGTGGCTCATCTCTGTATTTCTTTGCGAGTTCCAATCTGGCCTTCAGACTCTTATTGCTGATGAGTGGTTTGCATCTTGTGGTATGGCCTCTATATTTCTGCTCTCTAAGTCTTTGACAGTTTCTTGTCAGAAACATTGTGAGAACTGTAATCAACTGCTGTTGTTTCCCTGGCTGACCCGTTTCATGTCTGGTTGTTTCATGTCACCGGTGGATTCTTTCTTTTTCAGAATATTCCAAATTGCTGTATTGGCTATGCCCAATGCTTGTGCAATGACTCTGGCGTGATTTTCCCTCTTATCGCAGCTTCAAAATGGCTTGCTTTTCTGCCTTAGACATCTCCGTGGTCTTCAGGATGGTTTATCCTTTTTAACAACAAATGCAGTCTTCTGTTTGCAGGGCTCAAACCAAGAGTAGACATTCAGAGCTATTAACTGTTAAAACAATCAATTTAACAGGGCACATCTGGGCAACAAGAAACACCTGCCAGTCACATGTTGCAATATTTCTGATCACTTGAAAAACGTACAAAAGGTGCTACGTTTTAAGTTGTTTATCAAATCTAGATAAAGATCAGATGAAGTTGTGATCCATCGTTTCATATTCATCTTCTGATCTCAAACCCGAAGGTCTTCAGTGTATAGCAAAGACAAAAGAATTGGCCTTACAGTTCCAATACTTTCAAAAGGAACTGTATGTAAACACACGTATTGATTACAAGGGAACGTCCAACCATTTAGTTTTCAGATGTGCCACTATCCAAGTGAACTGATACTGATAAGGCCAGTCAGCCCTGTCGACGCCTGCTGTTTACTAGAGCAGAACTGATTTGAATTTAAGCACAGGTGTGTACTGTATGTATCGTCACTGCACAAGACAACAACCCCTCACCTATTAAACTGATATAATAATAGAAACAAAAGCACACACACACACACACACACAACACAGACAGGCATAGAGAGAAGCAGAAATCTACAATGAGAGTGGAAAAGTACTGATGTCCTTGTTTACTTAAAATCAGTTTGAGAAAATTACACACCCATACACACACAGTCAAATAATACACAGTCACTAGGGCTGATATTTACCCAGAGGCTGTCATCACTGAGATAAAACCTTCAATAAAGGGGATTAACAGGGAATAATAAAAGCACATACTCCCACCCCCCCCACACACACACACTCACACACACACACTCACACACAAACCTGCTGCCTCTGGTGTCGTACTGTCTCATGTTCTTAACGAAGTGAACTTTCTTCAAGGAGCGGGGCCAATGAGAACCTGACAGGTTGCGTGTCCTGAAACGGAAAGAAAAAATATAAAGACACAACACACAACCTACACAGTTTCCCAAAAGTCAGATTACTCCAACATGACACAGATATTTAACGTGGTAAATCAATACTTGTCATTTGTCAGAAAATGTCTTTTAAATTCAATAATAAAAAAAAGTATGTCAGTACCACAACTTCAGGAGAAGGGGGAAAAAAAAAAAGTATAGGAAGAGATGGCACACTGGTACGTTTTGTTTAAGAAACTTATCCTCCTCGTTCACACAGGCCTTCATGCATTTTTAACGCTTTATTATTTGCTCATCTATTTCACGGTCAGTAATTCACACTCAGCATAGTGTCAGGGGTGTCGGGTTGTAAGTGGCTGGAAACTTGTATTCGTCGCACACCAGATCAGATATACAGTTATCTCACCCCACCTTTAGGCACAAAAAAAGTCCAACTGCACTGTGACTGGCAGGAGCAGTGAGCCAACCAGAAAAGAGTGAGGGAGCATGAGAGTGTAAATAAATTGACAGGAAACATGATTCAGAATTCATGGAGTTTTTAACTTTTTATCCTGCTGAACAGGTAGGGTTATGGATTTTAGTTTTTTTATGGCATTTATTTGTTTTCTGATTTGGTGGGAAGCCATTGCATGACAAACCAGAGCCAGCTGATTTATCCTTGTGGTGGAGTTTGTATCATTACCCAGTTATTTAGCTTGATAAACATGATAAACAGTATTGACTACCAGTTGGTGTTGGTAAGTTTCTCCATATTTTCTATTTCAAACTCACCTGATCTGTCAATTTTTATCCTCTGCTGTAGCACGCCAACGCTACCAAACTTTTTGACAGGCTAGCGAACCAAATACACAGATTGGATAAAGAAATACACAAAGTCCGAGACCACTACAGAAACAAATGCTTCTATTTCGCATTCTTTTCCAATGTGATACAACAATTTAATAATAATCATTACAGATTATATTACCGACAACAAACTTGAGTGAAAAGTAAAATCTTTGAAATATTTACATGAATTTCAGAGTTTTAGTATGTGGCATGTCCTCTTTTTTTTGCTATAATGAAGTGAGCTGGTATGGACTCTGTAATTTTGTGCAAAACCTTATGAACCTTTCAGATCAAATCCATCGGAGTATCGTCTGAACGCGTGCTTCAATAGAAGAGATTGGGCATGAGGAAAATCTGACATTTTGTACAAAGCAGTTAAAATGGTCAATATCACAAACCTGCTTACAGTTAAATAGTTAAATAAATGTTCAATATCTTGAATATTAAATATTCAAGATATTGAACATTTACCTTCTTAAATATTTAAAAATTCTAAAACCACTGATTTTCAATGTGATTCTCAGATTTTTGGACCCCACTGTAGCTAGCTAGGGTTAGCAGGCTAGCTGTGTCTATCAGATCTGGAGATGTGAGGAGTCTTGAGGACACCTCCTACATTCAGGCTGCAGTCCAGAACACACAATATCTGCGCTGTGAGATTACAGTAGTAATACTGAAAACAGAGAAAAAGAAAACAATTCTGTCAAAAAAAACAAAAAAAAAAAAAAACTTTTTGCAATTATCTAGACAGTCAGTGAATGATGATATCCACAGTAGGAAGTAGAACGTTTCAAGCTAGTAAATACAGAGTAGTCATGAACGCAGCATTAAATCACTGAGCCATCTCCCATACTGTTTATCATCATGCTGCAACTGCAGTTGTATAGCCCTGGCTCTTCATCATCGGTCACAGAGATTTACATTTTTGTGGGGCAACAAGACCCGTTCCAAATGAAACATTTTATACAGCTGTCCTGATAGCACTTTCAGGCCTTTCATCTGTCCTGAATTTACAGTGACCTGATGCCATGTGCAAGAACGAAAATGACTGTTATCGACACCAGATGGGCCGAGAGGGAGCAGCCAGAGAGGGTGTAAGAGTGAAACAGAGAGCGGAGGCAAAAACAAAAAAGCCCACAAGAAGCTCAGGAACAATCAGGAACATTTGGATTCACTCCTTTTATGCAGTGTGCCAGACAACTCAAAGTCGTCTGATCCAAATTCCTAGCAGGAAAAGTTCATGCCAGTTATTCATACATATATTACAAACACATTATCTGCTTTGTCATTACTAAAGATCAAAGTCTTTATGGCTCAGTATCTTAAAAACACAGAATTATCCCATTTTCCAATAATCCCATGGCCTCTGATTTTAAAGATGCGGTACCAAACTTTTTTTTTGGTTAAAAATGAACAAAAATCAGTGTTGAAAACTGTCTCCTTGCCTTACCCCGATTCGCAACGGTAAGCTTATAGTAATGATTTATAATTTGAGCTGTCGGGTCGGATTTCGCGGGAAACGTCAGTTTGACGCCATTCGTCTTTGGGTGGTTGGAGCCGATATCCAACACACACGTATACATCAAACCATCGGATTCATCCGCGCAGAGGAGCAGTGTCGAAGCACAACCCACGTAAACACATAACGCCGCAAGTAACTTGCAATTTTATGTTTCGAACAGAGATGGCGATAGAGAGGAAAAAGTTCAGTACTGTAGCTTTAAACGGTTGAAACGCACCGATAAATCATCTTTTCTCCACGGCGAGATAAACTTGTTATGCTTGCAGTGACATGTATAATCACATTTATGTTTTGTTTATGTATTCAGTCTGCGTAGCTGTTTAACAAGTTTCACTAGTTCAGATATTTTCTTTGTGGATCACCTTTTCAAATCGATAATAGATCCATGCAAGAGTGAAGGGATTCATGGACAGACCAAATGAAACATTCTCTCTCGTTCTCCATCGGATCTGTCCTTCTCAGGACTTGAAATGAATGACAACAAGTGAGGACTAGTAACCCGGATGCTGGAGCAGTCCGTGGTTACATCACTGGGTTAAATACTCTATGCTAATCCATGCCCGACTGGGCATTAGCACGCTTGGCATGCTGGGTCAGACGACATATGGCCTGATTCCATGGCTGCAGTGTTCCAGAGTATACAAGTGCTGCAGTGACAGCTTCAGCTCTGTATTTTGGCTGGATTATCACAACCATGCCACAAGGTCAAAACACGACAGAGTGGCAAAGAGGTATATTAAAGGGCTCTAGGCTAGGAATCACTGATGGACTGCAAACTTTAGGGGTCTTTCCATTAAAAAACAAACAAACAACAATTTTGTGCTAGAAAACTAATGTTTGAGAATCTAAAATGTTACTGATTGATAATGTAGAAGCCATAAAATCTATAACAAAGTTTGTACAAGAAAAAATGCACAGTACTGTGTGTCTGCAAGATTTTATGCATTGCGCTGCTGCCACATGATTGGCATGACTGGTGAAGTGAAAGTAAAATGTTTGCTACTTCTAAATGTACTAAAACGTATTTAATTAATTAATTAATTAACTTGATTTGTTAATTACTTTGTATGTCAAGTTCTCAAGTTAAAAAAAAACAAAGTAATTAATAAGTAATTTAGTTATTTAAAACTATCAGACGACGATTCGTGTTTTTAGAGCAACTACACCATTTCGCCTGAAAACATCATTCGGTCTGCTGGTCATGTGCGTGATTAATGCTACACAGATTGACAATGATTCAATCGGAAATAAAATATCCTGTAAATAACCAATATTTACCAATGGCTAGAATTCGATGTGTTGCCTAGCCAATTACGGTTGCCACTGGAATCGATCCTAGTCTAAGGAAACTGGAGGACTTAGTTCAGTATAGCCAGTTAATGTTAGCACATCAGCAAAGGCATTTGCACGTGGATAGCTCTAGTGTTTTCTACGTTGTGTAGCGTCAGAAGGTCACAGCAGATGATGCTTTCTTTTCTACATTGATGAACATGACTAGATGTTAAATTGAAATACTAGGATATCAACCTGAGCCCATTCGATCGATGTTTAGTGTGGTCAGTGGATGAATGAGGAGAAGAAGAGACCTTTTGAGATTTGCAGTATTTTGAAGGTCTGAATAAAAATGAAAGGTGTAAAAAAAATAATAAATAATAATAATAATTTTTTTTTTTTTTAAAGTATTATTTTTTTTCCTTGGAAATATAATTAAGTAAGACTGCAAGTATTTAATTTCAATAATACTCAAGTAAAGTATAAGGATACCAAAAGAATACTTAAGTTTAGTGAACAAAGTACAATTAATTAAGTATTTTCCACTCGTGGACATGAGTCAGTATCACAATAAGCACCAAACAAATAACTATACCACAAAATGAGAATTATAATGACACTAGAAATCAACAAAGCAAATAAATAAAGTGGACAAGTGTCTATTTGGTACATTAAAGCTAAAAGCACGAAGCACTATGTTAGATTCAATTGTAAAGGTTTATTTTCCTGCTCTCTTTGAACACATCGTTTACAATGTTTATGAAGTGTAGCTGATGTAACAGGTTGTTTTCATTAGACATCGCTGTTAGACTGGTGAGACGGTCCTTGCCCATAGGAATTCTTGGAAAATGACCTTCCTGTACTAATACAGCTTACAGGTACAGGGAGATAAATCCTAAGAGCAATGTCCACACTGGGGAAAACTCTTGGAACACTTCGTTTCTCTTTCACAGTCTGATTGGTGAGGGGTCACCGAGTGCGGTGACGTCTGGAAAAATCGACTTGTAGATCAAATTTGTCTTTAGTTAGTACGCAGAGGCCCTGATTTACTTAGACGCAAAATAACGTGTGCTAGGTTGCAGGGGCAGAAATAGTGGGAGTGTGCTAAATGTTCCTGGTAGCTAAGTTCAGATATCTAAAAGACTCATGGAAGAGTAAAGCTGACTTGAAACTCATGTACAAAACTGACTAAAGGCAGCGGAATGGGTTGAAAAAAATACAATATGATTAAAATTACATTATGAAAAATAAAAAGCGGAGACAGGAACAGTACGTCATGGGTCAATGAGAATCTTTTCAAAGGCTCTGCCTAATCATTGCATCAAAGTTTTTGCAGATCCGTGTTTGTATAATAGCAAAAAAAAAACAAAAAAAAAAAAAACAGATGCAAACAAAAAAGATCGAATCCCCTACACTCGAGAAATGAATTCATTACTTACTTAATTTAACTGAAGAAAGCTTTTGCACACAATTTAATTGAGTTCATTCTAAATAAACCCGTTTAGCTGGGGTCAACACAATTTGGTTGGTTTAGGTCGAATTAATATACTCGGGTATGTTTAATTCATTTTATTATATTTGTCAAACTAAATCTTCTTATATTGGTCCAACTTATTATTATTATTTTTTTTTTTGAGGTTTCATTAATTTTCTTATGTTTAAACAAGCAGTTTCATTCACCATTATGCTCCAGGTATATAATGAACAAATAAGAAAGGACTGGTGTCAGTACTGACGTTACTACAGATCACTGAGTGCCCACAGCATAAGCACGAGCGCCAGTCTTCAGCACGGTGGTAACCACAAAATTCATGACATTACAGAAACTCCTTCAAATGCCCAACATAACTGAACATTAAACACTAATCCGTCTTTCCCTTTACTGAAAAACACGTAAAATAACACTTATAACAAATGTACTCTCCTCATGCGGTCCTGCAATGCATGCTGGGAACTACAGATCCACTGCCCAGTTAGTTATGTCAACAAAAATGATTCATGTAGCTTTAACACAAATGAATGAAGTAAACTTCAGTTTTAAATATATTAGGTAAACGGTCAAAAATATAAATGGTCAAAAATCATGTTACTTTAGCTCATTCTAATGAATTAAACTGAACAAGTTTAACTGAACAATTTCTTTTTGAGTGTAACTGTCTTTCTTTTCTTGTTTTTGAGGACGACATTTCTGTGAAATCTCGTTCATTTTGTCTGCATTTATTACGCTGTTGTTCTAAGTTGAAAGAGAGAATGGCGGTGAGCAAAAAAAAAAAAAAAAATAATAATAATAATCTAACTAACACATCAGTGTGCAGCGTTGCTTAACCAAAAAAACAGGTTGTTGTTTCGGTATTTTGAAAAAGGCAACGGTGGTATAACTGTCTGATCATACACTGTGACTAACCGTGAAACCGTGACACCATAACGACTTTAGTATGTGTTACATGTGACCTAGATCATTAGTATCTACATATGAAAAGGTATCGCAATGCAGAATAATCTAACCCAACTAAACCCTGCCCCAAACCACCCGAACACATACACACACAAAAAAAAAAAAAAATCTTCAGTGGACAACAACCATTAGCATAGTTATTTAATTGCCAGTCTTGCCTCTGACTCTGACTCGTGCCTCCCACGGTGTTGTTCCATCCTGAGTCTGCCTCTCAGGATGGAACTCTGATGTAATTAACACTGCTGTAAACACTTACTTCTTTAAATCACAGACTGTAATAGACCCATGATGTCAGGACTAGGAATAGCCTTTCTGTATGATCCAATACCATTAAGTCAAGATAAAGAAGTCTACGAGTCTCAGACTCTGCTATTGCACTATTACAGTCCTCAACTTTGTCAACACATGTATGATTAAAGCCTTAACTAGAAACTCAAGCAGCCTGCATTATGGATTCTGCTGACATGAGGCTATGGGGTTTGACTAGACCTGCACAAAAAAGCATATTAAAATCACAAACGCCCCTGTGGCTGTGTGGTAAGGGAGCAAATTCGATTATGCTCTCTGGGTGGGAGGGATGGTATACTCTCTCTCCCCTGTCAAGCTCAGAGACACTAGCGAATAGTGAGCACCTGCGAGCTCATGTATGTGGAAGAGGGTAGAGTGTGCCTAGCTGCCCTGTGATGGAGTATGAGAAGTCGTTTGGAAAGATGTCAGTGTCTCGGAGGAAGCACGTTAGCCCTCATCCTCCTGGGTTGGTAGCGGTCATGTGGTAGGGGAGCGCTGACTGGTGGGTGGAAAAACGGCAGATGACCAAAGTTGGGCAAAATATGGGGTGGGGGATTTTGGAGTAAAAATAGCTTCGATTCGGCAGCATTTTCATAAAACAGAGCACACTTATTCCTCCTTATTCACTGTGACCAATGCCCACAAAAAGTTCTACCCCATGACCTCAAGTGCGATCAGCCTACAGGCCCAAAAGGGGAGAAACAGCATCAGAAGGCTAAGCTGCGAGTGGATTCAAAACGAAATGACACAAACACCCACCCGTAGTGAGAAAAAAAAAATACTTTCATTCTAAACAAGTGTTTAGTATTATGTAATGAATAGTAATAATGAAGTCATAATCGCTAAACAAAACAACAACTAAATGTACTCTATGAAATGAAGAAATGGAGCCAGTGAGTCATGGCTGCATGTGCCATGACTCGTTCATGTCTTGCCAGTGGCGCATTATGTATAGGACTTTTATCAAAACTGATTTTAGACTTGGATAAATGATGACGGATCAAAAAAAGAAAGAAAGAAAAAACAACAACCTTACGTGATCTTTTCACTGAAGGCATTAGTGGTTAGGTGCATTTCAATAAAAGTGGTGGAAACACAGTACTGTGCAAAAGTTTTAGGCACATGCAAAGAAATGCTGTAGAGTGAAGATGCCTTCAAAATAATGAAATTAAATGTTTCTACATTTAAAAAATACCGTAAAGAGCAGTAAACAGTAGTAAATAAAACAAAGTCAATATTTGGTATGACAGAAAAATAAAAATAGTGGTCTCCGGTACAATTAGTGCAGTTTTATTAGGAAATGAGCTGGTAAGTTTTATTGAGCATCTTGCAGAACCAGACACAGTTCTTCTGGAGACTTTGACTTTCGCACTCGCTTCTTATTTTTGCAGCAAAACCCAGCAGCCTTCAATGTGTTTACTGTCTGAAAAGTGTCTCTTATGTAATACGCTGCTTTCTTTAATGACATACAAACATTTTTCTGTAACTGGAATTACAATTTTGTGCTGGAAAACTAATGTTTGGGAATCTAAAATGTTTTTTTTTTTGTACTGACTTGATAATGTAGAAGTCATAAAATAAAAAAAAAAAATCGATAACAAAGTTCGTACTAAAAAAAAAAACAAGGTGCCGAAAACTTTTACACAGTCCTGCATTTCATTTAAACTCTGGGAGGAGACACGAAACTCTTGGCACCCTAATATGGGTAAGGTTTTCTACTACATAGCAGGTTTTTGTTTTTGCTCAGGGGTTAGGCTATGGCAGTACAAATGTGGCAAGTAAATCAGTACTTCACAATACAGAAGCGCCATCACTCGCAAACATCTGCACAGAATCGAGCTCTCAGTTCCAAGCCAAATCAAACAAACAAACAAAAGAAAAGTGATTCCTATTTGATCAAGAATTCGTGCACCGCCTATTTCGCAAACAGCCCTGATCTTCTCTGATACAGAAAAGGTCACGTAGCAGTCTCATGCATCATGAATATTTCTGCTCTCAGTAAGGAAATGCCTTAAGCAATAAGTGTCTTATTGCTGTAACTCTCAAATCTGACATGATAGCGGAACGAGGCAGGTGTGGAATCCTTTTTTTGCAATGGAATTAAATTCCCTTGACCTGTCAGCAGACCCAGACCTACATACATCCCACCCACTCGTACCTACACACACCACTTTCCTATTGTGCAGGCATGATTTGCTGATTAAAAACCCTCTCCCGTGTCCTTGCGCTTAGAGACACTTCCATCTCCTCCGGACCCGATTCTTTTTCACATCGGAGGCTGTTTCAGTGCACTGTAAGCCTCCTCTGACGCCGGACAGGGAAAATGCTCAGGCCTGCAGAAACTGTACGGCTCGCGGGTACGACCATGTGCTCGGCTCGCTTTGATCTCGACAGGTGCTTGTGCAAAATGTCAACTTTCTACCCGGTATCTACTGATCCTCCACCTTCCTAGTTCTGCGAGAAAGCAATACAGATGTGCCTGCGAGTGGTTCTGCTTCTCTTGTGGCCAATAATAACCAAAAAAAGAAGAAGAAGAAGATAAAAAAAAAAGGGAAGCCAGATGCAGGGCGGCTAGAGAAAAGCAAAACACCACCCACTGCTCAACAGCGTGCACGCATCGAACCCCTTATCAGCCGGGGTGTTGGGCTGAGGTCTCTCACTGTTTTCTGTCAGATAAGTCAACAAAAACGGAGTTGGAGCATCGCCAGGTTCTGCGTAAACACGACTCATGTCACTGCAGTTCCAGAAAAGTGTTTGCTCACTTTAGGGGCTGTTAAAGAGTAAGAAGGGGGCACATTCTTTTACCATGTCCGATGTTTAGTCTCTTGCGGTTTAATAAATAAACTGCCATGGTTCATGGATTCCTCATCTTTGCCCAAAGAATGACAGAGTTTCCAGCAAACTTTCCACATGTGCCATGACTGTGGGATCTGCTGATCAGGACTTTCTTCCTCTTATCTGCTTGTTTACACCGGGTCAGCCGCTTGCAGGACATGTAAACACATGGATCTGGGGGGGGGGGGGGGGGGGGGATTTTTTTCCCCTCCCCTTTCCCTGCTAACTAACAGATCACCTGGTGTGCCTCAACTGATAGGAGGGTGAGCAAAGGTTTTAGAGATCGTGCTGTCTATTTTGCAACCGAATGTTACAAACGGTCATTTGTATGAAATGGGAAAAGTTTTGTGAGCAGATGATGTAATGTGGGAGCAGATGATGTAACCCCATTGTGGGTGTGTGGTCAAGTTCACGTGCGTTTCGGTGTGTATAAACAGTAGCGACACGGAAGTGAGTGACCAACGGATTTTTGTTTTTGTTTTAAAAAAAAACAAACAAAACAAAACAAAAAACAGGACACGACAGTTTAGCTTGCCTCATGTTACGGTCACAGGCAAAGTTACCTCAGAATGATAAGTTTGGTGTGCAGTTACGTGCGCTCCTTTTCTGTCTGTTTATAAAATAAGAAAGAATAAACAGTTCCTCACCTCTGTCGAGAATCCAGAGATGAAGCGCAGCTCTGGACGGACAGCAGGGTCGGGGACTTCCGCGCTCCGACTGGACTTGGCTGAAGGCTGCAGGGGGACAGCAGGTTCCCCTGTGAGGAGGAAAAAGACCCCGGAAATGTCTCCGTGTTCTCGGCATTCTCGTACTCCGAGTCTGAGGGCAAAACGAGAATAGGAGGCACACTCAGGAGTGCACTCGCTGCGGACAGGTTAGAAAAGGTGCCGTAGCGCCCGACCGCCGGCGACAGCTCGTTCCCCGCTGAACCGACCTCTGTGGCTTCAAACTCAGCCGCATTGTTTATGTGAATCACCGGCCGTCCGTCTAGGGAAATGTTAGTGAGGAACAACAGAGCCGCCCGTCTCTTCCGCGTGTCTTTGGTTTTCCGCGGATGATGCCCCTCACCGTGCGTGTTGGCCGGACAAGCGCTCAGCGGACTGCACGCAGCAGCCGCCATTCTCCACTGAGGAGAGGGACACAAATCCTGCTCCAAGCCGTTCTACTAGCGGCGCGAGAAAACCCGTCCACGCCCATCTCAAGCTCATTGGTGGAGCGACGCGGATTATGGTAATTAGGTGACGAATTCCGAGATGCGATTGGCCCAGGTGCCTCGTCACGACCCGTATGTAACGGGCACACAGGGCGCCCGCCGCAAAAACAGCACCTAAGGATTTCAGCTGCAGGTACATTACAGCTGCTTAGTCATCATTTCTTAGTCGTGGATTTGTTTACTTTGTTATGATCAGTACTTCTCGGATCTATTAGGATCTCTATATAATAATGATTGGCAAAATATGCATTAGAAACAGTGTAGTGTAACTAATGCATGGGTTATTAGAAACTTTTTTGGCCAAATGGATTGTATGAATTTTCTGCCACTCCAAGCCTTGACCACCATACATTTCTTTATTTCAGATAACATTTGAACACGTCCTCTTATGTTTACATGTGTAAAAAAAAAAAAATAAGTGAAAACTAAAACAATGTCCTTGCAGAGGAATGTTCTTGACAGCCAGCTTGGAAGGGTGCGCGTGCAGTTATGACACAGCATGTCAGAGTCAGGAGGTGTGTTTGAAGGGTGTACCTCATCTCCTTTCCCATTAGACAGTGATCTTATAGTAATTTAATATTCATCCCTGTAGAGTCGATATAGCAAACCTTTTGTAGCCAACGTCCCCCTTTAACTGAAGAACCCACTGACCCCCCCCCCCCCCCACTGCCCCCCCTCAGTAGCTTCCAGATTTATTTCATGAACATTATTTGAATGTGTACAATAATTTTGTCTATTTATTACAGCCATAGAGCTTTATTTTTTAAATTCCTGAACCTTCCACAGACACATTAGGCCTAAGCGAACATTATAGTCCTAATTGTTTTCGAGTTGAGCTTTGGAGTAGTTATATGGAAATTTGGAATAGCTATATATATATATAAATTCTACATATACAGGACTGCGCAAAAGTTTTAGGCACCCTATTTTTTTTTAGTACAAACTTTGTTATAGATTTTTTATTTTATGACTTCTACATTATCGTCAGTACAAAAAACATTTTAGATTCCCAAACATTAGTTTTCTAGCACAAAATTAAATGTTACAGAAATTTTTATGTCATTAAGGAAAGCAGCATATTACATCTCAATAAAACTTAACTCAAGATGCTCAATAAAACTTACCAGCTCATTTCCTTATAAAACTGCACAAATTGTACCGGAGACTACTATTTTTATTTTAATTTTAATTTTTTTTGTCACACCAAATATTGACTTTGTTTCATCTACTACTGTTTACTGCTCTTTATAGTATTTTTTTAATGTAGAAAGGTTTAATTTCATTATTTTTGAAGGCATCATTTCCTCTACAGCATTTCTTTGCATGTGCATAAAACTTTTGCACAGTAAAATATTTGACTTCATTGTCTTCATTTTGTTGTCATGACCTGGTGAACAACTTTTTATGTGAATCGGGGTGATGTTTCTGGATTAAGACTGTGGGGAAGAAAAGAGAATAGCATTACTGTATTCCAGAATATCCTCTTTGTTGGAAATGGCTGGTTTTGTGCTTTGCTACAGTCACATTCATGTCACCACCAAAATGAAAACAAGGCGCTATAAACAAGGTTTAATACAAGAAATGTGTTTTTAATGGGACACTGTATCAGATTCAGCCAAGCTCTCAGAGCTTAGTGTACATGTAGCTGCTTTAAATTTTTCAGTACATGCTTTTATTAACGATAAATAAATACTCTAAATAGTCAGTCAACCATATCTTCATGTCAGTTATTCTAAATATAAACATTTACAGAAAACCTACTCACATGCTATCTTCCACACAGGTGTGTGTGTGGTGTGTGTGTGGTGTGTGTGTGGTGTGTGTGTGTGTGTTTGTGTGCATGTGTGCATGTGTGTGTAACAGCTGGTGTGCGACTTCCGGCATGTAACTTCCTAATAAGTCACATAAGCATTTGCTTAGGCCACGGAAACCACAAGGGAAACCCCTAATAAATACTGGCCTATGACTGTATGTCAGTAACATTTAAAAATATAGCTGCAAGCAGCAATTATGGGGCCAGGGAGATAAGGAGAGAAGGAGATAAGCAAGCATAGTTTTAGCATGGTCATGATTTTATGACAAACTGTTCTGAAGTTATAAGCCAAAACTGTGCAGGTACTCTCATGTCGGGATGACCATGACATATACTAAGTTTGGTCTGAATATGCTAAAGCGTTACGGAGATATAGCATCATGTCCATTTTGGCGTGCTTGCTGTCGAATTCATTTGTGCATCATTTGAGAACGGTTTGACCAATCAAGTTGAGTTTCATAAGTTTTTGGTCTGAAGATGATCTGGTTACATTTTGGTGAAAATCGGACGAACAGTCTAGGAGGAGTTCGAAAAAGTAGATTTTTTTTTAGACAATTCACAATGGTGGACAGCAAATTCAGCCGACCATGGCCTAACTGGTATCATTGTTCTCAGCATGAGCCAGGAAATCTATCAAGACCAGTCTCATGACAATGGACAAAAGTAATCAAAAGCTATAACCCTTTTTTTTGAAATTGCATTATAATTTTTAATAATGTTCCGAAACAATGCAGGTACCCTCAAGTCTGAATATGCTGAAGCAGTATGGAGATATAGTCTCATGTCCATTTTGGCGTGATCACCATCGAATTCGTCCGCACATTATTTGAGAACGGTTTGGTTTATCAAAAAGCTTTTGATACCTTTTTGCCAGCATGGTCTTACTATGTTCTGAGCCAATTTTGGTCAAAATCGGAGCAACGATTTAGGAGGAGTTCTAAAAAGTAGGTTTTCAAAGCAATTCAAAATGGCGGACAGGAAATTCGGCATAATTGGTATCACTGTTCTCAGCATGGCCAAAGGAATCTATCAAGACTGATATCATGACATCAGCCAAAAGCAGGCAAAAGTTATTAGCAGTTTTAAAAAATTTCATTATATCTTCTGACTAGAAGGTGGCGCTGTCCCAAAACTTTTTGAGTACCTTCAAGACATCGTGCTGAAGACACGTACTGAGTTTTTAATGATATTTTGGAATGCATTCATGAAAAATGGCATTTTACACCAAAATTCAAAATGACTGACGCCCAAAATGGCCGACATTGGAAAATTGGATATCGTTTGACTTGGTATGCTGCGCCAAATCTAAAGAGACCAAGAATCTTGTGATTTTTGCTCAAATTATTCGGAAGTTATGTATGAAAAATAACCATTTTTCATATCTCCTGACCAGTAGTTGGTGCTGTGCCAAAACTGTGCACATACCCTCAAGTCATGATGACTATGACACATACTAAGTTTGGTCTAAATACACTGAAGCGCTACGGAGATATAGCCTCATGTCCATTTTGGCGCGCTCGCCTTCGAATTCGTTCACACGTTATTCAAGAACAGTTTGGTCTATCAAAAAGCTTTTAATAATTTTTGCCAGCATGGTCTCAAGATGATCTGAGCCAATTTTGGTGACAATCGGACGTACCGTCTAGGACGAGTTCCAAAAGGTAGGTTTTTCAGAAAATTCAAAATGGTGAAAAAAAAATTATGACAGAATATGATGTCATAGGATGCAATCGAATCGCCTTGAGCCAAGGAATCAGAGGAAAAATAATTTTGTTTCAAAAGTTTTTGGTTCAAAAGTTATTAGCATAAACGTAAGTCAAAATTTGAGCAGTTGGTGGCGCTAGAGGGTTTGAGATAGAGGCTCCAGTCTTGCTATGGTTAATGTCCTCTATCTGCATGCCAAATTTCATAACTTTCCCGCAAGCGGTTCTATGGGCTGCCATGGATTCAAGAGCGGAAGAAGAAGAAGAAGAAGAAGAAGAAGAAGAAAATGAACAGATACAATAGATGCCTTGCACCTGCATTGCTTGGCCCCTAACTATAGTTTTAGTGAAACAGTGCATCCTATTTGGTATTACACATTTGCATTGTGGGGGAATAAGTATTAATGTATAATGAAATATTTGTTCTAATTGGTCAGAAATTATTTGATAGAACCTAGTAAACATCCTAATACCTGTAGGTAATTAGATACTTGTTCACATTACACATATTCGATGTGCAGATGGGATTTAGGTCCAGTTCGTGTGAAAGTTAGAACACTTTGCATTAATCAAGTCCCTACAAAGATAAAGAAAAGTTTTATTAATTTTGTTTATTCTGTATTTATACCAGAGACAAATAGTTGTTTATTCATTCTGCTGGGGAGGTCCCTCAAAAAACTATAAATTACTGTGTCCTATAGCATAAATCTTTAAAAGTGCATAAAATCTCATGATGGAAATTATTCTTTTATCGATCCATCCTTAGTAATGACTTAAAATTTAAACTGCTCAGGTAGTAATCAGAGGTAGTAGTCCTCTTCCTCAATGTCTCCATCTCCCTCCTCAAATCCGAGGGCCTCAATGTCGTGTGCGATGTCACTCATCCTACTGTTGAAGTCATACGATCCCTCGTAGCCTCTCACAGCCGTGGCCAACGTGCTGCTCATACTCCGCTTGATCCGCCCGAAACTGTCCGTCAGAATCCCGCCCTCCCGAATGCCAATGCTTTCCAGGAATGTCTCGAAAGTTCCAACATCCTGGTCAGGGATGAAGGGACGCATACCTAGGCATGAACGGGTACAGAAGGAAGAGAAAGTTCTACTTGTGATAAAGTGTCTTACTACAATGTAATAGATGAATGTGGACACATTGCAGTAATATTTGTAATGTTCCTCACCGACCTAATGTCATTTTGAATGGATTCAGAGAGGGGATGATGAGATGAGAACGTGTGCTGAAAATGGTCATTTTGAAAAGTACAACATCCGAATCAGTCAGTTATTTCAACGTATCGAAATAATCTTTTTAATCGTTTTAATCTAATTAAAAATGTTCTGTTCATTTTCACATCAATAGTCCTTTCAAACATCTTTTTGAACTACTGCTCAGGCTGCATATTGACATACTCAGAGGAAAGTGCCTTCGATACATGACCTGTGTTTGGCTAGTGTCACTATGACTGACAGGGGAGAGAGAGAGTATGCCATCCCTCCCAACCAAAGAGCATGGCCAATTTTGCTCCCTTGGCTACCGGCCACGGAGGGCTGTGTCATTGTCGGGCTTCGAATTTGCGATCTTCCAGCGACTGGATGAATGCTTTTTTTGTTTGTTGGTTTTGCCACTTGAGAGCCTATTTTTTTCTCTTTTTTTTGGTGACATAAGTTGTATAAATGTATCTACAGCATCTATGATTTTCAACACCTTAGTCTCATGTATAAAACTTCTAAAATATTCTGAGGTTTATGAAATATCTTGCAAATTATACAGTTGAGGTCATAAGCCTTGCAGAATCTGCAAAATGTTAATCATTTTTAAAAATAAAAGGGATCATAAAACTGAACCAGTTCAAAAGTTTACGTTCACTTGGTTCTTAATACTTTGTGCTGTTACTTGGATGATCACCGACTGTTTTTATGTTTTGTGATAGTTGGTCACAAGTCCCTTTTTTGGTCATAAGTCCCCTTTTTTGTCCTGAACAGTTAAACCTCCCACTGTTCTTCAGAAAAATCCTCCAGGTCCTGCACATTCTTTGCTTTTCCAGCATTTTCTACATATATGACCCCTTTCCAACTGTGGCCATATGATGTTGAGAGCCGTCTTTTCACACTTAGGACAGCTGAGGGACTCGTACACGACTATTACAAAAGGCAGAGCAACACAATGCATTAAGAGCCAGGGGGGTGTAAAATTCTGAACAGGATGGTTGGTGTAAATTGTTATTATTCTGTCCTCTGGGAAACATGTCAAAATCTTATGTAGCTTCTGAAGGGTAGTACGAAATAAAAACAAAAAAGATCTTTAAACAAAATAATAACAATTTACACCAATCATCCTGTTCAAAAGTTTACATCCACCCGGTTCTTAATGTATCGCGTTGCCTTCTTGAGCATCAGTGAATGTTTGCACCTTTTGTAATAGTTGTGGATGAGTCCATCAGTTGTCCACAGTGTGCAAGGATTGAAAGTGGATCTCAACATCATATAGCCGCTATTGGAAAGACGTCAAATATGCAGAAGATGCTGGAAAAGCAAAGAATGTGCAGGACCTGGAGGATTTTTCTGAAGTCTAACTGCTCAGGACAAACAAGGGATTCATAAACAACTATCACAAAACATAATGATCATCCAGGTAACATCACACAGTATTAAGAATCAAGTGTATGTAAACTTTTGAACTGGTTCGTTTGTGTAAATTCGGTTATTATTGTGTCTTGTGGACTAGATGTAAACATCTGTTATGTGAAATAGCTTATTAAGGGCAGAACTAAATAAAAAACAAAATGCCATTTTTATGATCCCCCATTTTTTTAAAAATGATTAACATTTTGCAGATTCTGCAAGGTGTATATAAACTTATGACCTCAACTGTACATAAGTAAAGATTAGATGTCCTGAGCAGGGCATAATTATACACAATAAGGCAAGAACAAACACACACACACACACACACACACACACACACACTCCCCTCCTATTTGTACATGGAACTCACATTTGTTTATGGCAATTCCACAAGAAATAAACACACATGGATACATTTAAGTAATTTTAAATCGACTTTAACTTTTCACATGGGAATGTATAATGTATCCGAGACAAATGCGAATGATTGTTTTGAAGTGTTTAAACTACAGTGTTATATCTGCTGCTCAATTTTCTTAGCTCTGCTTCATATCACTGGAAGCATACAATGTAGTTAAATGTTCACAGAATAGTTCTGGGCTATGTTTGATGAGGATGTGAGCAGAGAGATGTAAAGGCCTTGCCAGTTATATAATTTGGTTCCTGTACAGCTCATTCCCAGCAGCTTAATGACAGTGTAGAGAACAACAATGTGGTCTGATTTATTAAAAAAAAATATATATATATATATATATATATATGTACAATTTATTTGTCTAAATCCACAATGCCTTATCTCCTCCCCCAGAAAGCTAGTTTTAAAGTAGTGGATAGTGATGGCTGACCATGATATTAGATGGTGCTAAAATTCAAATGTCTACCAATGGCTCAACAGTGAAACTATTAGGGCTGAGCAATGCATTAAGCTGCATTCAACTTCTAGTCCACTGTCCAGCTGCCCCTGGTAGTATACAGTATAACACAGGTGTAGTGCTCATAAATGTTCGCTTTTCATGAATATAATCATAATGATAAGGTAATATCAGGTATCCGTTACTCACAACCCCAAGCTGGACATGAGGTTGGACTGCTAATCAATATTCAAACAATATGAACAGAGATGTGTTGTCGTTACATGTGTCAGATGGATGTTTGCTTTACTCACCGAGCAGGAGGAACTTGCGTGAGTCTCCATAGAGCTGGAGCAGGTCCGAGCAGAACTGGTTTATGGGAGCACCCACACGGTACTCCCTCAGCAACACAGCAAACTGCTGAATCTCCTGGGGAGACAGCTTGTTGCGTAGCTGGGCACAATACAAACACAGCACATGTGTAAGGACTGCAACACTGCTGTGAAGTTCAAACGGAGGGCAACATAGCTCACAGAAGAGTGACTTAATCATAGTCTTAATCTTAGATAGCTAATACATGTGTTTCTCGTTACGGGGTGTCCCGAAAGTCTCCATACATAGGGGAAATTAAGACTTTTTAGCAAAATGTCTTGCAGTTGTTTTTCCAACTTAGTTTATATGATATATATTTCTTTTTCAGATAGCCTTTAAGAATGCCTTTGACAAAAGAAGAACGTATTGAAATCATTCTCATGGCAGGATCGGGAAGCTCATCACATCACACACGACACTGCTGCCAAACTTATTAACAAATTCAAAAAGACTGGAAGTGTTGCGGATCGACCGAGAAGTGGACGTCCACGGACATCCACTGATGAAGGCACAACCGACCTGGTGCTGGTATACATAGTCCCCAATGTATGGAGAATTTTGGGACACTCTGTAGTCTAGATACACATACGCATGTGTGTCTCACCGTAATCATGTACTCCTGCATTAGCTGCAGGCTTGCATTACTGGGTTCCGAGTCACTGTGTATGGATGCCAGGCTGCGATGCGAGTCCTGATAGGAAAGAGATGAATTCTCGCTGTAGTTCTCACTGTAGCATGGTTCAAAGGCATACTGAGAGCCATCACTGTGGAAATAAAGCACACAGCACGAGCAAAGATGAAAAATATCAAGGGATCTTATCAGACCGATACACAAGGGTGCCATTATAGTTTGAGTCTAGTTTACATGCATAGACACATGATAACATGTTTATATACTCCAGTGTACAGCCCACACACATAAACAGGACAGAATTTTTCTCCCTCTGCAAAAGTGTTGGAATTTTCTTGTTTTCCTTCATCTGATCGACGGAAGACGGTACAAACAATGTGTACAAACACACAGGCATAAATTAATTAATGAGGTCTGATGCACCATTCACTCACTATGAGCTGCAGCAGCTGAAGTCTGTGTCGTAGCTATACGTCATATCTGTCAGACAGCTGTCACCTTGGAAGCACAAAAACAGGAATGATCAGAGAAATGCTGCAGCTGATTTGAAATAAGATAAGATAAACTTTATAATTTCCTTATGAGGAAATTAAGGGGAGGGGGATTGTACATGGGGAAACATTAACAACCTGACAGTCACTTTGGGAAGTGCAATTGTGTGCGCCAATTAATATGTCTGAAAAGCAGGTATTAAATTTGCAGAAGACTGTTGCCACCAGATGAAGACAAAATGATAACATTTAACATTTTGTCTTAATAATAGGAAAGTTTAGGCAATATAATTAATGCCTTAGCAAAACAATCAGACAGGTGGGTTTTTTTTTTCTGCCCCAAAATGATGACGTAATATTACTGTGGTAAAGTTGGTTTCATTTGAGAAGCTCACTGCATGCTCGCACATCTGATGCTAACAGCATTTAAACAGAAAGTGTTTTCATTCATATAGAGGTATATTGGGAGTCTGTTTGATATTCAAATTTACCACAGCCAGAGTTGGTTTGAGTAAAGATGGCTCACTGCTTAAAATATGAATGGAGCAGTGTATAATGCTCGATATGGCGGTTGAAATAAGTAACTCCTGCCTGTTCAGTAAAAA
This sequence comes from Cranoglanis bouderius, assembly GCA_023630585.1. Lineage (NCBI taxonomy): Eukaryota > Metazoa > Chordata > Actinopteri > Siluriformes > Cranoglanididae > Cranoglanis > Cranoglanis bouderius. The sequence goes on from CM042559.1 coordinate 4,036,095, forward strand.
GAGCAAATTTCCATTTTGTTTAAGAGGTAGAACACCTAGCCTATCAGGTGTTCAACATGAAAAATATGTTGGGTTTTTTTTTTGTGTTATTTGAGCCAAGCATCTGGGTTTAAAAGGTCATCTTGTGGATCAGTTTCTGATATATGGACCTGTCACTATTTAAGTAGATAGAAGCCTGGTCTGGTATGGCTCAAAACTGTCTGGGAAAGTTGCCAAGATGGCTGCAGAGTGTTTTTATTATTTACAGTTTTTATTATAGGGACTTTGTCCTGACTACCAGGAATGTTTAATGCATGCAACAATCTCATTTAAATACTCTTTGCACTCCATTCTATAGTAATCAAGTGCTACTCCTTTCAAAGGCTCCACCCTTCAATCTGATGGATTTCAGCTCTGTAGGCGCCATTTGGAACGCAATTGTAGTCATTTTACAATGTGTCACTATTCCCCAAGTATTCCCCGTGCTGCCACCACTTTCATTTAGGAGCTTTTGCTCACTTTGTCTGATCTTGTAAATCAGAACCTACTACTTTATATCTTGAAATGTTACTAATTCATTATCGGAATTGTGTATACTAAACTTTGTTAACAGTGACATTGTATCCCTGTAACACACACAATATTTGCATGCAATTTATCCCAGTGCACGTGCTGGGTTTTGCTGCAAAAATAAGAAGCGAGTGCGAAAGTCAAAGTCACCAGAAGAACTGTGTCTGGTTCTGCAAGATGCTCACTTAAACTTACCAGCTCATTTCCTTATAAAACTGCACAGATTGTACCGGAGACTACTGTTTTTAACGCGGATTATTTTGGCCTGTGTGTTTCAGTGTTTGTAGGTATACAGTATGTACTGGAGCAAAGAAAAGGACAACACACCAGCCTCACCCCACAATGACATATCCAACACCTACATATCATAGTGTGTTGTCTCTGATCTTTGTCCGATAAAAGACAAAAACTTAAGCCGACAGGATGTGCTATGTTTCTGTCACTCACTTCTCTGTAGCCAATAACGGTCAGGCATGGTGTAGTGATACCCTGCCCTGTCCACACACTCAATGGTCTGGTGTCCATAGATGATTTGAAACATCTGACAGATGAGAGCACAGTACTCCTCTGCAGCATCCTGTGTGTTTGTGGATGTGTGTGTAGACATAAAGGACACGATAATGTTAGGAAATCAGTGAGAGATACAGCTAAACAAACATACACTACAACACACAAACAAAGACATATACACAGCTTAAGCACCTGCACAAACAGTCAATCTGAGATCTAGGTCAGCACGATATCCTTTATATTGACCGCACTGTTTCATCTTATAAACTTAGATCCCTGACACAGGACAGTGTTATAAGTCTCTACAAAAAAAGACTTCAGTCTGAGTGAGCTGCTTACGTACAGTACTGTGCAATATTTTTAGGCACTTTATTTTTGTTTAGTACAAACTTAGATTTTTTTATTTTATGACTTTAACATTATCAAGTCAGTACAAAAAACGTTTTAGATTCCCAAACATTAGTTTTCTAGCACAAAATTAAATGTTACAGAAAAATGTTTGTATGTCATTAAAGAAAGCAGCATATTACGTAAGAGACACTTTTCAGACAAAAACACAATGAAGGCTGCTGGGTTTTGCTGCAAAAATAAGAAGCGAGTGTGAAAGTCAAAGTGTCCAGAAGAACTGTGTCTGGTTCTGCAAGATGCTCAATAAAACTTACCAACTAATTTCCTTATAAAACTGCACAAATTGTACCGGAGACTACTATTTTTATTTTAATTTTTTATTTTTTTGTCACACCAAATATTGACTTTGTTTCATTTACTACTCTTTACTGCTCTTTACGGCGTCTTTTCTCTACAGCATTTCTTTGCATGTGCCTAAAACTTTTGTACAGTACTGTACATGTCTGCTGTCATAGCTCCACACATCAACACTTACTGCAGTGAGAAAGAAAGTCATTAGAGAGGGCATGGCTGCTCCTCTCCGTCATTATACTACATTCAATTTCTGTATAAACTTGGCTGATCTGGGCATGCCATGATAGACATTTTAAAGGTCAGTAATATTGATTTGTCCTTGAAAATATTGATATGAGCTACTTTTAGGAATGGATTTTGTTCAACTGTCTAGCCATCTATTTGAATTTCAACACAACCATATTTTTTACATTTTTTGTCCATCCATCCATCCATCCATCTGTTTGCCTTTTGAACCAGATTCATAAATAAACAAATAAATAAAGAAAGAAAGAAATAAAGAAATAAAAGTTACATTTGGTTTAAAAGAATTTCAGGAGGTGCCAATAACTGTGTCAAATGGGTCATCTTTTCACCTATCCATCCATCCATCCATCCATCCATCCATCCATCCATCCATCCATCCATCCATCCATTTGCCTTTTGAACTAGATTTATAAATAAATAAATAGATTGATAGGAAAATGCTTCAGTTACATTTAATTTCTAAGAAAAGGAGGTGCCACTAACTGTGTCACATCTCCTTAATCACCTCTCGTCCCCCTGTGATCTCTCACCCTGTTCTCCACAGCCAGTACGACCAGGTTGCAGTAAGCATCAGGGCACGGTGTGGGCTCCAGTGGATTGTGGTTCCTTCTCTCCCAACTTCCGTACGCCTTGCCTCTCTCCCAGCTTCCCATGAAGGCTTGCCTGCGCTCCCAGCTGCCCCCCTGCCCGTGCTTCCTCTCCCAGCTACCTCCTGCTTTCCCCCCAGGTCCGTGTCTCTTCTCCCAACTGCCCCCCACACCCCCTCCGCCTTTGCCCACAGGACCACGGCGCTCCCAGCTGCCTCCTACAAGCCGTCTCTCCCAGCTCCCACTCATGGGTCTCTTCTCCCAGCTTCCTCCGCGCGGCTTGCGGGTTTGGCGTCGCTCCCAACTGCCCCCAACCTGCCTCCGTTCCAGACTACCACCTCCACCGTTGCCTCCTCCACCCGCAGACCCTACTCCACCCGCACCAGTGCCACTCTGCTTGGATTCATGGCGAGACAATGGCTTCCAGTCCACACCACAGATTGTATGGCGTCGCTCCATTGTGCCCCCTGCAGGCCGAGGATCAGCATTGCTCATGGTCTGTCTGCGGCCTTCTAGACCAGTAGGTCTTCTTTCAAGGCTGTCCCCTGCTATAATGGTATCCACATTCAGACCTGAGACATATGCAATAGGAAAGGATGAAGTCATATAGGTATATGGTCAATTGTGCAAAGCAGCACTCTGCAGAATTTGCTCAGAGTATGCTACTTGCTGCTGCATGGATTGATGTTTTGTAGAAAGTCTTTTTATTAGTGCTACTTGTATAAAAATGCTACTTCTCTGTTTAACCATCAACATATTTTTCTGTCATCCATCTATTCATCCATACAATCAATCCAGCCACACAATTGTACCTTCTATTTATTTAATATTTAAAAAAAAAAGCTAGTCTGCAAACTGCTTTAATATAATAACATAATATTTTGGTCAAAATGAATTTGGATTACAAGTATTCTCTATGAGATCCATTGCAGCACAAATTCCCAGGGCACCTTGAACTTTTGTCACCTGTTTTGAGCACCAGCAGGTGCAGGGCATCGTCCCGCAGGTAGGAGGCAGCAGCTATCTCATGCGTTGGGATTCGCAGCAGTAGTTTCTCATTGTCTCTCCAAGTGAGCAGCAGACAGCGTGCAGATAGACTGAGGATACAGTCCTGCTCTACGGTTGTCTGAAGAGGCAGGACCTTCAGCTTCTACCAGAGATAAAGAGAGAAGAATTATGTACTGTATATCTGAGCCCTGAAATTCTTAAATATTTAAGGCTCAGAATTGCAGTGGGATAAGTATGTCCTCACCCTGGCAGTGTCCAGAAGCTGCAGTAGTTCGTCTCTGCTGGAGGGGTTTAGGGAGCAAGACACCCATGTCAGATGACCCAGAAACTGAGATTTATATTTAAAAAGAGTTGTATTGATTACTTGGATAGAATAGCAACCCTCTCTAAAGCCCAAGGCTTAACTGTAATGCAAGCCAATACCAAAAATGGTGTTAGATTGGTTCTGAAAATCCAATACAATTTGCTCACGTAATATTTTACAAACAAATTTAAATATCAAATTATCACAATATCTAACTGTAGCTCTGGCTGTATTATAGGTTTATATTACATAACTTGTTTGTAATGTTGGTGTGAGCAGAATAAAACACTTGCTGTTATAGGAGAATAATTAATCGCAGGGTGCTTTGCATTGGGGTTGTGGGGGAGTGGGGTGGGGCTTTGGGTGATTACATAACCGCAATCTGTATAAAGAATTCAACAGCTCTGTGTTATACTGTATCATAATTCCATTTATTATCATTGGAATCTATTTATTCTATTACAGACAGACAGATAGACAGACATACAGATAAATAGATAGATAGATAGATAGACAGACAGATAGATAGATAGATAGATAGATAGATAGCTTTATTAATCCCAGAAGGAAATTCACAGATTACAGCAGCAATCCAAAAAGTGGAATGTGCAAGCAAGAGAATTCAGAATAATAGAAATAAATATAATGTATTCAGTAAAAAAAACAAAACAAAACATAATATAGTATAGGATATAAAGTAAGTATAGCCTTATATGCACAGGGAAGATGAATGATTAGTGTAATGTATAATGCAAGCAGAGCAAAATAGCAGGTATGGAACCACCGATGTGCAGCAAGGTAGCTGTGATGAACAGCGACCACGGTTGTACAGTTGTACAGTGCTATAATATGATGAAGTATGTCATTGTACTTCTAATAATATAAACTCAGTTAGATTTAATATTAGTTCTTGACAACTGATGTAATATAATCAGTTTTTGGTACTGGACTACTGACCTTCACTTCCTTTTCCACATAGTCGTAGATGAGGCGTTCAGGATGGATGAGAAAGTCTGGTGGGTAAAGAGGCACCGTGTGCAGAGGCCTGCGATATGCACTGCCCCTGTCTGCCTGCCTCCGGGCCAACTTTGGGAAGACCAGGCGCTTAATTGGTAAAACAAACCCCTAAATAAGCACAGGAACATGAATATGGTATGACAAAAATGGATACACAGTCATGTGAAATAATAAGTACACCCCATGGAAATTGTTGCCTTTTTTGACATATTTGGACAAGCAAACATTTGATCCTCTTTGAAACGGTGCCTATTAATAAAGGTGATACACTCTATCAAGTGACACATACAATTGACATTTTGTAGTACTGTCCACAATGTAAATGAACAAAAAACAGATCAGTCACATGGACAAAGTAAGTACACCCCTACATTTATCACACCTTCAAATCCATAAAATTAGAATCAGGTGTTCAAGATTGGGTGCCAGTGATCAGAACCTGCTTAGGGAGTGCAGGTGGAACCTGTCTTATTTATACCCCTCTCATATCTAGTGTTTGCTGTTCCCTTTGTTATTGAGGTATGTGGTGTCATCATGCCAAGATCTAAAGAGTTCTGTAAAGCCTTCAGAAAAAGGTTGTGGATGCCTATGAGTCTGGCAAGGGATTTGAAAAGATCTACAAATTCTTTGAAATACATCATTCCACTGTAAGGAAAATAATCTACAAATGGCACAGATTTCAAACGACTGCCTATTACTCCAGGACTAGCCGTCCCAGCAAATTCAGCCCAGGAGCAGACTGTCTGAGGCAAAAATGAAGTCTCCAAGAACCCCAAAATTTCATCACAGGATCTGCTAGTAAGTCTTGCAACTGTTGGTGTCAAAGTGCATGCGTCTACAATCAGAAAGAGATTGCACAAATTTTACTTGCATGGGAGATGTGCCAGGAAAAAGCCTTTGCAAGATCACAGTTTGCCAATGAGCATATAGGCAAAGACCAGGCCTTTGGAATAATGTACTCTGGACAGATGAATCAAAGATAGTTGTTTGGCCACAGTAACAGCAGAAATTTTTGGCGCAGACCAAAGACAGCTTTTCAGGAGAAGCACCTCATACCAACTGTGAAGCACAGTGGTGGAAATGTTATGGTTTGGGGTTGCTTCGCTGCCTCAGGGTCTGCACAGCTTGCATTTATTGATTCAACTATGAATTCTGCATCATATCAAAGAGTGCTGGAAGATAATGTGAGACCATCTGTCTGATAGTTGAGGTTGAACTGAAAGTGGACCTTTCAACAGGCTAATGGTCATAAGCACACTAGCAAATCCACCAAGGAGTGTTATGGAATGGCCTAGTCAAAGCCCAGATTTGAATCCCATTGAAATGTTGTGGGGTATTTGAAAAAGATAGTACATGCAAGAAAACCCTCAAACATCTTGCAGCAGAAAGAATATTGCATGGAAGAGTGGTCAAAAATTCCAGCAAGCCTGGTGGACAATTCTGCAAAACGCCTACAAAAAGTTATTTCTGCTAAAAGGGGGTAACACTAGCTTCTGAGGCCAAGGGTGTACTTATTTTTTCCACAGAAGAATCTCACATCAATTGATATTTCTGTTGAATAAATGAAACGAATGAAGCCAATTTTCCTTGTGGTTTTGTTCAAGTATATCAACTTTATTAATAGGCACTGTTTCAAAGATGATCAAATGTTTGCTTGTCCAAATATGTCAAAAAAGCCAGCAATTTCCATGGGGTGTACTTATTTTTTTTCCACATGACTGTAATTGTCATGCCAGCATTTGGGCTATGACTAAGGTATAGAAAGCATTTACAACATTTACTCCATTCACTTTAATGTATAATAGGTTATTCATTGTAAGTCTTAAAATATCGAAAATGTTTTTAGGCAAATTCACAATCACCATGTTAAGCATCTTAAGGCAAAGCCCCATAGGAAACCTCATCCTCAGCCATCACATACACAAGGGGATGTTTTATTGAACAGATGTTAGTTGTAGCATTCCATTAAAAGCTTCCCATTTGCCTTTGGGGGGAAAAAAACTACTATGCAATGAAATCTGAACTGACTTTGATGTAATCAGTCAATACATCAGTATTATTCACTTAATACAACAAACCGTTCAGTGATGTTATATGAACTTTCTTTTTCATCTGCAAGCACGACAATTAGCTTTTGCTATTTAATTAACTACTCTTGCCCAAGTTCAGGTACTACTAATCATCAGTGAACTACCTTTAGCCCCTGCTGTGGCACTCTCTCTCAGAGAGAGAGAGAGAGAGAGAGAGAGACAGCTAACAGAGAGGACTCATGTCTCCTGCAGCGTGGACCAGATGAGATAACACATGTCAAATTAGCCACATGCTGGTTTACACATGTGTGAGAGAGTGAGATGGAGAGCATATAAAAATCACACAATTATCTAATGTGTATTCCTAGATGGGGTATTCAGGATGAATGAGAAAGTCAGTGTTCTGGCAGTATGCTCGCTAATGACCTATTAATCATTTTCACTCAGTGTTTCAGTGTGGAAAGGAAGCAGTGCTTTCATGTGTGTGTGAATGCAAGCATCGATCAGTCATTTGAGCCTGTGTAGGTGTAAATGTGTGGTGTGTGTATGTATGTGTGTGTAATAATGGCACTTCAGAAATGGTACATTAGCAAAGAAATAAGCCCAAGCATAATGAAAATACTTCCCATTCATTAAAGCTAAACAGACACTGTGCTTTATCTTTGTTTTATCTCAGAGAAAACTGGTTGTAAGTAGATCCAGTAGAGGGCAGCTGCTACATTGACTTGTTCTTTTGAAATTAAATGGTTTATTAAATGTTTTCTTTCTCCTAATCAAACCTGAGAATGGATTATATTAACTGTTTTTTTACCACACACTCCCATTACTGTTAAAAATAGTAGTGCTAAAGGAACAAAACTGTATTTGATATTCAGTTTGCAGGAATCTTGGAAGGAGGTCCTTTGCGTATTTAAAAATAATAATAAAAAAAAAATATATGTAGTGTATGTGTAGGCAGGAATATCCAACAGTCCTCTTAAATTATGGTATATGAAAACAAATACATTTAATCCAAAAATTTTACAAAGACATGAGGGAGGAGAAGCTCCATGAGGAAACATTAACACTTAACAGTGAATGAGAATGACACCAACTAATCTGCACAAGAGAGTGTGCACAAGACCGAGGTTTAGCATTTGTAATTAAGAGAGAGACATTTTGTGTACAGAGGAAATGTCTGGTAACAACCTCAAAACCACATATGATCCTTGCTTGAGCAGATAACACATAAACATCCTCCAACTAGCTGTATGAGTGACAGTAAGCTAATCTGCTCATATAAAAAGCAACATAAACCACATCCTAGAAAATAATATTGCAGATGAAGTGGAAACACTAATAGAGAACTGGTATGTGGGTCATATAGCATGAAACAGATACACAGTATACAGTACAGATACACAGGCGATGTGCCCTGACACAAGCTAGAACTTCCTCAAAATGCTGATTTTTCTTTTATTCAGGTGATTGTAGAACACTTAAGCTGTTAGAAAAAAATAACAACTACTGAGTAGATCTTACCTTCTTGATTTTCTTGGGCTCGTAGTCCATGTCAGCTGGCAGTGTGTAAATGAGTATAATTGTATCTGAGTGTGTGTGTGTGTGTGTGTGTGTGTGTGTGTGTGTGTGTGTGTGTGTGTGTGTGTGTGTGTGTGGGCAGGACAGGATTGGCCTGAGCGTCCATTAGCCCCCTAGCAGGACATCAGAACTAAAAGCAGGAAATCAGCTTCCTGTTGCAGAGGAAACTCCACCAGAGAGCCCAATCTAAACTCTCCTGCAGCAGCTCTAATCTGAGTACACACACACACACACACACACACACATGCACAGAGAGAGAGAGAGAGAGAGAGAGAGAGAGAGAGAGAGAGAGAGAGAGAGAGAGAGAGAGATTCCTAACTAACTAAAATATAACAGATGATGTCAAGTTCATCAATGCCATTCAAATGTACATTCATTTGTGTTGTTATTTTGTTCTTAGTTTGAGTTCTAAGCAAAACTCATATAACTGGAAGTAAAACAACTTTTCAGTATCTCTGTTTCTACCTTAAAGGTTTCATTTAACTTACAATTTGGTCAGTTAACTTTTCAGCATTCATTGTTGTCAAAATGAAAACATCTTATTGTTTTCTGATAAAAGCCTAGTCCACTGTAGCCTCAGATTTGTGTTCTTGACTGAAAGGAGTGGAACCCGATGCGGTCTCCTGCTGTTGGAGTCCATCCACCTCAAGTTTCAGGGTGTTGTGATTTCTGAGGTGCTTTTCTGCTCACCACAACTGTGAAGAGTGGTTATATGAGTTACTGTAGCCTTCCTGTCATCTCAAACCAGTCTGGCTTCTGACTACTCTGAATATACATATTTTTTCCACACCGTTCTAGATCAGCAGTTTCTGAAATGCTCAAACCAGCCTGTCTGGCACTAATAACTATGCCACGGTCAAAGTCACTGTGTCACTGAGGCCCCCCTCTTGAATCTCTTCTCCTGTATCTGCATTGCCCTGCTGGCACATGACTGGCTGATGTATAGGTGTTCCTATGAAAGTGTCTATGGAGTGTGTGTGTGTAATATACAGTACTGTGCAAAAGTTTTAGGCGCCCTATTTTTGCAGTACAAACTTTGTTATTTTTTTATTTCATGATTTCTACATTATCAAGTCAGTACAAAAACATTGTAGATTCCCAAACATTAGTTTTCTAGCACAAAATTAAATGTTACAGAAAAATGTTTGTATGTCATTAAAGAAAGCAGCATATTACATAAGAGACACTTTTCAGACAAAAAACACAATGAAGGCTGCTGGGTTTTGCTGCAGAAATAAGAAGCGAGTGCGAAAGTCAAAGTCTCCAGAAGAACTGTGTCTGGTTCTGCAAGATCCTCAATAAAACTTACCAGCTCATTTCCTTATAAAACTGCACTAATTGTACTGGAGGCTACTATTTTTATTTTAATTGTTATTTATTTGTCAAACCAAATATTGACTTTGTTTCATTTACTACTGTTTACTGCACTTTACAGTATGTTTTGAAAATGTAGAAACATTCAATTGCATTATCTTGAAGGCATCTTTGCGCTACAGCATTTCTTTGCATGTGCCTTAAACTTTTGCACAGTACTGAAAAAAAAGAAAGAAAAAAAGGGGAATATATATATATATATATATATATATATATATATATATATATATATATATATATATATATATATATATATATATATATTTTTTTTTTCTTTCTTTTTTTCACATAAAAGAATGGAAAGAACAGTTAATCTTTCCACACTATTCTGTAATACCAAGGCCTGCAGGCAGAATGATCTGTAGTTCCCACCTGTGCCCACAGGGGGCAGTAGGAGACCGACACACTAGTGCTTAGCTCATTGTTTCCATACCAGCCCTGGAGGAACTGCAGAGTATGTTTTTGTACACCTGATTCAGCTCATGAAAGGGTTGATTAAAAAAAAAAAAAAGTAATGGTATGACTGTATTGGAGCTAAGGATACACAAAACTGGAGATCAGAAACATTGCCTTAGAATAGATCATCAGGGTGATCTAGGGAGTGTTTGTAGGTAGTGTCCTGTTCCACAGCTGGTATTTTCTCTGCTTTCATACAAATGTAATAATTCGCTGTCAATTCCATTGAGCTTTGTGCAATGGTGAACTTTTTTGGGGGAAATTTTAACATTCTTTATTATGTGACTAAAGGTTGCATTCAGAAATTTATGTTGGTAGAAAGCACATAACCTGTAAGTAAGTGAGAAAGCGTGTGTATGTAACTTGTTCAGTAATGCAGAGGGGAGTGTGTATACATCAGCTAGATGCAAGTGATGCGTCATTGGTGCCCATGAGTTTTCAGTGACACAGGTTTTGTGTGTGTTTTGCACAGCAGAGATTGCTATCGGCCCTGGAGCTTACAATATGAGGCCTACAGGTGTGGGGCTAATGGGGAGCTCCTCTGGAGGGACATGCTGCTAAAATGCACTTCAACTGGGGACTGACAGAGCTCAACAGAACCACAGTTACCACAGCAACCCACCAAAAAATGGGCTTCATGAATTGCATGTGCTGACCTTGGGTGTCTCCATGAGAAAAGCTGGAGTCCTGTCTAGTAATTACCCTCTATAGCTCTATTAATTTTTCCTGTAGAATCACCGTTAAGCTAAATTCACAGAGCCGTCTGCTCTGGAGTGATTACTTCTGCTGTTGTGATGTAAAACAGTTGAAATCAAAAACGGACGGAATTAAAGGAATACTCTAGGTTTTGTAAAAAAACTAATCTGTTCTTATCATGCCTGTAGCATACATGTGATTAGACACGTTCAAGAATTTCAACATTTTCCTGTAATGGAGAAAAAAAAACAACTTGAAACTCAAACTCAGGGCAGTTGCTGAAGTCTATACTGTAAATGATTATTTAAAGTCCACACCTATATAATGCAAATTAAAAAAAATTAAGACTTCTGAAAGCTTTCTCTGAGGTGGCCTCCATACTACCATATAAGCACCATATAAGTAAAAATTTAAGTAAGTAGTCTTATCTCTGAAAGAATGAATGGTGTATATTTATAGCCTAATTTACAAATACACTGATGCAGTGGGTAGCGTTGCAGCCTCACAGTTTCAGGGTCCCCAGTTCGATCTTGAGCTCAGGTTAGCATCTGCGTGGACTGTCTGTTCTCCCCATGTCTTTGTGGGTTTTCCTCTAGTTTTACCAGTTTCCTCCCACATCCCAAAAACATACCAATAGGTTGACTGGCAATTCTAAATTCCCATAGGTGTGAATGAGTGTGAGAATTTGTGTGCATGATGCACATTAGGGACACAGTGGCTTAGTGGTTAGCATGTTTGCTTCGCACCTCTGGAGTTGGGGGTTCAAATCCCACCTCTGCCCTGTGTGTGCGGAGCTTGCATGTTCTCCCTGTGCTTTGGCGGTTTACTTCGGTTTCCTCCCCAGTCCCTCCCCCTGTTGTAGGCTGATTGGCATTTCCGAATTGTGTGAATGTGTGCGTGATTGGCACCCCATCCAGGGCGTCCCCTGCCTTGTGCCGTGAGTTCTCTGGGATTGGCTCCAGGCTCCTCTGTGACCCTGTGTAGGATAAGTAGAACAGAAATGCACAGCGTCTGTTGTTCCCGAGATTCTCTGTGACCTGCAGCTCCAGATTCACTGCCACCCTGACCAGGATAAAGTGGTTACTGCAAATGAAGCTAAATTGTCCTTAGATTTCTTTTATAAGTTACTTTTAAGTGCAGCAAAATGTGTTGACATTATTGTTCATGGTAATCTGGAGTATTCCTTTAAGGGGTAAATATTTTATAGCATTGCACTGTGTCTGGTTGTTGCCTTTTACGAACTTATGAAAAAACAAATGATGCAGATTCACCTTAAGTATTAGTTTTCCTCAATTATCCATCTCAGCACTCCTAAACTACACAAGGGACTTTAGTTTCCAATACAAGTTCAAAAAAACAGGAGAATGAACATAAATATAAATAAAAAGACAGAAAGACATTTAGACACGTCAGCTGAAAATCCACCGTCTTCATTTTCAGCACCTTGTGCTATTCAAATCAAATGCCATCTAACTGTGAGCAGCAAACAGCTGGGAAAAACTCTTACAACAAAACCAGTGTCTCGCAAGCATGAGCAGAACCTTTGGGAAAAGAAAAACACAAACAACCTACTTGAGTTTTCTTTCTTTTTTTTTTTCTTCCAGGGCTGTTGACAGCCATTTTACTAAATATTTTCCAACTACATTTTAGTCATAATGTATCATCATCAGGGCATGGTTAACCCATTTTTTTTTTTCTTCATAAATACTTTTTTCTGTCTGTTACCTTTACAGATAAACAATGCAGTATGATCAAAGACCAGCTGAACATACAGACAATCCAAAAGACATTCATACCTACACAGTGTTACCATTCCAATATACTGTATACATATAAGAAAAAGATTATATGTATACATTAATATACCATAAAAAATTTTAATCATCGCCACAGAGTAACAAAAAAATAAATCTACTCGATCGATAAATAAATCAATGATGATTCAACTGGCTAATCTCACCATTCACATAAGCAATATAATACACAACTGGTACTGTTTTCAAGTCACTAATAATCATGGATTTAGACCAATGCAGCTCCCAGGGCAGTCCTGGACTGAAATTATTGGTCAGTTCTTCTAGCATTTAACATGTTTCACCTGAAATCTCCTACTTACATTTTCCATCATCATCACGTCCATGCATATCATCATCAAAACATCTATGGACAGGTATCACTCTTCTTTTCATATCAATACTTATGGCTGGCATTGTCGTATTATTCTTGGATATCATTCTCATTTACAGTCAACCCTTTACTCACTGAGCTTTTTGACCTTCAACTTCTAACCTCACTCATGTTCCACTTGTATTTTCAGAAATACAAGTTTTCTGAACAGATGATAATTTCCAGGCAAAGCCAATGTCCCATGTCCCATGCACACACATGCCTTAGAGCACCAATGGTATTCTGGGAATTTCCCATTGCTTCTCTACATAGAGATGCAGAGTCACAGGTGATGGCCCTGCTGACAGGATGTCAGGAATTGCAACTACACAGTAGTCTCGTACTCCATCACCTCTTTGGGGCTGCCAAGGCTGCGGTACTGGATCCGCGGCGTCACTGGCGATGTATTCTCCAGCACCAAAATGGTTTTTCTCAACCGGCGGTCGATGAAGTGTGCATCCCAGGCTGGGTAGCTCTTTCTGGGCAGGTCAATGCGGATAACAGGACCCTCAGTTTTTGGTGTTCGGGGAGAAGGTGCAGGAGCCACACTGATGGACCTCACCTGAAAAACAGGCAGGCAACTCTCCTTGTCCCCTGGTTCCCGTTCCCCATCCTTAGTCCTCTGCAAGGTTCTTGGGGGACTTGTGACAACATCTGGTTGGGGCAGAGGCGTCCCCAGGTCCCCCACACCTCCAAGTCCTATTGCACCAATTCCTTCCTCCATGCAGCTCCACTGTGAACCCAGGACTGGGCCATCAGGATGGAGCAGGCAGTAGTAGACAAACATAAAAAAGGTTCCCAAGGCATAGCTGCATACTACGACACACACAATGATAAGTGCATAGAAGTCTGAGGTGTGTGGGCCCCTGTATGCATACCAGGTGGCCGTGAGTGCTGCATTCTCCACCAAAATCACACAGTAGTATGTGGCCAGGCGGCATCGTGCTGGACCCTCCTTGACATTGAACCAGCAGAAGATGTAGATGATGCCCACAACCATGTTGTAGATGATCTCCTCCCACTTGGACATGCAGAAGTCCGTCTCACCTTGGATGATCCAAAAGGTCATGGCACACCAGTGAGCCACGACAAATATGCCAAAGTACAGCTGGAAGACAGAGGCAAAGAGCGCAAAGGCGATGGTACGTGCGCCAATAGTGAACAGGTGCCACAGCATCTGCACAATCATTGCCTTGTAGGACATGGGTAGCTTGTCATCTCTGGAGTCACGGAGGACCTTCTGGTAGGAGGCAATCATCCAGGCCAAGGAGACCAAAGAGGCAGAGGTGGAGAGACCTGTTCAAAGAAAAGTGACAACTCAGTGACTCTCAAACATAGAGTACATGGAGCTTTAAGGATATGGTTTCCTCCATAAAAGCTCAGTTCGAGACAAATCAGTGCATGCTCTATCCATTTTATTACAAGTTCTGGAGAAATGCTGAACACCATCAGAGTGTTATTGCTATTAAACCTTCAGTTTATTCCGAGATGCTAAATATAAAACCTAATCAGAATCATTATGGAAAAACGAACGCTTTCCCATTCTCAGAACACCGCCCCTCAATATTTAATTAGATCCCATGTAATTCATTGCTAATTGGACATGCTATTGAATTATTAATGAAAGAACAATGAATAATTCATGCATTAAATTATGTCTCTCATTTCTTGTGACTCATTCTTCATAAGAACAGCTATGAATCTGGGGACATTTTCTGCTTTTTGACTGTCTACGCTTATATTAGAAAGTGAGACTCTGAGGAAGCTAGTCACTCCTAATGTATTACAAATAAGTGAAAAGCATTCATTAAAATTATATGACAGGCTTCTCATTTAAGAGAAGGCGAGACCTGAATTAGGAGCTAATAATTGTGACGTGTTTGTCAGTTTTGCTACTATAGCTTAAGTTATGTTCCAGGAGAGCTGCAACACCTGCAGGGTCAACAAGTTATCAGCAGCTGCCTGGGATGATGCTTCCCAGTAGTGTGTGTGTGAGTGTGTGTGTACGCGTGTGTGTGTGTGTGTGTGTGTGCGCATTGCTTTGACAGATCCCTAATTTTTAGTTTACAGGTACCCTGGGGTATGATCAGGTGAAAAGTGTGCCCGTTTCTGTGTGTGTGTTTGTGAGAGAGAGCAGGAAGTAACCTCCAGGGCTCCCATAAAGGTGAAGGTATTATTGAGATCAGGTCTTTCGTACAGCTAGACTGTTTGTTTGTTTACCTGTCAGGCCCCTGCCAATATCCTGCTGCTTTTCACCCCAAGATATTGCCAGACGCACACAGAGCAGCCAAGACAGCAAAGATTTTTCACCCCTTTCACCCAGATCTTTAGCTCGAGGTGCTGAATGATAATGTGTCCCCTTCAAAGCCTAATTCTAGTTATTCATTCTCTCTCTCTCTCTCTCTCTCTCTCTCTCTCTCTCTCTCTCTCTCTCTCTCTCCTCTGTCTCTCCCATTTGCGCCACACTTAGATTAAAATTAAAAGAGATCTTAATTAGCAATGAACTGATATCTTAATGCACTGTTTTCCCGTTCTGCCGCCGGCTGGTGGATGCTCTCTGTTCAAACTTGCACACTGTGTTCCTGCTGCTCTCATGGAACATTGCGGACAATCTTAATTAAATCAAACATCAGACACCGGTGCCACAAAGAGCGTCAAAGATTAGAGCATGGATTAGTTAAATGCAGAGCTGGCACCCTGCTGTGAGAAAACAGAATGGGACAGTTGGTTTAGTTACCTAAACGTGGGTAACATCTGGTTGTGCAAATTGTTCTAGAAATCTAATTGGCAATTTCTGAAGGAAAGGTTTTTTTTTTTTTTTTTTTTTGAGCTGAGCTGTTTAAACAAGACAACTCTGTCCAGACCCAACAGAAGCCAAAAGTATATTTCTATTTGGAACTTGTGTCTGCAGTATTTGGATTTTTTTGCATCCCTTTATTCATCTGTAGTAGCCAATTTGGGTCAGGGTTGTGGTGGATCCAGAGCCTATCCTGGGAACATGAACCATTATGAACAGTGTACTCTGGAGCTGTGAGCTACCAACACTACCATTTGGCCCCTGTTTATTTTTTTATTTTTATGTAATATTCATTGTTCTATACTTTATTAAAGTACTATTCATTCACCCATACAAAAGGGAAAATCTACTGTACTGATATAACAATTATACACCTGACAAGACAGAAGATTGCAGAATATAATCCTGTCTTAGGCTGTATGTAAAGACAAATCAATTTTATACAAAGAAATCTAACAAGGATTAATATTTGAAAATTTAGAAATACAAATGCGTAAAAAAAAAAAATACTGCAATACCAATTTGGGCCAAAAATGAGCTGTTACATTTCTTTTGCCCCAACTCCATGAGTAACAGCTATTTAACTTAACAGACACTCAAATTAACAGATCATCAAACTGCATCACTCAGGTAACTAAAAGTATATGACACACACACACACACACACACACACACACACACACACCAATCAGCCATAACATTAAAAACACTGACAGGTGAAGTGAATAACATTGATTATCTCATTGCAGTGGCACCTGGCATGGGGTAGGCAGCAAGTGAACAGTCAGTTCTCAACAGAAGTTGAAAAATGGGCAAGTGTAAGGATCTGAGCGACTTTGACAAGGGCCAAATTGTGATGGCTAGACGACTGGGTCAGAGCATCTCCAAAACAGCATGTCTTGTGGGGTGTTCCTGGTATGCAGTGGTTAATACCTACTAAAAGTAGTCCGTGAAGCACGAAGTGAAGTGGAGTGAACCAGTGAACCAATGAAGTGAACCGGCAACAGGGTCATGGGCACCCAAGGTTCATTGATGTGTGTGGGGAGTGAAGGCTAGCCCATCTGGTCCGATCCCACATAAGAGCTACTGATTGCTGAAACTGCTGAAAAAGTTAATGATGGCTATGATAGAAAGGAGTCAGAACACACAGTGGATTGCAGCTTGCCGGGTATGGGGCTGCGTAGCTGCAGACTGGTTAGAGCTCCCATGCTGACCCCTGTCCACCACTGAAAGCATCTACAATGAGCACATGAGCATCAGAACTGGACCATGGAGCAATGAAAGAAGGTGGCTTGATCTGATTAATCATGTTTTCTTCTACATCATGTGGACAGCCGGGTGTGTGTGCGTCACTTACCTGGGGAACAGATGGCTCCAGGATGCACTATGGGAAGAAGGCAAGGCAAGGATGCAGTGTGATATGCTGGACAGTGTTCTGCTGGGAAACCTTGGGTCCTGGCATTCATGTGGATGTTACTTTGACACGTACCACCTACCTAAACATTGTTGCAGACCAAGTACACCCCTTCATGGCAACAGTATTCCCTAATGGCAGTGGCCTTCAGCAGGATAATGCGCCCTGCCACACTGCAGAAATTGTTCGGGAATGGTTTGAGGAACATGACAAAGAGTTCAAGGTGTTGACTTGGCCTCCAAATTCCCCAGGTCTCAATCCGATTGAGCATCTGTGCGAGCTGCTGGACAAACAAGTCTGATCCATGCATGCCCCACCTTGCAACTTGCAGGACTTAAAGGATCTGCTGCTAACGTCTTGGTGCCAGATACCACAGCACACCTTCAGAGGTCTTGTGGAGTTTGATGGGTCAGAGCTGTTTTGGCAGCACAAGGAGTACCTGCAGGTGGGTTTAATTTTATGGCTGATCGGTATATATAAGGGGTTTACAGCCATTATTGACTATTATTCACAGATTAACAAATCTGTCTAGACACACAGTGTCTAGAAACCAGAACAGATTTGCGAGCATGGAATGACCAACAAATCTGCATCTGATTCATGAAACGTTTGTTTGACATCAAAATGAGTGGTGATTTGGACACAAAAGATGAACCTCATACGCATATAATTTACGTGATACACACCCCAATTTATGCAGATGCATAAAGAAAGCATTCAGCAGGCTTACAAAATTTGAGGAGAGTGGTAAATGGAGCATTGCAAAAAAAAAAAAAAAAAAAAAAAAAAAAATCATGAATATTGTCAAATTTATTTAATATTTCTTATTATAAGATTATCACAAACCTATTGGTAGCCTTTTGGTTTTTTTTACTAATTTCAAGCTTAACATATCATATTGATAATGACATAACATAACATATTGTTCTATTGGTAGACAATTTTTCTAATGTTAAGTATTTATTTGTACACATAAGCTAAGTTATCTGCCAATATGAAAAGAAAATGTACTGCTTGATACTAGTAAAATGTCTAGAAATAGGTTAATAATCTTATATTCAGTTTACTGTATTCTTATAATAGTAAAGAAATTTCTTTAAATGCTAAAAACATTTGACTATAGTCAAGATATATTCACTTGCTAAGATTTTTTTTGCAGTGACGAGAGTATTTAAAAAAAAGCATTTCAGTGAAGTTATAGGTGCGTTTGTCTGACGTTTCTGCAAATAAAACGACAATCATGAAAATGTGCTCTGTTTTATATAAAGCTGTTTAAGGCCATTATCACATAGAAAGCTACACAGTTTTCCAGTCTCACCTGTAAGTGATGTGAATTCTATTTATAGCTAGGTGTTTTATTCACTGTAGTACTCGAAAAGCCAGGCTGCAGTTTAAAGCTGTATTTATATTATAAAATAACATCTGGCATGTTTTAGCGCCGACATGAAATGATATAGTAACATTAAAACACCCGATGATATCCAAGTGTCTTTGAATAGCCCAGACTTTTTTTTTAGGTTTACGTTGACTTTGTCATAAAGGCCAATGTGCTTACAGATGCATGGTCCAGACTTTTGTCTGTACTCCACATATCCCATTCCCCATTTTCCTGTCTCTGTCCTCTGTCCACCCCTCCACTCTCCTACCTTCTGACACAATGAGACATTATATCCTATTCATTGTGCTGCACATATCATTGGTTTCACAGGTAAATCTCACACCACACCATACAGAGATACATAAATTATAATAAGGAACACAAGTGTCATGCACACATCTGCACCTGTTCTATCACCACCTATCACGATTTCTCCTTCTCTGCCCCCCCCCCCCTTTTCTTTTTATTCTTTTTTGACTTTTGGCTCTTCATATCTCTTCCAACCTCTTTATAGTTCATGCACAGCAAAGCATCTCATGTATGTGTCAGGAATCACAATATTACATTGAAGCAGAAGTGGAGGGTGGGGTGTGTGTGTGTGTGTGTGTGTGTGTGTTTTCACCCTGCAGGCTGTGATAGATCATGATGCCAAGATGCAGCCCCAGCTGAAAATCGCATATGTGGAGGCAGTCTACATGAACTCACGCCGCAGGCGAAGTATGTGTTTGCACTGTGTGTGTGTGTGTGTGTGTCTGTGTGTGTGTGTGTGTGCACTCACCCTGCAGTGGCAGGATGTGTTTGCTGTGGATCATGATGCTGAGCTGCAGGACAAGCTGTGGTGCGCTCTTCAGGAAAGCCTCCAGCAGCCTCAGCATGTTCACATCAGCCGTCTCAAACATCAGGCGCCAGTAGCAGTGGCGATACCAGTGGTTCTGCACACCCAGGTACAGCGTGTGAATGTACCTACACACACACACACACACACACACACAAGCAATAGGGCTTTCTTTACTTCTGTTCAAATCTGTTTTTGTTTGTACAGCACTTTAAACAACAAGGGTAGCTTTATAATATGCAAGTCAAAGGTGACAAAGATATAAGGGAATAACACCCTAATATGGCATAAAGAAGAAACCTCGTGAGGAGCCGGGCTCAAAAAATGCAACCCATCCGCCTCTGGTTGGCACTGGATGCTGGTAGTTTGATAGTAAGCTTCTGGGTGAATGTGACCTTTCTAAGTAGGACATGTTCCTGAATCAGCATACTTTATAACCAATCACTGCTGTCAGATGCCATGAGTGTGCAGCTCCTGCTCCTCAGCTAGTTGAACATGTCTGCATTTCAGTCCACTTTTTTTTTTTTTGTTTTGTCGAATGATTGAAACAAGAATTGTAATGACAGTCTAAATTATATAAAATGTTAGGAATGACTATTTGACAATCTTAAGTTGAACCTAGAATCCACTTCTAATCACAGGTGTGTTTTCACGTGTTGGACTATGTGTGTGTTAGAGGTGTGATGCAGTCCCACTATCTACATCTGTAATGTAATCTTTTTATTACTCGAAATATTCATACCAGTATCTGTATTCGGTTTAAACCTGAACTGGGTGTGGCCTAAAATGGAAGGGATGATTTAAATCAGGATATGTGTGGGGACCCGCTTGTGCACGTTTATTTGTTTGTGCCTGCTTACAACGTTTTCTAATGAATTTAGTTGGCTCCTAAACTATATCAGATCACTTGCCTGCATGAAAGCATGCGTGACATTCTAACAAATAAATAAATAAATAAATAAAAACATGCTCCCTTTATACATATAATGTATTTGTACTGTTCAGAACACATTATCTGTTCAGTCCAAATAATGTATTCATATTCATAACCACCCCTAAAGGAAACCGTAAAACGTGCCAGAGCATTTTGATTACTACATATCAGGGCAAAAGGTATTAGTGAGTATATTTGGGCATATGATGAGGAAAATATTAAAGAGTTGAAAAATGAGTGAATTAGAGTTTTAAAAATTATTTTAAATAGTGATGTACATGGGACTGTTTTTTTTTTTTTTTAATTGATCCTTTTTACACAGGGTTATAGTTGTTTTTTACCTGCCTGTGACAATTTCTATCGAGTTTAGTGTCATTTGCCATTTAAAAAAAAATAAATAAATAAGAGAGAGTATAGTGCTCCTCCTATTCATATATGTATTTTTGTACTGTTTATAACACATCTATTCAATCCAGATAATGTATTCATATTCAATTATGAGGACAAAGCAGGTCAGAATGGGTAGGAATGGGAATGACAGCAGTGCAGAGACACGTTTCGTGAGAGAGAAATGGAGGATAAGAACAGGTTCCCTCTTATACATCCATTCAACCATACACCAACGTGCAACTGATAGTGGTGAAAATCATCCATTTTTGATGCGCTGTGAATTTGGAGGGATGAGCAGAATCTCTCTCTCTCTCTCTCTCTCTCTCTCTCTCTCTCTCTCTCTCTCTCTCTTATGTTGAACCAGCTTCAGGCTGCTCCTTTATCTGAAAAGCTGCAGAAGAGGCAGTATTCCATGCCCTCTGCAGTGGGAAGAATTCCGGCCTGTACGTTCGTCTGTAAGTCTTGCTGCAGAAAACTGTGTTTCAGGTTTAGCTATGAGGGTGTTTATGGGGAAATGGCCTAAGAACACGAGCATTTGAAATAGAAAAATCAGTCATCTAAAGTGTGTGTGTGTGTGTGTGTGTGTGCTACTTTCTTTATCTGGATGAACAGATCGCAATACTCATTAGAGCTCTCCTGATCTGAGGGTATAAGTGGTTTGAAGTGGTACAATGGCAGAAATACAAGCAAACTTTCAGTGCCGTGATCTACTTTCTCTGGAACGATCTCTCAGTGATACCCATTTTTACAGCCTCTCGGTGTGTAGCTGGCCGTGAGTCAGAGCATTGGTGGTGCTATCAAAGCAAATCTAGCCTGATGGCTGTAGCATAACATGCACAGCAGTAAAGCCATATCAGCATTTTAATTAGATGTTATCGATCCTGACGATGTTATTGTAGTGTTGCTCGATGGCACTAGCTCTCTTGTTCAAAGTGAATGTGTGTAATCTGCACCTTATTTCCTGTAATCATGGCCTGGGTTACTTGCGTATAGTCTTCAGTTTCTTCCTGTACCTGTCATCTCACGCCGTGCAGTTTTAAAAAAACAAATAAAGGTGGTAATATCTTCTCCTCTCTGAGTGTGTATTCTGTTCTGTATTTGTGTGACTGTGTCTTGCTTTAGCAGATTGCTACCTGGATGGCTAATGGCCTCATTTGAATCCTCACCACACAGACATTCAAGCCTGGCTGTGCGCGTTGTTTTTTTATGCAGACTGTGTGTGTGCATGTGTGTGTGTGTGTGTGTGTATGAAGAGAGAGAGAGAGAGAGAGAGAGAGAGAGAGAGAGAGAGAGAGAGAGAGAGAGAGAGAGAGAGAGAGAGAGAGAGAGAGAGAGAGAGAGAGAGAGAGAGAGAACAGGGTAACTTCTTTGTGTGAATGTGGTGTAGCAATAGCAAATGTGTTGTTTCAGTTTGACATGATCAAAGAGAATTCTGGGCCACTGAGTGCATTGTTCTATTACACAAAAACTAGGGCTTTGCTTCCAAAGCTCAAACCACAGAGTTCAATCCACAGAACATCAATTAAACAGTAAAATGAGGGTTGATTAGACAGCAGAGTGGAAATGGAGTGACTCATATGAAAATGAAGTGTGTCCTCAGAAACCCCCAAAACCCCAAAATATCGCCCAGTGTTTTACAATTATTATTTTTGACTAGATTAGTCAGACCATGTCATTTTAAACTGTCATAAACAGTTTAACCTGCGTTAATATTAAACTCCCTAATGTTGAAACTGTTGAACTTCTTCTCAATATGACATAATATTCATACCAGCCTAACTAGAAATACAGTATATGGCATGAGAAAATCTGATCATTCAATATCCCATTCCAAAACCATGGGCATTAATATGGAGCTGGTCCCCTCTTTGCTACTATAACAGCCTCCACTCTTCTGAGAAGTCTTTCCACCAGATTTTGGCTATGGAGATTTGTGCCCATTGACCCATAAAAGCACAAGAGGTTGGGCACTGACGACTGGGAAGAAGGTCTGGCACGAAGTTGGCGTTCCAAATGATCCCAAACATGTTCAGTGAAGGTTGAGGTCAGGGATCTGTGCAGGCCACACATGTTCATCTGCATGCGACCTTGGTAAACCATGTCTTCATGGATCTCTCTTTGTGCACAGGGGCATTGCCATGCTTTAACAGGTTTGGGCTCCTCAGTTCCAGTGAAAGAAATCTTAATTCCACAGCATACAGAGACATTCTAGTCAACGGAGTGTTTCCAACTTTGTGGCAACAGTTTGGGGAAAATGTCGTATGGGTGTTATGGTCAGGTGTCCACATACTTTTGGTCATATAATGTAATTAACCAGAGAACCTGGAGGAAACCTAGATGGTCACTGTGGGCACAGGTGCAACATGTGAAACTCGCATGCGGCATCAATGCTACATGCTGTGTCCCTATGCCGCCTCAGTCAGCTTGAATACTGCAACATACTGAAACCATTTAATAGGTTATCATACTGTGAATTGTTCATATTGTAGCACCCATACAGGAAATCATAAAAGGTGCCACAGTATTTCTATTACAAAATACAAGGGAACAAGGTTTTAATGAGGATATTTTGACATATGATAAGGAAAACGTTAAGAGTTAATGAGGGAATTGGTGAGTATTAGTGAGTATGAGGAGGAGTGACTGAGTGAGGCTGAGTGAGTGAATGAATTAATGTGATTGAATGAATTAGTGAGTTAAAATGGGTGAATTAGGGTAAGCGTGAATTGATAAGGAGGAGTGACTGAGTGAGTGTGGGTGAGTGAATTAATGTGTGAGTGAGTGCGAATAAATGGATGAATGTGTCAGTGAGTGAATTAGTGAGTAGAAATGAGTATTGAGTAGGAATGAATAATTTAGTGTGTGAGTGGATTCGTGAATTAATTAATTAATATGTATGAGTGAGTTAGTGAGTGTGAATGAATTATTGTGTGAGTGAATTAGTGAGCGTGAGTGAAATATTTATTATGTGTAAGTGAGTGAATAAGCAAGTAAGAGTTAGTGAGTGTGAGTGAGTGAGTGAAATAATTAATGAGTGAATGGGTGAATTAGTGAATGACTAAAAGATTAATACACGCACTCAGACAGTCTCTTTCTGCGGAACCAGGTGGCACATGTCTATTCCCATCGGCTCTGTGTACAATCTGTGCTAAGGCTTGTTTGGTCTAATTAGTGGCATTTGGACAAGTTAATGAGTTTCCTCTTACAGAGTGTGCCAGTTAGAGTAGTGTTCTGAGAGCTACCTAAACTGCTTTCAAGTACCTAATATGTGTATGTGTGTGTGTGTGTGTGTGTGTGTGTGAGAGAGAGAGAGAGAGAGAGAGAGTTCTGGGTGGTGGGATTTTGAGTGAGCATTAATCATCTTAATGAGTGGAGCTCCGGTTCCAGAGCTTATCAGACCCTGAGTAGGAAAGATGAAACCAGACTGAAACTTAGAACTTTTCAGCAAAAAGAAACACTTTTTGGCCAATCTGCTAGTCCACATTTACATACTCGATAAACGGTCAACAAACTATTTATAGTCCATCAACAGTTCTTGTCAACAAATGTTTCTATCTTTCAATATGACTGACTGTAGTGTCAACGGTTCTTTGATTCATATTCAAGCATTCAGCAAACTATCCTGACTTACAAGTAGCGCATAGTCGGTTGATCAGCAAAAAACAGACAAGTGTTACTAAAATAGAACCTACAGTATACTGATGCTGTGTGATGTTGATCCTGATCCAGTGTAGACTGACTCTGATCCAGTTTATTCTGAGTCGCTTAGTTCAAAACATAGAAGAAAAGAGAAATAGCGTTCCCCAAAACAAGTTGGGTTCAGCTTGGTTTCTTGGTTCAGTAGAAAACTCTGATCGGTGTGTCTCTCACATTTGTCTCTGTATCTCTCTTGTTTTTTTTGTCTGTGTCTCTCTCTTCTGTCTGTGTTCCCCTTTTAATTGCATGTCACCCTTTCTATCTCATTTGTGTTTGTGTTTATTGTATTTCTGTGTCTCTCTTTTCTATCCATCTCAATTGTCTGTCTGTGTCTCTCTTGTCTGTGTCGTTTTTATTTCATTCGCCCGTCTCTTTTTGTCTATTGTGTGACTGTCTTGTTTGACTGTCCCAGTGTCGTGTCTGTCTGTCTTGTGTTACTGTATTGTCCGTCTATGTGTCTGTCGCTCTCTCATGCAGTGAGATAATGTGAACACACCCAGACCCCCCCCCCCCACACACACACACACACACAGGATATAATGTAATGCCAATATCTGCATCTGTATTGTGCTCCAAATACGCATTTGGCTTAACAGCCAAAGTTGGTGAGGTCTAAACCAAAAGAATTTAAACGATGGAAAACACTGGAAAACCCCAGAGGTAGAAATGCCAAGACTGTCAGCATGGTCTGTGAATTCTGGCATTCACGAGATGATATGATCAGAGTGCAAGACTGTTTTTTAAATCCAGTTCATGCAGTTATTTTCTAATTTTCTAACAAATTTAATCGGTTCTATTTCACAAAATATAAGCAAACTAGTAGCATAATTTAAACCACAGTGATCTGGACCAGGATATTACTAAGGATAGCTGCACATTCATGTAGTCACATAGTCTTTATTTAAGCTTCATATCTGACATTTTGCTTGTGTGGCATGAAAGTAACCTCCAGCTCACGCTTGTCTTTTGTTGTCTGCAGGATCCCAGTCCAGATACACAACTCTAGTCTGAATCAGATGCCCTGTGAACCTTTCTGGCAAACATAATAACAAAACAAAACAAAACAAAACAAAAACAGAACATCTCACCTTCTTTTCATATCTGTATTTGTATCGATTTAGAACACATTATCTATTCAATTCAGTTACATCCCTCACACACACACACACACACACACACACACACACACACACACACACACACACCGCAAAACAAAATCTAGAATGCATGGCTTTTGTTTTTTTTTTAATGGGAATTGTTAAGCTAAATTAAGCAACATCCAACAACATTCTTTAAAACTTGATCTGTCTGAGTGGCTTCATAATTCTAAGTATTTTATGATATTGTGGTAAAATGGGACAATTGAGTTAACTGGGATAGATTATCACTGGGTTGGGAAGAGAAAGAACAAGAAAGAAGTGTTCCAGTATAAATTATGGGTGTGGGTTTAACTAAATGAGGGTAATTATCCTAAATGCAGAAAAAGCCTTCACACATTAACCATAAATTAGACGCTTAATGTAAGAAAGTAGTATGTGTCCCTGAATGATATGGATTCACCTATACATTAGTCTTGCTAAATCATTACAGTATGCCTCAATGGCTAGTAATTAGTGTGTGTGTGTGTGTGTGTGTGTGTGTGTGTGTGTGTGTGTGTGTGTGTGTGTGTGTGTGTGTGTGTGTGTATAGCTATGTTAATTTGCATAGATATCACTGCTGGCTCCTCTCCTGCACTCACACATCTCTAAGCAAAGAAGAGCAGAGCCAGTAGTGCCCGAGTGCCAAAACCGCAAAAGCTCTGCATCTGCATCTTATGGCGATCTTGCCCTGATCGCAAAGAGCTGATGATCTCCAGGGAAAATAATCTTTGCGATGAAGCTTTGTGCTGCTGGTTAATTAATTTTATTATTACTGCAGTGACGGCTTGACTCTCAAATATGCTTTTTTTGTGTTTGTTTTGTTTGTTTTGAATGATGGCTCATGTGGCATCATTGATTATGCAAATGTGAGCATGTGAGTATGTTCAGGACAGAGATTGTTGACGTTAATGACAGATATGTATTACACAGAAACGACAATGTGAGCGTCATGGTTTTTCCTAACTTTGTCACTGTCACTTCCTGTTTTGGTTCTCACTCCACCTCTAGTCATTAGTTCTTAGCCACTTCCTGATTTGGTGATAGTAGATTAAGTAGGCCTTTAGTTACCCCACCTTTTCATTAATTGTCCCAGGCATTCCTTTTCTAACTGTGTATACAGTATATACAGTATATATACAGTATATCTCTGCCCTAGCCCTGTGTATGACTTTGCTTGTAAGTTGCTCGATGTTGGTTTGATGGTTTTCTGCTTGTTGGTCTGTTACTCATCTTTGTTTTTCCTGTAGTTTGTATATTTCCTGTTTGGTTTAAACAAAGTTTAATTTTGGTTTCACATTTGTATCATGGATGGCCCTGGTCTCATCTGTGCCACCTATCCAATGTACCCAGTCTCGCCTAATTAAAAAATAAAAAATAAAAAATAAAAAAATAAAAAAAATCCATCCAGTCTTATCAGATTTTGCTACCAAAGCAGAATAATCAGAATGTAATGTGATGTATAAATGAGATCAGTATCTTGAAGGTTCACATCTGTTCCGTTAACTTGATTGTTTTGATGTGGTCAGCATAATAAAGAATATTAAAGATTAGGTAACATTTTAATACAGAGTAATTAATACAGAAATCCAGATAATTCCAAAAAGGTCACAAACATTTCTCACCACTATATATACAACCCCAATTCCAAAAAAGTTGGGACGCTGTGTAAAATGTAAATAAAAACAGAATGCAAAGATCTGCAAATCTCATTAAACCCATATGTTATTCACAATAGAACATAGAAAACATATCAAATGTTTAAACTGAGGAAATGTACTATTTTAAGAAAACAATGAGGTAATTTTGAATTTGATGGCCACAACACGTTTCAAAAAAGTTGGGACAGGGGCAACAAAGGGCTGGAAAAGTAAATGTTACTAAAAAGAAACAGCTGGAGGAACATTTTGCAACTAATTAGGTTAACTGGCAACAGGTCAGTGACATGATTGGGTATAAAAAGAGTATCTTAGAGAGGCAGAGTCTCTCAGAAGTAAAGATGAGCAGAGGTTCACCAATCTGCGAAAAACTGCGTCTACAAGTTGTGGAACAATTTCAGAATAATGTTCCTCAACCTAAAATTGCGAAGATGAATATCTCATCATCTACAGTACATAATATCATCAAAAGAAATCTTGAGAAATCTTTGTGCGCAAGGGACAAGAGGGAAAATCAATATTGCAGGCCCTCAGGCGGCACTGCATTAAAAACAGGCATGATTCTGTAATGGAAATTACTGCATGGGCTCAGAAACACCTCCAGAACTCATTGTCTGTGAACACAGTTCGCCGTGCCATCCACAAATGCTGGTTAAAGCTCTATCATGCAAAGAAGAAGCCATATGTGGCCTGCCTGCAGTCCAGACCTTTCACCAATTGAAAACATTTGGCGCATCATGAAATGAAAAATATGACAAAGAAGACCCAGGACTGTTGAGCAGCTAGAATCCTGTATCAGCCACGAATGGGACAACATTCCTCTCCCAAAACTCCAGCAACTGATCTCCTCAGTTCCCAGACGTATACGGCCTGTTGTTAAAAGAAGAGGGGATGATACACAGTGGTAAACATGGCCCTGTCCCAACTTTTTTGAGCTGTGTAGCTGCCATTATATCCTCATTCCTAGTTTGGCTGGTGTGAATACTCTTGTTGTCTGTGATGTTGAGATGTTGATTGGAAGTTAACTTTGATTTTAATCATATAACAGTGCAGTGTACAGGCAAATGTTTCTACATGTAGTTCTTTCAGCTTTTTGAGGACACACTTCATTTTCTATGAGTCACTCTCTTTCCCTCTGCTGTCTCATCAACCCCCATTTTAATGTTTAATTGATGTTCTCTGGTTTGAGCTCGGAGTTTGCGTGTGTGTGTGTGTGTGTGTGTGTGTGTGTGTGTGTGTGTGTTATGTGGATAACAAGTGTTATACTTGTTTTCCTAAACTGGAAGTGAATGATACTGAAAAATACTGTAACATTTAAAAATGAGTGAAATGAGTTATCACTTTGATTATCAGCATCATCCACATCAGTCTCTGTCTCACCACCAGAGGTAAAAGTCACACACGGCATTTCTTCACTTCACTGGTCCATATTCACAGTAACATTGGGAAATGATCGCTGATTAATTCTGTCAGTTCACTTCTAATGACTATATGTCTTGTTATTAATGCCTTTTTATTATTTTATTTAAGCATTTTATCTGCTGTCATCCGTACAAAGTGTGTAAGCACTTTTTTTTTTTGTTGTTTTGATGATGATGTGACAGACAGATCACAGACGGGCATCACAGACATTTTGACAGCTGGTATATGATTCCAAACAGAACTGATTAGACTTGTGTCCAATTCGCTATGGCATGTAACTATCCAAAAATGTGATCAAGTCAAAACACACCTAGCTAGCAAAATTTTATATTTATATCTTCAAGCAGACTGCATTTTTGTTAAACTGGTTCTTTACCCAATGTGATCTTTGTACACAGACAGCCATGGCATGGTTAAAAAGTAAATGAAAAATATTTCCATGTAATTTTGGGCAAATATATTTGACCAAAATTATACAGAAATACATCTGACTGGTTTTCATGCGCGCGCGCACACACACACACACACACACACACACACACACACACACACACACACACACACACACACACATTCATTAATTAATTCCTTACATTCATATAGTGCTTTTCTAGGCACTCAAAGCACTTTACATAGTATGGGGGGGAAACACACACACACACACACACACACAGGCACACACACACAGGCACACACACGTGACTCCTCTACTCCTCTATGTGTTTGTGAAGCTCGTTGTTACCTGTCTGTCTCTCACTACTAGACACCAGCCCTCTTGAACAATCTCTTTCACACTTTCCCCTCAGTACTCAAGTCATCTTGATTCTGACAAAGTAATCATCATCATCATTCAGCTCTAATGAGAATAAATGTGCTGCTAACGGCACACTGACATCCCCACATTACACACCATTACAGAGAGAGAGAGAGAGAGAGAGAGAGAGAGAGAGAGAGAGTCTCATTACCAGCCATGCCACCTGCATGTCCATGTTCCCCTTACAGGGTGGGACGGGGGCATCTCCCTCCAAATGTCATTAGTATCTCAACAATGTGACCATTAAAATGCACCAAACTAATACTCGTTCTATTCATAATTAGGTGCCTTGTGGCACAGTCATTTTCTCTGACAAATCCAATAGGACACACAAAAGTGAAAGAAGGATCATTTCTTTAAGGGCAATGAAACTAACAAAAACATGCAGTTGAGCAGGAGAGCAGCTATTCCAACCTATGGTCTTTGAATGACACTAAATATGGCAGGTGCAAACGAGTCTGTGAACAGCCGGCTTCACAGCAGAAATAAAGCAAACAGAAGGAGCTTCCTGGCACTGCACCCTCTTCCCTAACACCACCACACAGAATACTTCTCATCAGAGATATGATATACCCACTCATTCACACAATATAGCTAATCAGGTTCATAATACCGCAAATTGGACATATAATATAGTCAATCATAATGTGCACTACTCAGTAATTACTTGTGCATTTATACTGGTATATAAAACACACGGGCAGACGATGTCAGGCTTTGAATCTGTAAGATACAAGTTTGTGAAGAAGGTCTTTTATTGGCAACTGCTTTGCAAAGGCAAGTCTGAAAGCCTTTGATAGCCTGGAAATGTTTAAACATAGGTCTGTGTGTTTATGGATTGAAAAAAAAAAGAGACAATTACATATGTATGTGGAACCGATGCGCAAAAGTAACTCGGAGGGGATGTCTGTTACATTGAGAAGCGTAAAGGTTGTCAAAACTAAACAGAATGAAAAACTGTTTCGATTATTAAGGATGATGAGGAAACTGAAGTACGCACAGGAGCCTACACCAAACCTCCAGATTCAGTGGATTAATAGTGGTTCTGCCTTTTTTCATGACTTCTGAATATTTTGAAGTTGGTCAAGATGCTTTGGTTAAAGCTTTTTTTACTTTTAAACTAATTTCATTTTATGAAGGCCAACATTTAGCTGGAAAACTAACAATCTGAGTTAGACCTTTCCCCTTAATTTCCCCCCTTCAAACTCCCGAGTAAAATATGATAATGATTATACAAAGCAAAGTTTTTATTTTACGAAAAGGTGTCAAACCCATGCTCTGTGCCACATTTCCATTTGCAGCACCTTTCGAAGAATTTCTTACACCTTTCTTGAGCTAATCAAACTTCTGTTGCCTGAAGGTTTTGAAAAAAAGTGCATGTATGACATCCATCAACCTCAGTAACCCTCATATTTACCAGAAGTTCCAGTTCTGTTGTATTTTTGTGGTTATTAATCACACCCGTGTTCAACTTTCTGCAGCATAAACTCTGCCTGTACCACAGTATCTTTTTGATTACAACTGGAAAAAAAGCACTGCAGCATTATTAATCATGCATTGTGACCTTATTATTATAAGAGTCTATCTAGGTCAAGAATGAGTGGCAGATTGGACATTCGACCATGATCTTTTCAGCAATTTGAAGAATTGTTCTGCAAAGTGTTCAGATATCCCTCTACTTCAAAGGATGCTAGAGAGCATCTACAGTGCCAAAAACAAAGAAGGTCTAACTATGCCTGTAATTCTCCACATTTTGCCCTTTACCAGTTGTTAGAATGAAACAGCATTGAAAACAACCTAGTACAAAGGTCTTAATAGAGCACTGTAGGCAGATCAGCTCAAACTCTTACAATTCATCCAGCTATTCATCATACATCAGTGATGTATACTGCTGTGGAGAAAAAGCACAGGGTCCAGAAGGGCTAGAAGACATACTACCTGTCAGCCAAAAAAAAAAAAGAAAAGAAAGGAATTTGATTGATATAGAGACCTCGCTAAACAGTTACCTAGTTCCTTGGTCCTTGCTTATCTAATCTGGGTATGGAAAATACAGGAGAACCTCATTGCTATCAATCTCCACACTGGGCTTTTCACCTGACATCATCTCATGAATTGAAAGAGAATTGCTGGCATGGTCCTCAGTATGAGTCCACCTGTTTTGCTCTCCCTGTCAAGCCACTCATGTTGCTAGCCACTGTACATTTTTTAGAACTCGCCTCTCTCTGCTGAATACAAAGATTTGGCTGAGGTTTTCAGTAACGATAAAGCAACACAATTACCTCCCTAGAGACCATGGACCTGTGCCAGGAACCTGTTCCCAGGAGCCTCACCTCCACACAACAAAATATACACCCTGTCTCTACCAGAGAGACACACCATAGAGGCATACATCAAACACTGTAAGAAATACTAGAGGGCTCTTCAATTTCTCCTTAAAGCTTCTAAGTAGA
The DNA here is from genome assembly GCA_023630585.1 of Cranoglanis bouderius. Classification (NCBI taxonomy): domain Eukaryota; kingdom Metazoa; phylum Chordata; class Actinopteri; order Siluriformes; family Cranoglanididae; genus Cranoglanis; species Cranoglanis bouderius. The sequence goes on from CM042559.1 coordinate 4,068,242, forward strand.
CCCCTCCAAATGAGCGGGTTTCCAATTCCAAAACCTAACTATTCAAAGAGCCATTAAGACACTTAGCATACTAATGTAAGCTTCATAAGGATGTCACCATCTTCAGCACCAACAGGGTTCTTATTTGTAGAAAAGAAGGATGGCATTCTTCTCCTCTGCATCAAGTACAAGGGTCTAAACTCACTTGCCTTGAAGTATCGATATCCTTTAGCCTTAATTCCTGCTGTTCTAGAACATGTAAGCAGGGCTAAGATCACTAAACTTGACCTCCATAGTGTATTTTTGTTGTTGTTTAATAGTTATAACCTTGTAGATGGTTCTAATTGGAACCTTTTGTGAAAAGAAAACCCACTATTGTTGGGCTCTAGGTAGAAATGCTTTGTTTTAAGAATCTACATAGAACCTTTAAGGGTTTCATCAGAGGTACAGACTTCTTTCCTACAAATGTGTGGTCTGGTCAGTATTAAGTATAAATATATAGAAGTACAAATATCTGGTACATATTAAGAACACAAGGGGTACAGAATCATAAGGAAAACGTGTGCAAAGCCTTACACAAAGACCTGCAAAGATTCTTAGGCTTTCCTAAATAATTTCATTGATTTATACTTGGATTTAATCTCTCCACACAATAGCACACAAAATTAAACAAGCAGACTGAGTAACTAAATCAGCATACTTGGTTCCGTTGCTCATACTGTAGCATAAACAAAATTGCTTTCCATCTTGGACAGATTACACCTAGAACACACACACACACACACACACACACACACACACACACACACACACACACACACACACACACACACACACACACACACACACACACACACAGAGGCCTGACACTCTTCCAGTTTGCTTTAGTAGATGACTGGTTGCAATTCAGTGAACAGATATTGGAAGCAGCTCAATTATATACGGTCAGTTATATTCAGTTGGTCTAGCTGTCCATGACTGACTTCTGGCTCAAACTTTCTTTTAAAAAGGTCCAATAAACTACTAAGTTCTAAAAGTCTTCCCAATGTCCTTAGGTAAATCAATTAAGTTTCATTTTGTCTGCAATTGCCCCTGACACTGAATTTCTGCTACCTTCCGTATGTTCATAAACATCTGTCCTCTGCAGCATAGGAACCAGAGCCTTGAGCCACTGGATATGAAGGTCAGCCTGAGGTACCCGATCCAGGACCTCCTGGACTCTAAGCATTAAAGCTGAAGAATGCATTGACTAATTGACTTGGAAGTATGAAATCACTAACTATCCTTAATGCATAACTCACAGAGGCCCATGATTGTTGCTCTGATTGACAGGGGAGAGAGTAATGTCACCGTAGCCACTCAGAGAGATGAGCTCTCTTGTACTCCTCGGCACAGATGGCTTGTGGCATTGTCGGGATTCAAACTCATCATCTCCCAACAATAGGATGAATGCTTGCACCACTCAAAGCCCCTCGGGTTGTTTGTTTCTGGATTACCCTTTGTACCTGTCTGTCCGAAAACATACATTGAATGTGAGTATTGGTTGCAGTGGATTGGGTAGTGATTATTTTTAATCAAATATATTACCTGGAAGCTCTGCACACTGATCCTTAACACAATCTGAAGTCTTATCACAAACAGTCATACAGTGCATATAATCTGCAAACTCTACTAATTATTAAACATGTTTAAACAGTGTCATACATTCAGTCAGCAATTTTCACTGTATCAATAAAATATACTAAAATATCTCCCCAAATTTACTGACATTGTAGAGAAACTGAGTTCGTTTGTTATGAGCTCTGTGCCCACCAGTGAACACCACAAAAGAGCACAAGAAAACAAAAGAACACATTTGTGAGTAAGCTGACTATTATTTTTACCTGTCACAATCTCATTCTTCCCTCTGTACATCTCATTATACCAGAAAAATAAAGTGTGTGCCTGCAGGAAAACAGAGCCCTGTACTGTAAGAAATGGTTTGGGCCTTTTATGGTTTTTGTTGGAAGTCAGAAAAAAAAGGCCTTAGCATCTGTGCAAAGAAGGCATGTGATGTAAACACAATTATGGACCAGTGTGAATTTTATCACACTCCCTGTAGTGTCCCACCAGCCATGTCACCGCCAAATTAGCAATAAGTTGATGCTACTGTATATCAGCATGTGTGAAAACATATTCTTGACATCTGTGTCATGGCCAAAACTGAGCTGAAAGCTTTCTGCTTTATTTTGGGGGCTTTTAGCTTGTAGTATTTTTAGTATGCTAAATGCATCCTGTATTGGATTGGGCAGTCAAGTCTTGGCCTCGAAAAACTTTAGGCCTGATTATTTTGGGAGAAGTATGTTTTATAAACTGCTGCAAAACCTGGTGGAACACTGACCCAGCTCAGTACATGCTCCTGTAGAGACATATTGCCACCTCAGACATTCCAGTACGAATTACATCATTAATTCCCATATGGTCCTGCATCATAAGATAGTAAAAAAGTTACGGAATGATAAATTGCTAGGTTGTGTTTAGTACAAAATACAGAGAACAGCACTGAACAGACAGAGTAAACACTCATTCAGGCATTATTCACTATGCTAGAGTGATCTATTACTTGAACGATAAGATAGCAAGCTCCTGCTTAAGCACTGAATTGATAATAATGCTTACTGCACTCAAGGAATTGAAGAATGAAGAACGGGAGACTCTTCTTATGTGTTGTGAAAGTTTATACCACAGCACTGTTGAATTCTCAGGTTTGTCCTGAGTTGTTGGTCTTTGTCTATAACAGCAGCTCTGACAGTAGTGCTGGCTGCTATTCAAATGATATGTTTACAGTGGATATAAAAAGTCAAGATGACATCAAGAAAATCCTAAGGACCAGCTGACCTTTATTTGGGGTTAATCAGGATCACTTTATTGATGACAGGTGTATGAAAAATACTTTTGAACAAGAGTTTGAATGTGATTGGCTCGTTCTGAGCACAGTCATATGCTCCATTATAAAAGGGCCCAAACATTTCTATTTGTTTTTCTATATCACATTAAAGGTGGAAAAAGATCTGACATGATTTATCTTGGTTTCATTTTTTTTTTTTACATCACAAAAACCTGCAATTTTAACAGGGGCGTGTAGACATTTTATATCCACTGTATACTAATGCACTCATTCTAATACATTAACATTTCCACAGTACAGCTAATTCAGAGGTCCTGTATGACAGAACACCTACATAATCAAAGAATAATAAATGAATAAAAATGTATTCTTATTTAACAAAGAAAACTGCATAATCATTGACACTGTATTGTGAAGCTTTCTGTATGGTGACGTTTACTTAACATTTATTTTAAGAGTCACCAGTATCAGCTCTTTGTAATGGTCAGTGAGGATTCTGCCATGGGAGAATCTTCAGGATAAAATGACTGTGTATTTTTGTCTTATTAACTTGGCTGGTTGGGAAATGAATGTTTATGCTATAATGTAAATGATAACAGGAACTAACTTTATTCCACAACATTAAGAACAACTATAAATGGTTAAAAAAGTGCAACATATTATAATTAATAAATCCAGAAACCATAATAAACTTTAATAAATCCAAAAACCATAAACACTGGCTAATGGCTATGGGATAAGAGGAATAAAACACTCGGGGACATGCTGTTATAGGAAAATAAATAACTTTATTAAATAACTCTGCTTCATGTTTTGGATTATTTTCCTATAACTTCATGCCAATTTGTGATTTATTATTACTTACTTTTATACTGATTTGAGGAAGCTGCTATTCTTCTTCTTGATGTATCTTGTGGTCTAACATGATTTGTCTATACAGTATGCACGATTACATAAAGATTAGACTTGGCCACTGTGTTTACTACCTTGTACCTGGACTATGGAAAGGCTCAGTTCTTATCTTGCACCTGGACTTCTCACTTTTTATAACCATAAATACAGTATATTTAAGTACAAAAAACCCAGATTGATTAAAACAGTCAAATAATAGAGTAACGTAAGTGATTATAATTAGTTAATATGATTACAATTGATTATCATCAATAATAATAGTATTTAATTACGTCTTTCTTCCAACACAGTATTATACAGTATATGCTTTGTTTGCCCAACTCCTACGCTTGCTTCTACTATCAGCAGTTGTAGTAGTACAATGTGAAGTGGTATGCATTGGATCATGTTCCCATTTTTTTCATACTTGTCTAGATTTCATGAACCTGCTAAAGAATATGTATTTTCATTTTATCAGACCTTTTCTGAACTTAAAACTTTCTAATGGAAAGTATCTAATACTCTTTGGAGTCCTGACATCTTACATATTGTCATCACACATACTGAGCACATACCCTTGCATTTTCGATAGGAGGCAAAACACTAATCTGTAAATGCTCAGTGCATGTCTCCCAGACAAACGTTTATGATCCTATACAATGCTTTACATTATCAACAAAATTGGATCTGCCATCATAAATGTTAAACGACTCAACACATCATCAAATCTCTCTGACTGCACATATACTGTATGTAGCTGCTCCTTTAATGACATCGTGTAACATTGTGGATTTGACATCCCAAACATTTGTGATCATTAGTGCTCATCAGTGCTTTTTCGTTGGTGTTTTTTTTTCTGTTTTTCTCCATTTAGACTTGCAATGATAGACTAAATTATCTTCTGCACCGACAAGCTTTTTTTCACTATGCTGAATACAAATACCTCTAGGAAACAAGAAGCAGCTGCAAAGTTAATCATCCAATTTATATTTAACAATCTAAAATCAATACCTGCTATAGATACAGTTTTAGTAAAACATTCACTGTAGACAAGTTGCTTATTGTGCTCAGGCCAATAATGTGAGTTCGAGTTACACATCTTAACCTCTATAACCTGGAGGAAAGGAGAGGACATAGTGCACTACCTATAAACTAAGGCAGTCAGGTGATGGTGAATTTATTTGCTGAGATAGAGGAAGTGTTTACTTGCAAGATGGGAAAAGTGCAATTCCTTTTTTTAACCTCACCTTTTAGTACACCTCTGCTCCAAACTATATACACTTCTGTGCAGTAATGTGCCTGTTGCATTAGTGTGTTAGTAGAATTAAAATTTTTTAAAAACAATTTTATTCAATATTAAAGCTATGTTTTAAAAACTGTTAGGTAATGAACCATATAAAGTAATAGACCACATTTCTGCTAAAACAAACAAATAAGTAAATACAAGACTCAAAAAACAAAAACAAGACTGTCTGGGATTGTAACAAGTTCCCCAAAAGGCTGCAACAGCCTATCAGCTAATTTGTGCAATATTAAATGCATAGGTAAAAAAAAAAAAACATTTTTTACTATTTACTACTCAAATAGTCAATAATTGTATATTTAGAAAGTTTACATTTCATTAATCTTGAAAGCATCTTTGTGCTTTTACAGACTTTTGCACAGTACTGTACTGTGTATATCAGAATAAATATCTCAATCTGATCTGATTGTACTGATTGTATGTATTGTATGTGAGTGAGATACTAAGTTAGATACTGAGAGAGAGAGAGAGAGAGAGAGAGAGAGAGAGAGAGAGAGAGAGAATCCAAAAGGAAATGACTTTTCATTGAATAAATACAATTCTATCCTTTTATTTCCTTGTCAATCCATCTCAGAATGGCTCTGAGGATAAATGTCATAAAACAATCCTGCTATCCATCCATCTCTGCTTTCTACCATTCAGCTCGCCTGCCAATCATGCCAGTAGATTCTTCTTTCCATGGAGAATGACAGCTTTAAGAAGGCATCAACAAGTGACTGAAAAACTGGGTTGGTAAAGAGTGACTCACTCGAGGACCATTTCAAAAGTTTTGCTAAAACTCCACGAATTCAGAGGCGAGATCTGGCTGAGTTAAGAGCATAATGTGCTTTTCGTATATAATGTATTACTGCTTTTGTTTCCACCCAGCACTTGCAAAATGTATCAATTCGGTCAACAAAGCCCCTGTTCTGGAACAAAGCAACATGCAGGGCAAATTTTCTCTTATCTCCTTAGAGATGTGCTTTACTCAGAGACACTAGCATATGAATACCCATTCCTCTGCACATACACAATGGTGTTGGCATTGTGCACCTCATGGTTCTCACATCCAGCATGTGCACCATGCATAATGATAAAATCAATAGGTAGAATCTATAAGAAATTAGGATAGTCTCATCTGACTTGTCTCACTCGCTTGTTTACTATTTACTATATAGCCTGTTCTAGATAGAGCAAGAGTAGGGCAACAATAAGGGAGACACTGTACAGTATACAGACAACACATAGTACTCTGGATTCACTTTGGCAAAGGTCACTTGTTTAGTCAAGAGTATTGTTCAAAAATGGATTTCTTTAGATAGTCAATTGTACACATATAAAGAAATTAATTTGTAAAATAATTACTCAACATGTTTTTCATCCCAGGACTTATTTAATCTTACTTGAGTAATTGGCTCGATCACTACTTTTACTCAAGTGAATTATCACTACAGAAGTAGTACTCTTTCCACCACTGACTATACTAATATAGCACACTATTATCCTGGAAATTTGTTTACTAAGGGAAAAAAAACACTACAAACAAGCAGAACTCAACCTGGCTTCAATGGGGATGTCTTCGCCACAAGCCTAGTCCTTCTTGTTACTAATTTTTATGCCAGAAATACCTTTAATATATCCTTCAAACAGGAATGAAGATTGAAGAAAAACTATCTCAGACATTTGACCTTGCTGTGACCTTGATCCTGATTCGATTTTGGATACATTCTGGTTACAGTGATAATTCCACCTAAACCCTACAAACATTCAACCACTCGTTCTCGAGATATCCTGCTAACGAGAATGGACAGACAGACAGATGGATGGATAACTTGGAAGCGTAATACCTCCACCCTAAAAGACACCCATGTAGTGCACTATATGGTGAATGTCTACTGTTTCTTCACTGCTTCTGTTATAGTGTCCTGACTCCATCTACAGACACTCCCAATCATATACTGTAGGTTCTAGAACATTCTCAATTCTAACTTCTTAGTAACTGATAGGAAAAGTTTCTAGCAACTTTCATTCATCTATTCATTCATCAATCTTCAGTAACTGCTTCATCCTGATCAGGGTTGTGGTGCCTATCCTGGGAACACTCAGTGCAAGGTGGGAGAATTCAGTCCGGATGGGACGCCAGTCCCATTGCAGGGGCACCACCCACCCACACTCCTACACACACCCACACACATTTATTCACACCTATGGGCAATTTAGCATTGGGAGAACATGTGAAACTCCACATAGACAGTAACTCGTATCCTTACATTGCACAAATTATTTATAAAAAGCATACATTTACAGATATGAACATTAATAGCAATCAGCATTTCTGTTACATCATAACCATAAACACAAACATAAATTATTGCCACTGTACAACCAGACACAAAATTCCTCTAACCAAAAATATTAAGTTGTAACAACTTAATATTAATATGTAAATAACAGCAGTGTTTAGCATGAGCAAACCAATACATTTCTGTGATTATAATCTAAAAACAGATAACAAGAACATAAGTTATAATCTACAGTATGTAGACATTCAATGTTGTCTCTTTCTCTATCTCTCTCAGCTCCTTCATGCCATCCTCCAGTCTGACCTCCATGTTTCCATGACAATGTGAGGGTGGTTCCATAGACTGCTGTTAAATAATAAATACAGTTCGAGATTAGAGGTTTTTTTTTTTTTTTTTTAATAAGGCTACTGAAAATGACCACTAGCTTCTAATGGAACTACAGCATGAGCTGAATTATATCACTAAAAGCCAATGTTTGGGTCATAAAGCACTCTTCAGTTGGAGGTGAAAGCACTATTAAGATAAATATTCTCAGATCCCGTTCTCTCTCTTTCTTTCCCTCTCTCGCTCTCTCTGTGGGCTCTCACATATGGACAGTTTGACAGTCTTATTTACAGAGCGCTCTCTTTCTCCATACTTACAGCTGCTAACTGCCTCCATCACTCTTACTGGAAAATGCAGAGATCTATCAATCAAAAGAATGAGGGAGAGAGGGGAAAAAAACTAGGAGAGAGAGGAGGACTGGCGATCAATGTATTCCGCCAAGTCTCTCAGCTCTGATAAGATCTCTCTGTGAGCTGTAGTGTTTAATTAGCCAGAGAAAATTGACAAAAAAGAGCTGGAAACAACAATACTTTGTGTGTGTGTGTGTGTGTGTGTGTGTGTGTGTGTGTGTGTGTGTGTGTGTGTGTGTCTTAAACTCTTATAATGTGAGCTAACTCTTAGGATACACAGCACCATAGATGAATTTCACTATATATGGTGTATCCAGTATTAATTTAGTAATATGTGGGTGCAAAATCTGAGGAGGAATCTAACCCTGTTTCACTTGTTCTCAAAAATAAGCCTGTGTCCCAGTCCAATGTCATTTCCTGTTAGCTGTTTTGCAGATATGGACACTACATAAATATGGTTACTGCCACTATTGTTCAGTCAGAGCATTTGAAAAATCAATTCTCGTGTTAAAAAAAACATCAAATCACACACATGCTCTCATGAGAGAGAGAGAGAGAGAGAGAGAGGGAGGTCTACATGTTCACATGGTCTTGGCTGACTTAAAGTCAACATGACAGAGGTGTCTGTCTGTAGATGTGCAGTAGCATTCCTCTCTTTTTGTAGTAGTCTTGTACAATGCTACACAATTATAACTGTATAGCATTTTGTTTTCTGTATGTTTTTCCATTTTTATGTGGAATTAGATTTTTTGTCATGGATTTCAATTACTTTTCATAGGTGGCAGGGTGACGCAGCAAGTAATGTTGCTGCATCATAGCTCCAGATTCCCCAGTTTGTCTGTGGGATTTTGTTCTCCCTGTGTCTGTGTTGGTTTCCTTTGGGTTTTCTGGATTCCTCCCACCTCCCAAAAATGCCAGTCGGTGAATTGGCTACTCTAAAATTGCCCCTAGTTTTAAATGAGTGTGTGCATGGTGTCCTGCAATTGACTGGAGCCCTATCCAGCATTCCTGTCTCATGCCCATGGACAGGGGTTAGTGATTTTTGAAATTTAATTACAGTGGTGGAAATCACAACCCACCAAATTCTATTATATTTATTATTGAGTTTTTCTTATTAGTCTGTTTTTTACTGGTCACTTGAATTGAATGGGTTTAATCCAAACCTTAATAAGTGAAAAACAAGTCAGTCTATAAATAATGTCAATTGGAATCTAATGTTAGTTTTAATAAAATTTTATTCTGTGAGTGGAAAGTTCAAGAATATAAAGCTCCTTGGCTCCAATTAATATCTAAAATATTAATAGACATTTAAATAATTAGCTTAATATATGAAAAGTTTGACATGAGGAGTATTTTCAAAAATATATCTGCAATGAGGGGGTTTGTGAATTTTAAAGGGGTGCTTGGCTGCAAAAGCTTTGAGGACCCTGCTCTATGCCAACCAGCTGTGTCCTTGACTTAATGCCATCTTAATTAATTTTGTTAAGCCAATTTTTGGAGTCCTTACTAAACATAACACATTCATCACTCAGCTTGATTTTTTAAGACAGGTGTTTTTAACCCACTCCTTAAGAAGCCACATCTTGACCCCTGCAACCTCTCCAATTACTGTCCAATTTCCAACACACCTATTCTATCTAACATTTTGGAGAATGTTGTCACCCAACAGTTTTGTTTCTTTCAAAACAGGAATAACAAGCTAAATATATTTTTAATCAGTTCTCTGAAAGCATCATAGTACAGAATCAGCACTGGCTGAATTGGTCAATGACCTACTGCTGTCTCAAACAGTGGATATTTCCATTTTGGTACTATGCAACACTAACAACCATGATATTTTAAAGGACAGGTTAGTAAACACAGTTGAGGCATGCATAAAAAAATTCTGATGTTTTCTCAGTAATAAACTGTGATCTTAACAGTACAAAACCCATATAAAGCTGGCTGTGCACACTTCAAGAACTTTGCATGCAGTGACTATGAACCCACTGGGACAAACAAACGGACTAAATTATCTGATTTTCTCATAGCTTTGGCAGTTGCTCTAACATGTAACATTATTCCCTACCAAATCTATTGCAGCTTTTGTAAAAACACTCACATACCAATTGTAATATTGACACTTGCGGCTAATTGGCTCTCAACGCCATGGCCCGAGTTCGATTCCTGGGCAGGGAACCCCAGCCAGCGACTGGGGGTTGTACTCAGTGCTAGTCCCAAACCTGGATAAAATGGGAGGGTTGCATCAGGAAGGGCATCTGGCATAAAACCTGTTCCAAATCAAATATGCGGATCAATGATCTGCTGTGGCAACCCCTAACAGGGAGCAGTCAAAAGAAAAAAAATGCAGTGATATCTGGATGACCACTTTTGCTCTTAAGAACCTATTGTTCTTAGTGTTTTGGACTTGATCAGGTCACTGGGACACCTCAAGATGTTGAGCTGCACCATAATCATATATACAATATCACCATCCACTTTTTTAGGAACACCTGTACACCTCCAGATTCAATCAGATATGTAATCAGCCAATCATGTGGCTGCAGTGCAGTGCATAACATCATGCAGATACAGGTCAAGAGCTTCAGTTAATATTCACATTAAACATCAGAATGGGGAAAACTGTGATCTCAGTGACTTTAACTATGGCATGGTTGTTGGTGTCAGATGGGCTGGTTTGAGTATTTCAGAAACTGTTGATCTCCTGGGAATTTCACACACAATAGTCTCTAGAGTTTACATAGAATGGTGCAAAAAACCAACAAACAAAAACATTCTGTGTGCAGAGGGTCTGCAGGCTGAAACACCTTGATGAGAGAAGAACTCAAGTTGTCCTAGTGCTCTGAGGCTCATGTAGTCCCTGCCCTTGTTAATTCAGTTGTGACTGGGAATGTCCAAGATGAAACTATAACTGATATGCTGAATATCCCTCTCATTCTCGTAACCAGACCACTGAGTATAAAAGCACTGGACTGCACCCCACTAGAAGGAGTGAAAGTAACTAAATGCCCCATTCCTCTCCAGATGCACACAGGCCTCTTGCATGAAGATATCCCTTCATTCATGATAACCAAATCAACACATGATCCTGTTGTCATTCACACACCCTGATTATCTGCCCATGATCCCATCATCTTGTGGAAGTGAGGTGAGCTGTTATCCTGAAGTGCCACCTGTTTTAAGCATTGTTGTGAAAGCATGGTTTATATATTGAAGTGAAAATCCCATCACATAATATTGACTTGAGTGAGGTATTCAGCAAAACGAAGGCCTCAAAATTACTGCATCACCGACCCTGCTATTGTGCTATTGAATGACTTGCAGGCACTACTCCCCCTAGAGGGTATGTTTACCCCCTTCCACTCCCAGAAACCAAAGCCATGAAAGAGCACAATGCTGAATCTTTGACTTAAAGTTACATATGCCCATCCATGTTCCCTGTCGTCGTGAGTTTTCTTAACAAGGTCACAGTGAAGTATCCCTACCCTGTACCACTGGTACCATCCACCTCGGAGCCAAAATACTTATACAGAGCCAAATACTTCACTAAACTTGATCTCTGCAGTGCATACAATCTGATCCACGTTAGAAAATGGAATTAGTGCATGATGGCTTTCATTACCAACACCAGACACTACAAGTATCTGGTCATGCCATATTGGCTCATCAACGCACTTTCAGTGTTCCAGGCCAGGTTCCATTTTCTGGCGATCAAAGCACCATTGGAAGAGTGGAGACATTGG